>CM041632.1:58855104-58872056 GCA_023333625.1 Bothriochloa decipiens
GGCGGATTATGTGCTTGTGCTCTAATAAACTGGTCGGTTCTGTTACAAGGGGTAACCTCTCCCACCGACTTGTTGATTTTGATAGTGTTGAAGACTGGCAACGAGGCACCAATGAGGAACAATGTAGCAGCGTCGCCTGTTTTGAAACAAAATGACCAATTGAGATGAGAGATCTAACTCGCTGCTCGATCTATGTGGCAGAACCTCCTAAATCCTATGGCCCACATGCATGATTATTGTCTAAACAGACTCCAAATAACCATGAATGTGTTCCATAAAACTTAAAAGGTCTGTCGGGTAAATCCCGAATCATCCACGATTCTCCGAGCAGGATCAATCATTACAAAGAGACATTGCAGTATTACAACAGTTTTATACAAATTATATACATCGGAGTAAAAGAGCGGAAGGATTATAATAACATAAATTTACAAACCGTTTAGTATCAACTTACAGATCATAAGTTGAATGATTACAGACCATAGTAGCAGTGGAATAACAATATAACTTATAACATCAACCTTGATTATATGCTCTGCCCAAGAGCGAGATATCCTATTCATCGTCACTTTCCTCGACGACTGTCATGCAGCAGGATGCGAAGCATTCCTGCCCATAAGGCTCACCTGCAACAAGGGTTCAACAAACCCTGATTACAAAAGTACTCAACAAGACTGACCCGATGAAAAAGAGGGGTGAAGACTCAGGAAATGCAGGCTAGAGGGACAAGGTAAGGCTTGCAGGAGATAAGAAATTTTGCAGAAAAGCTTGAAAGAAAGAAAAGCTGTCTTGCTCAAGATCAAAATTACCAACCAACTTTCTTCTTAAACCTTAATCATCATTCATGTTGTTACTACGATGATGAACACCGATCGAGTCTTCTTCTCCGAGAAGCAACGGCGATTCGAATCCATTTTATATACCCAGCTGGGACCTAGGTCACTGATATACAGGAGACTCTAACTCCTAAGCATATCAGATGAACCGATATACCGGGATAACAACCGCAGCCATATATCACCACATGATACACGTGAGCACTTCAACCCAGTGTACCGAGATACGTGGGAACTTAAACCCACAGTATAACACACTATGACATATGTTGGGACTCTAGCCCACTATATATCACTCCATGACATACGTGGGGACTCTGGCCCACTGTATACCACTTCATGCATGTGGATTTCTAGTTTCTCGATATCACCAGTTTACCATCGACACGGGACCTAGGGCATCAACAGACGGAGACACTACAGAGGGACTCCGTTCCCAATGCAAGTTAGCCGTCCAGACTCAATTTATTAACTAAAAGCATGATTCCAACAGATAAAACCAATTTCATCTTTTTCATTCTTTTACTTTTGAACACTTAATTAATTAAGCAGGGCTGAGCATTACTACGCATCTTTTAGAATAGGTAACAAGGAATTATGGAAGTAAGACAGGTAATGCAGTTGGTGGGTTTTCACTCAACTCCTGTTACTTGATGCAACATATCATAGCTGAAGCGATAAAACTTTTATAAAATAGAATAGGGTTTGAATGCATCTGGGGCTTGCCTTAATGGTCGGGGTAGATGGTCTCGAGTTCCAAATCAACCCCCAACTCCTGAGTCTGCTCTTCCTTGGGATCTGGTGTGACCACGTTAAACTCTCCGTTAACGGAAACTATACGATACAATAATATGCTTCAACATGATGGAATGGTAAACATGATGCTCGATGGATACATAACCAGATTAAAGGCTTGAGTATAACTTTCCTTCACATTAAAGTTGCAATCCATTCAAAACATACTTACTAAGTTCATTAGGGTTAACTACATTATTTAAGAAAATTATTAAACACATGAAACAACGTTAATTAAGCCCTAATGACATGATCCAGTAAGCGCAAACAATTAATTAAAGTGCCAAAGGTTATTAGGGTTAATGACCCAAGGTCATCAATCAATCCCAAAGTCAAACAATTCCTATAATGATTAACTTAATTAAACGGAATCAATTAATTATTTAAAAGAATAAAATAAAGGCATAAAAATTAAAATTGTTTAATTAAGTTCAAAATTTTATTTTAAAAAGCTCTTGGTCTAATTAGATGGCAAAACAAATTTCAGAATTAAAAGCCAATTATTTTATTTATTAAAAATCATTGAAGGTCCATTTTTCAATTAAAAGAGCTAATTTTAATTTATTCAAAAATTACTCAAATTTGATATTTCATATTTTTTCTAGGTAGATGACATCATAAAGAACATACACAAAAATTTTTAGAGCTATACATGAATTATTATGAATTTCTAAATAAAACAGCATTTAAAACATTTTCTGGAAAAAGAAAAAGGAAAAAGGAAATTCCTCCCGACGTTGACCGACGGCGGCCGAGTTTTGACCGGTGATTGCTCGCCAACGGCGAGGTCTCCGGCGACGAGGTTTGGTCCTACAGGCTCAGCACAACAAGACAAAGCTCCTGGGCTAGCTAATGGAACGGCGGGACGACAGCGGCACCCACGCCGGTGGCCATGGCGGCGCGGCGGAGCTCGGGCGCGGCGTTAACGCTCACCGGAGCGATTTCTGGCGATGGCGAGTGCACAGGTAGGTGCAGGACATCGATGCGAAGATGTTGGGCCAGAAAATGAAACCGTTTCTGGCCTCTAGCTCAAACGGCTACGCGCGCGGCGGCCCGGGCAGAACCATGCCAGCGGCGAGCCACGGTGGCCGGACCCTACGGGGCAAGAGAGGTAAAATTGAGGGCATGAAAGGATGCAGGAGCTCACCATAGTTCTAGTGCGCACGCTAATGAAGGCTCGGAGTGGCTGAGTCGAGCTGTGGACGGCGGCGCTGATGGCGGCGGCGGCGCTCCGGTGGCAAGGACGGCGTCACGGTGTGTCCTGTGTACCAGAGAGTGAACCACGGTGCGCAAGAGGAGCAGGATAGCACGGAGAGCATGATTAGAGGGTTAAAGAAAATATGTTTTCCACCTTAGCGGCGATGGACGACGAGGAAGCTCGCGACGGCTCAGCGACCGATCGCGAGAAAGACGATGTCGTGCGGGCAGCTCAGACGGCGAGAGCGGGCACGAACTGGCTCAGAAGAAGTGCAAGGTCAAGGCGGAGCTTATGGCAAGAGCAATTGAGCAACGGTGGAGCGACAGCGGTGAATTGAAGCGGCGGAGCGAGGTCGTCGGCGGCGGCGGCAGGGGAAAAGAAGAAGAAAAGAGGCGGCGGCTGACCTATTTATAGGGCAGGGGCGAGGTATGGAAGGGCGACACGACGACGATGAAGCTTCGTGTGTCCAGGAGCACACTGGCAGTCGTGGCATGTGCGGCGGTGGACGGCGGCGCGGCTTGAGAAGCCGGCGATGGCGGCCGACGATAGGTCTCGGTGCTATTCAAGAAAATTACAGAATTGCTACTCGTTTGAAATTACAAATTACTCCAAAATTTATATAAGAACTTGAAAATCTCCAAAAATATCATTTGCATAACTTTTCAAGGGCTATATTTTTCATTTAACTGGCACCCTCAAATTCTATCTGGATTTCAAAATATGAATTCAAATTCAAAAGGGGAATAAAACCCTAGAAACAAACATTTGAAATTACTTTTAATTTTTCAATAAAATTTGAAAATCTTAAATACTATGAAATATTTAAATTTTCAAACCAAACCTTTTTCATATACAAAGTTTTCCCAAATTATGCATAATTTTTGAATTATGGTTTTAAAATCAAAAGGGGACAAATGCTGGAAAACTATATTTTCAAATTTATTTGAGATTCTTTGTGGAAACTTGAAAAACTTTATATACCAACTTTGTAGCTATTGGCAAGATCTACAAACTATATTTTTAGAGTATCCCCAAATTCCTTATAGATTTTGAATTACAGAAAAGGGGATAAAACTAGGTTTTGAAATAAAGGGTTTTTGAAACCGAATTCAATCTCGATTTGGTTTCTAATTTAATTGGTTGGTTATTAGTGATCACATACATCATCCAAGGACATTTTTAGGTCAATGACCCAATGACACCCTTGGTTGACCAAGTTGACTTTTGAGAAACATTTTATAGCTTTCCAATTTGAATTTAAATTTGAATTGCAAGACTTAGGAATAAGCTTTGAACTCCAAATTCAACTTCAAATATGGAAATCATTTTTAGGGTTGGACTTAAATTTATACACTATGCTTGACACTAGTGTAAACACGGTTTACACCTCAAGTACATAGAATATAAACTAAGTATTTGGGATGACATTCGAAAGTAGGGTTTTATTATTTCATGTGACAACACATCCCAGAAACACAATCAACCTATGAAATGTAAACTTGTTTTAGTTAATGCACATCAAGGTTGACCTAATCATGAATGCTTTGCAGTGCATATGATGACATGGCATGTTTTAGTTAATATAACACCAGAGGTGTTACAATCTACCGCCTTCTTCTCATTTCTGAAAAAATTCCACCACTTCCGCCTCCTTCCTACCGCGCGGGGTGCTTCACAAGTGTGCAGGCATGCACGAGGGGCAGCATGACAACCACACACCACCTCCACAACCTCTTTCGCACCTCCATATCGCCTCCACTCCTTCCACGAGTTTGCATTGGCAAGGGCTATGTAGACAGCGACGGACGACTTCGACCTCCGCCTGGACCGCTCTGCCTTCTGCCCCAGGCTCGCCATGTTCCTAGGGAACCCGAGGTGCAGCGTTGCATCGATGCTGCCACACCACACAGGCCAACCTCGATCCTCCACCAGTCCTCGGCAACATACCCGTTGTGGTACATGCAAATGGTGTCTGCAAGCTTGGTCGAGATGTCCAAACATTTGATGTGACAACGACTAAATTTAGTAGGTGGAACCAAAGGTAGGGATGTGCTAAGAATGTATCGAAACCCCTTGTTGGGGGGGCCTGTGGAGGCTGCAATGCATCTATTCCGATGAAAGAAGAGTTTTAATATATGATAGTCAGGTACATCAACACGTTACAAGAACTAAATTTAAAATAGTACTTGTAATATATGATAGCTAGGTACATCAATATGTTACAAGCATTGATTATAAAATAGTACCCATGATGTGAATAACACAACTCAAAACCTAAGCTGTTAGATACTTTGCAATGTGGATGACCATGCAAACACTCGACAAATGGCCTGAGAACAAATGCCCATCGAATGACGGCCAACATTCATATAGGTGGAATTGAGGAACGTCATCTTTCTAGTATCTTCCTTCTTTTTCTTTTTGTCATCAAATAATGAGGAAGACTGATAAAAAATTATTATGTCTAGTCCTTCATCATGGCTAGATCTAAACACAACAAAATGGAGAAGAGACCAAAGAAAATTATTTCATGGTAGAAACATCATCTTCACCTTGATCTCGTCGCCCAGAAATAAAAGTCTCCATGTCGTCATGTCGATGAAAATGCTGACACCGAAGTTGTCGGCCTCATCTTCAACGGAGCCGCCATGAAGAGATGATTTCAACCTTATCCTTCACAGTCATAGGAGAGGAGGAGAAAGAGGAGATAAAACTCTACTACCAAGAATTTTGGCATGTTTTTATTTTATTTATTTTTTAGCGCTGACAATTTAAATGAAAGATCAAATATAGCATTTGAAGAAGAATTTAATTAAATGATGAAAAAAAACTATAATAACATACATAAAAAATTAAGTCATGCTTTATTTTAAACATGTATTTAAAAAAACTATATGATTTTTAGATGTCTCTAATTTCTTCAATTTTAGATTGACAAATTACATATTATAAAAAACATGAAGACTAAATGTTGTTTTTATATACGTCAACTTTTAGGTCATTTTTTTCCATAAAACGATTGCTCAAAACAAACATAACACAATTTAGTGAAGTTGTTTAGTAAAATTATTTCCACGTAGAATGATTTTCATTAAAGAAATGAAATTTTTAGTAAGCTCACTTTATTACTGGACTTTTTCTCGTTTTTCTGATAACGATATTTGTAAGTGTCCCACCAAACGTTGTACTACCTTTTTATATTTAGCCGATAAAAAGCTATTTTTAAAATTTTCCATATAAAATATTTTTGAAATTGTAAAATTTTCTGTGGCGATTGATCGCCCTGGCACGATGCCGTAATAAACAGCAATAAAAATGTGATGTAGACGTTTTGTGAAGGAAACGTCAAAAGGTAGTGGCCACTAACACCGTTTGAATCTAACGGTGCCTTTTAACAAGTCAGCAAACGATTAAATCTTCTATGAGAGCATATCTTACATACTGCTTAAATAGGCTACCTATTCCAAATATAGGCGGTGAAGTCCAAAAAATTAAGGTCCAACCGACTACCGATATGACCCAACAAATTTATTGACTACCTAAATCCTATGTCTCCCTACCTATTCCTATTGGGCCAACACCTCTACGCCTTGTTTAGATCGCAAAATTTCTAGTCTGAAAAGTACTATAACATTTTATTTGTATTTGACAAATATTATCCAATCATGACCTAACTAGAATTAAAAGATTCGTCTCATGATTTACAACTAATCTATGTAATTAGTTATTTATTTTACCAATATTTAATGCTCCATGTATTCGACACAATATTTGATGTGATGCAGAGAGAGTCAAATGTCTAGCCTTTTTGAGGCATCTAAACAATGCCCTAATTCGTCTCTCTCCTCCCGATCATGAGAGCTCTACCTCCTTTGCCGCGGCTTGGCCGCGTATGGAGATTGGCCCGCGTCGCCGGCCCTCCTCGGTCGCTGCACTGTGGCCTTGGCTGCCCCGGCACGGTGGCCTGACCCCTCCTCGCCGGCACAGAGGAGCCTCCACAACAAACTGCCCTGCCAACAGTGCTTAATCTGCTCCGGCAAGAAAGGAAGAAGACACTACAGAGAATGACAAGGGACCCACCTGTCATTTTCTATTAGCATGAATATAGGTAGCCCGTTTTAATAGGACCGTTGAAGTAGAGAGCAAAATTTAGGTAGAATAAAAGTGGTGGCTACCTAAATACAATTTTAGACAGTGTATTTTAGGTAGTAGTGTTAGAGATAACTCAGACAACGATCTATAGGCTATAGCCAATGTATGCACGCATCTTCAATCACGGGAGACAACCGAAATGACGATTGCGCTGTAGTTGGAGCTTAAAAAATAATTTCTATTAAAAATAATGGATTAAAAAGATGTCTATATGTCTTCGTAAATCTTAAAATCAACCGGCGACATGTTCGTTGGTAGAAAAAAATATTGTTGATATCCATAATGACTCTGTCAATCTTAAAACCTATTTCGATGCCTAGACAATCTTGTTAATATCTTTTGTTTCCATTTTTAGAAAATTAAACCTCCTATTATAAATAAACTCATGTTTTTCTTTTTTGCAATAATTTCTGGTCAATCCCTCCTATTCCCATAGAAAGAAAATCAGCCTAATTAATCTTTGCAGGCCTTCAATCAAGTCTCTTGCTTGTGCTTTGTTCACAAGCTTTTGGGTCGTGGCCCTTTAGCGAACGAGAACGATTTCTGACAACCTATCCTTTTTTAGCAAAAGAATTTTCCACAACTTTCCATTTTTAGAAAGTTTTTTTTAGCAAAAGAAAGACAAAAGTTACGAATCCAGGCGCATGACTTCTATTCAGTAACTTATATGTCTAACGTATAATCTAACTTTTATATATATAACTTACGTTATCTATAACACTTCTAAGTTATGCTTATAACTTACATATTTAACTTATTACGTGAAACACATATCTTACACATTGCAAAGTTAAAATTAAACTAATATACATAACTTTTACGTATAATTTAGGTATTAAAACATCATGAAAAACTTATACAATGTTTCTCACTTATGCTCATAACTTATACATTTAACTATTACGTGAAATACATATCTTACAGCATTGCAAAGTTAGAATCTAACTTATACACATAACTTTTACATATAAGTTAGGTACAGTAACGTCATGACTTAAAGCCTTCATGCAGCTTTAAAAGAAAAAATAGATGTAATAAATTAATTGACTTTAATAAACATCCTAACTCAAAATAATTACATCATAATTTGAATAGAATACATTATCATATTGTTAGAGTATGTACAATTGTTTTTGTATTCTTTTTCTTCCAGCGAAATCAAAAGGATAGGTATAAAAACAAGTGTGGGGGAGGCGCCACTCTCACCTCTGGAAAAGATGCGCAATTGTCCATCATGATCAATTTTGGTTTGTGCATTTCTACTCACTCCCTCTTTATTTAGGAGTTTACAAATAAAATATATCCAAACTAAGAATATGGCACCCAAACAATTGATTAAAGCTTTCATACTTTTTCTTCCTTGCTAAAATTCCTATGACTTGTGAGCAACTTATTAATAGGTACCCCATTTTACTCTAAGTAGTTGCATAATGTGACATAGTAGGATGATATGAAACTTCATTTCTCTTGCAATGAACTTGGGATTTATTTACAAAATCAAAAATGCAATAACATGCTCCTCAATGATAAAGAATCACCTACCAAAGTCATATATGCTGCTTCTTCATATGAACTTACAAACTTTACATATAGTTGCTTACTTTGTGTTGAATTTTTTTCATGCTCTGTGATCTGTGCCGAGAGAAGTTTTATGCTGCCAAGATCGAAATTCATGTACACGCCACATATACACTGCTACTTCCACACTGGAAATACGCAAAAACATGTTATTCATTAGCCACCAAATAAATAATCCATGCTTTATGGATATGTGATCTCTCTTAGCATATTCACCTATAAAGAGACACTTAGGCTATGATGTTGAGAAAAAGTGGGACACATGAAGGTTCCACCATTTGAAAAAAAGTAGGACACATGAAGGTTCCACCATTTGTAAAAAAAATGGGATGCATGAAGGTTCCATCGTTTGCAAAAAAAGGGGACACATGAAGATCTTAAGTGTAGAAAAGAAAAAACAAATGAAAAAAAAGATGAGCACATGAAGGCTCGCAAGAAGAAAAAAGGGGAAGGAGAAACTTAGCCATGTCTCATTCTTAGAATTCTAGAGAGATAGATCATACAAATAAAGAGTTTAGTTTTTCCTCCATAGTCCACACACTTGCACTTTTTTGATCTAAGAGTATGATGCTTCCCTCCACGGATCCGGGGTTTGAGCCAGCAACATAAGCAGGGTAAGTATGCAATTCTCATCATCCATACCCAAAACACTAGATATAGCCTACAGAGGTAGGATGATCAAGAAGGCAAGAATATCAAAAGAAATTCCTTGGTGAGGAACCAAACACAAATATGAATGATTTGAGAGTATCATTTGAGGAACAAAGCTATCTTTTCTTTATCAGAAATTTTATTTTTGAGCATAAGTAGAGTAAGATGACTTGAATCCAAGTTGTTTCATTATCCAATTACTCAAGATAATTTGGTAGATACTTTAAATGCTCACAGATTTAGGTGAAGCTTGGAATAACCTTTATGTAGGTTCATATCTTTGAGAATGAACCACCTTAGTCCTACATAACTTTAGTTAAGGACAAGAAAAGGACTAAGTGTGGGGGAGTTTGTTGGAGGTTATTAACGCATATCTCTACCGCCAATATTTTAACAAAATATATACAATATGATCACCAAAACTTAGACATAGGGCTTTATGACTAACATTTCCATAAGTTTTGGTATAAATATATTTTTAGGAGTAAACATGGAAATACATAGAAATGTGCTTTTTAGAAAGGTGCATTTGAGAAAAACAAGCATCAAGCCCACCTTAGCGACACAACCGGGCAAAGACACCACCATGGGAGAGGTCTAGGCCCAAGGAGAAATTGACCACAAGAAGGCGGTGGCCTGTGGGCCCACCAAGGGTGCAGGCACACCTGGGTGCGGTCACACCTCCACTACTGTCTCTCGGGCCCACCTTCGGCTGGCAGTTCGTAGGCGGTATCCTAAGGTGGCATTTAGTGGTTTCCATATTTATCTCCACCTAAACCGACCTCTTCAAGCTATAAATGGATGCCCTCTCTTTACATTTCATTCATTCATCAACACACTCATATCTTAGCCTCTAGCTAGTTCTAGAGTATGGAGTGAGAGAGGTAGAAAGTTGGAAAAGAAAGAGCAGAGTGGCGGTAGTTCTACCTAAAGTGCTAGGCAACCCTAGTTGAGGCTAGTTAGAGTTCCGTTTTAGAACAATTGTAGATTTCTTGACTCACAAGAGGGGATCTGATCCATAGGGGGAACGAACAATCATGTGCTCAGACATTATCAACAAAAAAAGACAATGACTAGTATGTATCATGAGCAAAAGGTTAAGCGTTGTATCGTCATGCAAATCATGCATACACACAAGAAAAGTCAGAGGCGCATAGCATTGTGCATGTTCTTATATTTTAGTTATGCCAAATACAGTAAAACTACTTGCTTAAAATAATCTTTGTATAGTACGCATGTTTTGTTCATTTAGTTATACCAAACACTAGTTGCTTAAAACAATGTCCAGTAAATATTTAGGATTCTATGACTTGCTTAAAATAAAGGTTGGCATGTCGTCCAGCGACCGCCGCACCGCCTGCAGCGCCAAGAAGTCGGCTGGGTCGAGGATCCCCGCCGCAGCCCGCGGCGCCACCGCCACGGTCGCCAAGATGACGCGCGCCACGACGACGGCGCCGAGCCGCGCGGTCACCGCCAGGGCCGCCGCTCCTCCTCTGCTTCTCGCGCGCGCGACGGCGGCTCTGGCCTCTGTCACTCACCTCTGCGGCTAGCTGCAACAAGAAGGAACAGATCAAAAGCACCGATCAACCGCGTCGGATCGTGGCGCAAAGAGCAGCGCGGGCGGCGGCGTGGGAACCTTTTGTCGCGCGCTGTCTTTAAAGGCGCACAGCCGGCGTGGATTGGTGCGGGCCGGCGAGGGGGTGCTGCTGCCTGCTGGAGTTGGCGTGCTGCCTTTAATTGTACCTGGCTGTGGTGTTGGTAGCCGTTCTGGCAGCTGTTTCTGCATGCTGCTGTCATTCGCGCCGAGGGAGAGCCAGGCAAACTCGTGCCCGTCAGGACAGGAAAGAACGTGTACCGCATCACGGCACCCTCTTCGATTCGCGACCATCTCCCCGATCAGTGTGTGGGCTTCTCTACCAGGCCTGCTTCTTGAGGCTCTTTATGAATAGAGGATGCACTAAAGTTTAGGAGATGCCACATCCCACACGGTAATATATAGTGTGGCATGGGGTATTTGGATACGATGCTAGTCTCAAGCCAGTCTTAGTGAAAATTGTATGACCCATTTTCCTGGAAACAGTGTAGAAGACAATACAGTGTCATCATATTAGCAGATTTAATAACATAAAACTCTTATGAAACTCCCATTATGATTCACATAATAAAAAACAAATTATGCTGGATTTTATTGGTAGTCCACGATAAGTATTTATTAAGCATAATTAATCTGTCACTAGCACATATTTACTGTGGCAATTAATTAAGCTCTAGTTAGGCTTAGAAATTCATCTCGCAAATTAGTGTCATTGGGCGTATTTGGTTTTGCAACATAATTTAATACTCTATACATATGTTCAAACATTCGATGTGACAATTATCTAAATACTCTTCCTTGCAGCCACGTATATCTATAGTTTTGGTTTCTCAGAAAACAACTTTGATAAATACATAATACTTCCTCCGTCTATCAAAAAACCAATTCATAGAATCCGTGCCAGTCAAACCTTTTGAAGTTTGGCTAACTTTATAAGAAAAAAAAAATAACTTCTAGTGAAATGAGCACCTTATATAAATATATTCTATGATAAATATTAATACCATAAATCAATCAATATTTAAAATGTTTGACTTAAGACAATTTCTAGAAACTGATTCTTTAGAGAGAGGGAGTATAAAATTATATTATTTATGATCATATTTAATATTATTAATCATATAGATATTTGAATTTACTTTTAGTAAATCTATTTTATATAGATATTGCATGTATTTTTTACAAATTGAAAGCAAATGGCTACGGTTAATTGGGAAGTGGCAGTAGGTCATTGAACACTCCCACATGATTTTAAAAAAAAGAAAAACAAATCGCACACAGCAAAGCAGCAACTAGCTTCAATTCTCAAATAGTGCATTGATTGAGGATATTGGTTGCACGGCAAGGGACCAAACAGGACTGTCCATATATAGGACCTGCAGATCTTGTCGCACACAAATCTTGGCGCACACATATGATGACAGACTGAACAAATTTTCCCTGCAACACACTAAGAACAAATCTTGCCAAGCACAACAGCATGCCGAGACCAGTGCAAGCTCGTGCATTAATGTTCACCTCAACAAAAAAACAAAAAAAATCCTTAAATGTACGTGCTTCATTGAGTGACTATAAATACAAGTTGCTAGAAAAAAATTAAAGATTTGATAACAAATAGAGTAGTGCACAAATCTCCTGTACTTGTACCTCGTTGGTCCAGTTTGGATCCATGGGCTAGAGCTAATTTGAGTTATTTGAGGCTTAAATAACCCTAAAGTATTTAAACAGGAGAGTTAGATTGGGCTAATTGCATTTAACCCACCAAAGAAAAATGATACCAACCCAAAAGGTGATTATATTTTTCTCAAAAAACCCAAAGAGGTAATTATTTGAGCTAGTTGGTGGAGCCCACAAGAAACTCGTTTTTGTAACTCCACCTGCGCCGTATCCTCGCGACTACGCCTATGCACACTACGCCGTCGCCGCTTGAATCGGCCAAGGGAGCAGCGCCGGCTGCCCCTCCCCGCGACCCCCCCCCCCCCCCCGTCCCCCTCGAAGCGGATCACCGTCGCCCGCGCCGCCTCCCTTTCCTCCCGCCGGGCCCTTCCCCCTTCGTCTTCAAGGTTGCCACCACTTCAATTAGCCAAATAGGAGGGTCGCTGGCGGCCTCGGAGGCGAATCAGCCAAAGCAGTAGCGCCCAGTCTCGGAGTAAGTCACGTCTGCCCTGCCTCGCCTCTCCTTCCTAGCTTCCGCTCCACCGTGTCCGTGTGCACTGCAGTCTACCATTGCACCGGCGCTGCCACACCAAATCCGACTGGAAATATGGTTTAGATGAGCAAAATGAATTGGAAAGCACATGCCTTGTTTATATGTCTTCCGAATTCTAAATTTATACACTCTCTCTCCATCACATCGAATCTTTGAACACATGTATGGAGCAGTAAATATAGATTACAAAATAACTAATTACACAGTCTGTTCGTGAAACACGAGACGAATCTTTCAAACCTAATTAGTCCATGATTGGATATTAATTTCCATATACAAATGAAAATGCTATAGTAGCAGAATTTCTCTAAAATTTACATCTAAACATTTAGATTGCTAAAGTTGAAATTTTTTTTGGCAATTTGTGTTCAATCGTGGACTAACTAGGCTCAAAAGATTCATCTCGTAAATTATAGATAAATTATGCAATTAGTAATTTTTTTATTTATATTTAATACTTTATGTATGAGTAGAAAAATTGATGTGATAAAGAGAGTATAAAAATTTAAAATTTAAAAAAAAACTAAACAAGGCCGTTTTAATCTTTATATCTAAATAATTTTTTGGTTAGAGTTTGTTTAGGGATAGTCTTCCTAGCAACTAGGACCAGGTGCTCGTACAAGCCTAGTCCTAGGACTAGGTGCTCGTACAACTACCATAGCCTAGCCTGGTGCCATTAGCCTGCTCTAGCAGGATTTGATGGAAACTTGTGACGGCCGAGCGGTCCTGTCAGATCCGGTACAATAGTATCCCCTCCGTCCAATGAAGTTTGTCACTCGAAAAACATGAATATGAGAGGAGCACGGTTTTCAACATGATGGAGTGAGTAGTATTTTGCTGATATCGAAGACCAAGGTCAAGTCAGGCTATGTTCCTGCCGTGGAGGCGTGAACCTTGGAGTGTCCACGTGTCGGTGTGGAGGTGAGGGTGGCCCTTTTTCAGCCGGGCACCAGTAGTACTGTAATTACTACTTGATGAAGAAAGCTAGCGATACGAAGAGATGGCTGGCGACCACCACACAGCCACGGCCGCGCTGAGCATGAAGCTTCTCATCGACCGGAAGGCGCAGCGGGTGCTATTCGCCGAGGCGAGCGAGGAAGTCGTCGACTGCCGCTTCTCCCTCCTCGCCTTGCCCGTCGCCACGGCCGTCAAGCGCTCGTGGAGAAGGAGGCCACGGTCGTCTGCGTCGGCAACCTCTACGCCCTCGGTGTACCTCAACAGGTCCCCGCGGCCCTTCGTGACGCGCGTCGACACCGCCCCGCGCCCAAGCTCCTGGCGGACAGCTCGGTCGCGCTGCGCGCCGGGGGCGTCCACGTACTGCGCGGCGCAGGACGCACCTGTGGGCTGTGGCGTGCCATGTGCGTCCCCCGTGCCCTCCCCACGGACGGCGAGACGCGGCTCCGCGTGCCAGCCAACATCCGGTAGCGCCTCAAGCCCGCCGCTCCCCTCGACCTACTTCGGCAACGCCATCGTGCGGGACCTGCTGGTGACCGTCAAGGTGGGCGACGTGCGGTCGCAACCCTGGGATTCGTGGCGCCGTGGCGGACCGGATCAAGCGCTCGAGGTGTCCCGCGTGCGTCCACGACGCCTTCGTGTCCTTCGTCGTCGACTACCTGGTGCTGGAGTCCGACAAGGGTAGTCAGGCAGCGCGTGGCCAGTTCATGCCGGAGTCCGACCTGTGACCGACAAGGGTAATCAGGCGGCGCGTGGCCAGTTCATGCCGGAGTCCGACCTGTGAGTCGTCAGCTGGCTCGGCATGCCCATCCACGACGCCGACTTCGGCTGGGGCCGCCCCGGCTCTATGCCCGCGCAAGGACGGGCTCCTCGCCGGCAGTGATGGCGGCGGTTCTTGTTCGTGCAGGTCATCGTGACGTACATGGACGACCTGACGGTGACGCCCATGTCCGCCATCTCCAGCATCACCCGCGCTCAACGCCTTCGCCGTGAGGGACCTCACGGCGAGAATTGCAGGAGAAGAATGTGTAGCCGGGCTACAAGGTCAATCTGTACTGCATATTTGGTTCACGTGTCTGCCAAGTTGCTGGATTTAGACATCAACGTCGTAGTTTTGCATATTGCATGGATGTATGAATTTGCATGGTGCAGGGATTGGCGATCCTGATGGCCCTCCCTGCAGTCCAAGACGGCCAGTGAGCGTAAATTTTGTCAAAAAAAATGAAAGAAAAAATAATGTGCTCAATTAAAAATTATGTGCGCAAAGTCTGAATAGGGCAAAGCCGCCCAGTCAGGCTTAACGATGTCTGGGAAATGGAAGGCTCAACCAAACGAAGGAGCCCAACCGAGCCGGCCGGCCCAATCAGACTCTTGAGACAAGAGTATCAAGTAGTAGTGTATATGTAATCCGAAGTTCGAGATGGCAATGGTGTTCATAATTTTAACAAAAGGTAACTTCTTCTATATTGGGGAGGTGGTGCAAAGTTTATCTGTACTAGGATTTATCATCATCTCCCGATTCGCAGGCCGCGTATGGGCCGGCCTGCTGAACATGCTCATGTTTGGGGAAGTGCCAATACTGGCCGCCCAGCCCATGGAGCAGCGAGTTACTAAAAAAAAAAAGGCCCATGGAGCAGCGACAGGGTCCGGCTGAGGGCCTGCGTCAGGTGCCGCTCGGGCTGAGGCTCCGGCTCCTCGTGCGGGGCGGCGCCAGCTTGCCGGCCGTCGTCGTCCGCAGTCGTGGCCGCGTAGTGCATGAGTGCGCCGCGCGCGGCGGTGGCCTTGACGTCGCACGGTGCAAGGGAGGCCGGGCGCGGGAGGTCGGGGAAATTGAGCACCACGTGCGTGCCAACATCTCCGGGCACGGGAAGGTTCCGAACCAGATCCGTGACTTCTTGCGCGGCTCGCTGATCTCCGACACTTGCTCGCCCCGCGCGCGTCGCATGCGGACGACGCGGTACGCCGGGGCGGAGCTGGAGCCGCCGTCGTTGAGTGCGGGCGCTTCTTGCCGCGGACAGCAGATGCGGCGGCGTCGTCAGAGCAGTGTCCGGCCCCTGCACGTCGCGCGGCGCCCTATACTGCTCAACTCGATGCTCCGATCGATCCGTATCCGGCTGGCACAAGTGCATTCGGTGTGCTCGCGCGCACGCTGTCGCCATCCCGCCACCATTATCCACCCATATCGGTCACTTCTTCCATCCACCGCGCCCATTGCTACGCCATTGGTGGCAGCTACATTAAGACTCTTGGCATAGGCGCCAGTGACATGGAATCGATCGGTCAAAGGACGAGTAGTTCATTCGGACAGATGTTCAGGCCTCGCTCTCGCGTCAGAGACGCTCGCAGTCGCAGTCGCAGTCGCAGTCGCAGCACTGTTCCCCGTCCATCCCTGTACGTCGAAAGCTTTGGAGATTGAAATAAAAGCCAGTAGTAGGCCAAAACGTACGGTGCGGAGCGGTTGCCTTAATCGTGTTCTAGTCTGCTGATGCCTGATGACGCAACAACCGCCCAAATACTCCCTCCGTCCCTCTCCCTCCTAAATAAATATTCCTAAAAAAACTCTAACACAAAAACATAATGTAGTTGTTGGGGGATGGACACATCGTGGCCACCCCCTCTATCGGCTTCCCGTCGGTTACGCTATCCGCCAGGTAATCGACTAGTCACCTAGACCCTGACCCGGAACCGGATGCCAAGGGTGAAGTCCAGAATGAAGCTATCGGCACGCATTCGGTGTATTTTCGGCTCTAGTTGATTATGAAGAACGCGCTGAGCAAGCAGAGGGAGTGCATGAGCTAGCTTGCGGTCATTTATGAAATCGGCTTGCTTTCGGTGCACTTTTGGCGTCGTTTTGGCAACTGTGTTGACTGTCTTTTGCAGCTGGAAGCACGTTATAACACCCAGATTTTTTGAACTTTAAAATTTAAATGAATTTGATTTTTTATTTTGGCATAGATGTTTTAAATTCATAGGACAATTATCAAA
>CM041632.1:58872307-58901867 GCA_023333625.1 Bothriochloa decipiens
ACAGAAGGTATCGCGGAGCGAGATGACGAATGTGACCCTGACGGCCGGAATATTCTAGGGATGTGTAGTAGGTGCAAGGGCAAAATGACAATGTAAAAGTCTACGGTTGTTTATAAATAACACTTCCTCAGCAATAATAAAAAGAGAGAGAGAGATACACTTGTTGCCCCAAAGTCCCCGTTCGCATCACTCTTTACATTCGCCTCGTGCCGCCTGTCGCGGTTGCACCGCCGATTGCGTCTAGGCAATCGGGGGTGCCTTCAATACCGGTTGCCGTGCAAACCAACAGTAGTCAATCCATAAGCAAAAAAGTACTTGTACTGTGGAACAAATTTTAAACGCTACAAATATACTTATTTTAAGAAGGCAAAGTACGTGTAAAAATTGTATAAAAAAGTATACCAACGTATAATAATGACCACATGCTGAAAGTAAAGAAACTAATTGCATAATGTAGTCCATCCATAAGCTAAAAGTACTTGTATTGTGGAAAAAATTTTAAACATCATAATCTAAAAGTACTTGTATTGTGGTACAAATTTTAAAAGGTACTCCCTCAGTTTTAAATTTTAATCGTTTGACCTTTTTTCCCCAAAGATTGACTACTCGCCTTATTCAAAAAAATTGTGCATACCTAGTCAAATTTTAGTCATTCTTATAGATCTTTTATTAATAAAGCATGACACAACAAAAGAAATGATATTTTGCATAAATTATATAAAAATAAGACGCATGGTCAAACTTTGGATAGAAAGTCAAATGAACTATAATTTAAAACGAAGGAAGTACAAATGTACTAATTTTAAGACAGGAAAGTACGTGTAAAAATTGTTTTTTTTTTTGGTGAAATCAAGGAAATTCGTGAATATATACCCTGCCCTTAAATGTGCTTGTCCTCCCTCTGTCTTATAAAGATTAATTAGGATCCAAGACAGTCAAGCTAACTCGGATTTGACCAAATTTACAGTAAACAATATTGGCACTTAAGTCTCCAATTATTTTTCTATACTTAGAAATAACATACAATGTATTTTTAAAATATATTTATTTAATGTTATAAATATCTGTGTTCCTTTATATAACGTAAAAAAATCTTTATTCGTTTAGAGACGGCGGTAGTTAATTCAACTAAAATGATAGTCGAAATATTGAAACAGACAACCACTATTCCAACGTTTGCCTGCACAACGGCTGCAAACGCGGCAACATGGACTGCTCATATAGGATATATCCGTACTGTTTCTTCCAGCTAAAATGAGACTAGTTTAGAAAGCAATGTAGTCCGCGGGAAGACTTGCAGAACGATAAAAAAAAGAAGAAGAAGAAAACAACTGCATGCATGCAAATGTGCGAGTGCAACACTGTATAATTTTGTCGTGCATAGTTTGTCTAAAAAAAGTCCAAAAATCCAGAAATGAAAAAAAAAATGTGCCCAGAATCGCAGAGCATAAAAGAAGAAGAAAACAAACAGCATGCATGCAAATATGCAACACTGTATAATTTTGTCGTCCATAGTATGTCTAAAAAAAATCTAAAAGTCCATAAATGAAAAAAAAATGTGCTATGGGCAGAACAATGACCAGCTAGCCTCATCAGGCTCATCAGCTGCTCCCAACATTTGTCCTGGACATATGCAGAAACACACAAATCCTCTTGACCGTTCCTGTGCTTCCAGAACCTGTATTTGATTGGTACAAGATTTCTTACAAGCACACCTTGTGTGCTGTTGTATGGTGCAATCACCGCGGTTGGTACATTGGGTTCTCCAAGAGCATCGAACTCATCGATGACAAGTCGGCAATTGCGCACCTTGTTGCGTCCTCGCTTCCTCTTTTTTTAACTAGTGTGGTGTTTGTTCCAGCAACCTACGCATTGTCGGCAACGTTGCAGTTATTGTCGGTAACTCGGTACCCGTTAAGTATTTCGACAATGTAATGAGTCTTGAGTAATTACCTCCACGTCTCCATTCTAATTTAAATGAATCGAAGGTGAAGCTAGGACGCCGTCTCCATCACCACCTTCAACTTCATTATGCAGACCCTCCTCCACTTTAGGCTGGTGCACAAGTAGTAATGAAGCTTGGCACCACGTCATCTGGGTACAGCGGGTACCTCCTCCATCTAAGTGGCAGTGTTGTGTCCTGGCTACTGCATGGACAATAATGAAGCTCTGTATCGTGTCATTCTAGGTGAAGCGGGTACCTCCTCCATGGAAGCGGCAACGCTGTGGCTAGAACCAGACAAGGAGCGCCTGTGGGGATGTTTGCGTGAGCTCGTTAATAATTAGACGCAAACTAATTTCTTAGTGAGATGAGTGAAGAAGGGGAATACAAATCCAAGAGAGATGGTTAAGGGAAGTGCGAAAGCATTACCCTAGCATTTCGATCTTGCGGCGGTGAGCTCAAGTGCACACCAACTGTGTGGTCGATTTATTTGCTTTTGTAGGACTAGGCATTCTCAGAGAATGCTTATTGGGTTCGTTGTGGCAGAAGTTGCAGAGGAATGCAAAAATATAGTAAAGTGGAAAAAATGAGGACAGTCATGATGAACTTTGGTTTGCGGGGCCAAACTTTCCAACCTAGATAGTAATTGCGGTCAATACCATCCACCAACTCAATATTGCTACTGTAGATATGCTTAAAATGATCAATTGTAAGTGTGTAGAACATATAGCCAACAATAAAACTAACAGAAACATACACTCGATCTCTCTTCCCCAAAACCGAACATAGAGTAAATAAGAGAATCTAATCACACAATAATAAGTCTTGACACACCCACGCATACCACTAGCTAACTTAGTTGTTCGTTATCCAATAAATAGACAACATTTATTTAGAAGTTGATGGCATCCAATAGGCATCGTACAACGTGTGAAGGCGATCCGTGGTGCCATAGGTCCAGGGCATCCAACGAAGGTTCAGAGTTTCATAAGCCAGAGATCACATGATAGGCAAAGAAGTCCATGCCGCAAGCATGAGCAAGCTTCACCGCTATCCATGCTACGCGGGCAAGCTCTGTCCAATATCCCATATGCCAGGTGGCCGAAATCAAACAAAAAAATTATATTGTCGTACATGTAAAAGCTTAACTAATAAACAAATTAGTACACAGTTGTACTCAATAAGACTTACCCTAATATAGAAATAAGGATTAAGGTATTTAAACTTGTAGCAAGGAATGCATTTTGGTTTGCATAAAAGCGCTTAGGAGCCTTAGCGGCGGCCAGGCTAGAGGCGCTGTGTGGCTAGAGCTTGCCGCGGAAGCGGACGATCAGGGAGGGGGAAAAAGGTCACCGGAGGAAGATGAAGCTAATTCATGTGATGCACCACTTAGTGAGATATAGACAGATCCATAAAATGGATCGACAGAAACAAACAACCCACCCAAATCTCCTTGCTCTTCTTGAGGCGCAAATATTTCTTGCAATTTTTGTGATTTTCAGTTCCATACAGCAATACAGTCAGGCAGAAAATTTGCGTGCGCAATAATATTCTAGTTGAGCAATACATATATTCATAGTTTCATACATTGTCTTTAGCCCACTCTTAAAATTTCAGCTTAAACGCCTGAAATACATGTTTAGATCTACTTCTTAGTCATCTTGATGCCTTCATCACATCGTAGCTTCTCCTTTTCTGGCCTTCTACATGACCTAGTTAAGTATCACGAAATTTTGAGGGCTCGCAGTTTTATTTGGAGCATGAATGCAGCTTCCTCGTTCACCGTACTGAGAAATTTCCAATCGATGTTTCCTCGCAGTTCTTGACTCAAAAATTATGCCATCCCGAAGTGCTAAACGTCGGACGAGCATTCGCGTACTCTTGAACCAATGCTCCAAAGAGAGATGACCTCTCGATCAGATTTGCGGGCCGGTCAAACTCCTTGCTAGTCCTGGTACCAAAATGATTCAGACATTAGACTGACTAACAAGAACCGAAAACCGAAGTGGCTTTTGATAAATGTGCACTAAAAATTTTCTTGCAGATACTATTCATAGAAACTCACTGGCTGTGACAGTGGGCAAATCTTCAAAGACATGATGATCGACGGGATCAGCTGATCCAAGCCGCACAGTTCCTAGAGACATCAGCTTTATAGTTTTTTAGTTGCAATGGATGGTTATCCTCAAAATACATTGGTCATGTTTAGATTCAACCTTATTTCATCTGTGTTACCATCAGATGAACTGTAAGTTTGTTCCTTACCGTCATTGTGTGTGCTTATTTTCAAAACTCTGTAATAATTTGACCTGATTCTATCTGTTGATAGATAAAGCCGGATACGTTACCCATTATCTAAAAAAATAAAAAAATAAAGTTTCATATTATTTTCAAATCATATTAAACAATTAAATTAATAGTTAAAATATCTGAAGCATCAAGATTTTCGGGTTTTGAAGCCACGGCTTCTTTCGACTGACAACGGTCCAAACCCTAAAAAGGAAATAAGTTTAGCTTCTAATGAGATGGCATATAAAAATAATCAGATAAAAAACAGGCTTACTGGTGAAATATATACCTGCCAGATTTCATAGTCAGAATACAGCTCAAGGGTCATATCTTATTTTAAAATACTAAAATAAGATATATCCAAACCTTACATGCGCTCTAGGATGTCGCACACATAAGTTGATAAACTATAAATAGTACCAAATCAGAGTTTATTACATAGCGCACGAATAGCATGATATTGTCTTTAACAAAAATAAGACGTAACTAAGATAACTCCAGATGATGGCTCCACCACAGGGACAAGTCAACTGGTTGACACAAGCTAGTAGTTGTGTCAATAACTCTCACTCCAATCTTGATCTGTTACCCATCCGGGATTTTTTCAAATGATGAAATAAAACAAGTGTAAGTACATACGTACTTAGTGAGCATAGGAGGGGTTCATGAAACTCAATAAAGGTTGACACGGTTTAACTGCATTTAGCTTTTAGTGGATGTCATATTTTAGCAATTAGCATCAAGGTAGTAACAATTGTCATAACCACATGATCAGATAAAGATGATTAAGAATATGATAAAAATAACATTAACATATAGCCCAATTTGAATTGATGATCCATTCCATAAGAACACCTTGGCCGCCCTAACCATGGGTACGAACGATATATCGGTTTAACTCTGCGCAGAGGTGTACACTTTCACTACGGATCATGATTTCCAAATGCATGGGTTTGCAAGGCCCAAAACACCATAAACCATATAAAGCCACTCAAAGGTTCGGCTAACAAATTAGGGCCACAGGGTCATCGTATGTAGGAATATGGCACATGGCCTATCCGGTTATTCACGTACTGAAGAGGCTGTCCTATACCCAACTCACAGATCCTCTAACTCGCTAGAAAAGATCCTATGAATAACTAGAGCCAGAGCCATATAGCCCCTATAGCTGTACATTATGTCCCGAATGATCACTTACAGTTTGGATCTTATTGAAAACCATCTTTTTATTAGTGGCATAGTCATTAATCAAGTTGCAAGATCATGGTTATAAAGCACTAGCATTAACTACCCATATGCAACATCCCTAGTTATCAAGGTAAATAAGTGTTCAAAGCTAGATAATCCTAACAGGATAGCAAAGAGACACATGCATATGATTTTAGTGTATATAGTGAATAGGTAACAAGGACTGTCCCAACTATACTTGTCTTGTTCCAAGCTTTTCTGATGAACCTGCTGATCCTGGTTGGCGAAGAACTCTTGATCTCCAACGAATGGATCACCCTCTATACCGATCAACAATCAACAACATGCAAGCATCGAGCAGACATACACGAGCAAACAATATATTTAATTAAGACAATACACCATATCAACAAAACAGATTTAAAAGAGTTGAGAAAACTATTCTGCATGTCGCTACGATCATACGGACGTAAAGATCACCAAAATTGGAGGTATAACGGAAAAGTTATGAATTTTACAAGATTTCCTATTGTAAAATAATAGATTAAAATAAATCTCGATTTTCAAAAGTTCAAAATAAATCTAACAATGATACTAATAGGTATATTATGAAATTACAAACCCAACGCAACTTGAACGGATCGAATCGGAGCTAAAATGGAGAAGTTATAAGCTTTTGAAAATAGCGGCAAAACTGTAAATAGAGGAAAACGTATTTTTGAAACTGTTAATAGGAAAATACGTTTTGCAGTGAAGAAAACATATTCTAGGATCTGTTAAAAGGGAAAATACGCTTTCCAGGGAATGAAGCATATTTTGAATCTGTTAAAAGGAAAATACGCTTTCCAATGAACAAAATTTATTCTACGGAAACCGTAAAGGGCTCTTAATTAAATAGATAGAAACCCAAGGGGTTTTCTGCAAAAGTGGCATCTCGAAGGGGTATCGACCACCGTGGGCCGTTGAATCTGAGATCAACGGTTCAGATTAGACTAAGGACGTGAGAGGGGGAACGGCCCGCCGGGGAAGACGACCCCCGCGGCGGTCGGCCATGGCCAGCGGTGAGGACCTCGTCGGAAAACATGAAACCTACTCTACGGACCATGATTCGACACGGGACCTAGACCAATCGAGAGCGAAGCTCGTTGCGATCTCACTAGCGCGAAGATGGGACCCCGAGCGGGCTAGAGGTGGCTGGCGACTGACGACGGCGGCGACGAACTCGCCGACATCCATGGACCTAGTGCTACGGACCAAGAAATGACCTGGGACCGGTACCAATCGAAAAAGGAGCTCAAAGCGAACTCACCGGTCATGAAGATGAGATCGGAAGTGAGTTGTGGATGACGGACGGCCTACGACGGCGGACGGTGGCGCCCTGCAACGACTGGCGAGGAGCCGTGAGCAAAACCGAGCATGAGAAAAGGGAAAATTGATCTAGGCGACTTCGAGAGCTTGATAACGAACTCGACAACTTGTTAATTGCGAAGCTAGAGCAGCGGAACGCGAACTCGAGCTCAAGGGCAGAGCTCGGCAATGGCGGCTAGGGTTGCGGTGCTGCGGCTGGAGCGAGGGCGGTTGTTGGCGCGGGGTTTGGCGAGGGAGAGGCTGTGGCGGAGGCGGCGCAACTATTTATGGTCAGGTCTTGCTTGGGGGCACGCTGAGGCCGGGCAAGTCAGGGTCGGGGAGGACTCGCCGGCAGTGTTCTGCTCGGACACGCACACGTGGAGAGGGACGTCGCTGACATGTGGGCTAGGCGCGTTAGCGAGACCGAAAGGGAGGGAGGCGGGCGCTGCTGGGCCGCGAGCCGAACCGGCCCAAGAGGAAGAAGAGGCGTGCGCAGCCGCTGCTGCCGGTTGCCGCTGCGGGGCCGGCCCAAGAAGGAAGATGAACGGGCCACGGGAAGGAGTGAAGGCCTTCGGGCCGGTAAGGGGGAAACAGGCCGAGCGGCCAAGGCGAAGAGAAGGCCTGTGACCTGTGGGAAAAGGAGGGAGGGCAGGCAGGCCGGCCAGGCCGACTTGGGCCATTCGGGCCAGAAAGGGAGGAAGGGGGAGGAGGGAAAAAGAAAGGCTTTTTCTTTTATTCAAACCACTTTTTCAATAGATTTTTAAATTTTTTTGAATTTATTTTTAAATTTGATCAAAACCACACATCACAAAATAAACTATGCAACAACATGAATGCACAAACATGCTTCTTGACCTACTTTTGATTGTACTTTTGTAAAAATTATTATTTTTTCTAGATTAAATGTCCACAAAAATACATAATTAAATCCATTAGTTATTTTAAAAACCATGCAAATTTTAGGGTGTTACGTCAAGCGGATCGATATTTCTCCGAATGGTTCCTTTGAAGAGAACAGGTTTCTGAGGGATGATACCAAACCGAGACCTAAGGTCATGGAGTCCTAAAGTGCAGATGTCAACTCCGCCGATGATTATTGTCCCCTCATAAGGCTCCACTATTCTGAACAATGCCTGGATCAGTGTTGATTTCCCACTACCAGTTCTACCGACAACCCTAATCTTCTATCCTCCATGTATGCTTATTGTGATGCCCTTCAACACTAGAGGAGTGTTGTGCCTATATCTAAACTGTAGAAGCACAAAGACGAACTCTTGTTACTTCTTGCTTTCAGTTGTCAATGCACAATTTTTGTTGCACCATATTGAATAAACTAAAGAATATACTGTATCAGACTATCAGTTGGGAAATCTACCTTAAGATCAATGACATCGATGTCACCTTTTGTTGGCCAGTTAGAATCTGGTAGGCAGTCTTTTATCCTCCATGAGGCCTCCGAAGGAATATTTGTGAATTGCTTAATCCTCTCAACAGAGACCCTCTTGTTTTCAATGAAGCAACTGATCCATATGATAGTGATAGACCAACATATT
Organism: Bothriochloa decipiens; assembly: GCA_023333625.1. NCBI lineage: Eukaryota > Viridiplantae > Streptophyta > Magnoliopsida > Poales > Poaceae > Bothriochloa > Bothriochloa decipiens. The sequence goes on from CM041632.1 coordinate 58,880,627, forward strand.
CTGCACCATGAGAAGAGTTTTTAGAGTCTGAAAAATTATAGAACATCCCAATATTTCCATACAAAGCTCATGATGGCAAAAGGCAATCAGTTGTTAGAAGCCCACCTGGCTAGACAATGCTGCTTGGCAATGTGACCATGAGCACGGCTGTGAAGCAGAGAACAAAGCTTCCAATCAGCTCGAGCCAGAAACCGAGCCACGTTGGCACCATTGTTGTGGAAGTCCATCCTCAGGCTTTGAGTTCACCCGGTTCAGGTTCTCCTGCAAGAAGCTGTCCTCCTTCCTGAAACACCTGATGGTCATGACACCTTGAACCGTCTCGGAGAAGTGGTGGATCACTGGAGCCTTGGTGATCGACTCGAGGCGAGTCAGCTCCCTCGATGTCGACAAGTTGTAGTAGCCCTGGTGTAAATCATACCAGAGTGTCAAAACACGGAGCAAGTGCAGAAAGGACAAGCATCAGAGATAGTGATTCCCATTGCTATGGTGGCAGCACAAACTCACCCGGTACCAGATGTTCAGTATCACCAGAGGGATGATGGCGATGACGGACGGCCACGCCACCTGACAAGTGACGATCAGCACACTGATCACGGTGATGTACATGGACACGCTCAACCAGACGAAGAACGGCAGGAAGAGATCAACGTTCGTCTGATCTGACGACGCCTGCGGAGCAACATAAGTTGTGTCAGCGTCATCATACCCTGCTGAGGATCCTGCCGGATGGTGTGTGGTGTCGAAGAAGGACATGGGCGTGTGCAGGATGCTGTTGAGGATCTGCTTGAAGAACCGGTCAGCCGTCTGGAGGCCAGTGAAGGCCACGAGGAAGGAGCGAGCCGCGACGAGCACCACGGAGACGGCGGCGATGATGGCGTACACGTTGATGAACAGCGACGGCTGGAACGAGGCTGCGTTCTCGTCGGAGGTCTGGTCGGCGAGCCAGTAGTCGCTGGCCATCAGCGCGCGAGCACAGCCACACTACGGAGACAGCCACCACCACAAGCGGCCCCCACCACCCCCAGGCCTCCGTCATGTACTGCTTGTACACGGTGAAGCTGACATATGCCCGCTGGGGCGCTCCTCGTCCTTGATCAGACGGGCCGACGCCTTCTCGGCCTTGGGCGCCACAATGGAGGACGACGACGAGTCGCCATTGGTTGCGTTCTTGTTCGACGGCTGCCGGGAGAGGGGCAGCTCGCTCTCGCTCGCCGGCGCCGCGCTCTCCACGAGCTCCATGGAGTTGTCGTGCGCTGCGACCAGTGCCGCGAAGTCGGTGCCGGCCTTGAGGAGCTCATCGTACTTGCCGGATTGTACGATCATTCCGTCCTTCATCACCCGGAAGGCTGGAAACATTTGCGGTGGGTTCAGCAAGAGCATGAGTCGATAACTCATCGAAATCAATTCTAGATAACAGTCAATACTAGATAACAGTCTGTAAATACTAGTAAAACACAATGCACTCACATATATTATATCAGCATTGTGCAAGAAATCAACTTGGTGTGTCATCAGCACTATGGTCTTGTTCTTCAGAGCACCTCTAATACATTCCTGCACAATAAGGATCAGTCTGTTGCTGTTCGTTCAGAGTCCCAGTGTTCCAGTGCCTGATCAAGTTCAGCAACATCAAGATCGCAACTGCCAAACTGCTAGAAACTCGATGGCAGTGCCTAATAAAGTTCAGCTTTAATGGATGGAGTACCTTGAATATCTCAGTGCCAGTGTGTGCATCGACCGCGCTGAATACATCGTCGAGGAGGTAGATATCGCAGTCCTGGTAGACGGCACGGGCAAGCTGGATGCGCTGCTTCTTCCCGCCGCTAAGGTTGATGCCACGCTCCCCGATCTCCGTTTGGTCACCGAATTCCATTATCTCCAGATCCTTCTCCAGGCAGCACACCCTGATCACCTCCTTGTACCTCTCCCTGTGCATGGTGCCGTTCTGGATCCATGCTGTCTGTGCCACATATGCCGTGCTGCCGCAAACCTTTACCTGCAAGTACCATTGCATTTTCTCATAAGCAACATTCTGTAGTATGTTCTAACTGAAACCTTTTACAGTAATCTTTCATTTTAAAGGACTAGCGCATTTAGCCAGACACAAACATGACATTCAATTAAAATTCTATTTGTTCTTTTTTTTTTCTCATAAAGACTGTAATGGGAAACCAGAATGCAGCAGAAATGTAGCAATCTAGCAGATACAATTTCTACTATTCCCCTGTCCGTCAAATACAGAAATGAATTTACAAATGTTCAGTTTAGATTTCTTTATGCAGAGCAATGATGCAGGACACTAAAAGCTTTGTACTGTTAGTAGGCACTACAAGATCATATCCATTGATCATGCACAAAATGGCTGGCTAGCAATTCTACTTGGACACCCAAATCCAAAAGGAAGCTGGAGAGTTGGTATCCAAGTCAGATTCTAATATCTGGAAACATGGGTGCATCTCCAGCGAAAACAATCTGAATGTCGGAAGCGATACAAATTCGTCGATAAAATGTAGTTAGATCTTAGACTCTTTTATTAGATCTTAGACTCTTTTAAGAAGAAAGTCAAACTCTGTAGAAGTAGAACACTAGCATATGTTTGTTTTGGACACCTAAGATTGATCAATAATATGTGGGACATAGGCACAGAGCGAACACAGGAATCGAATTGCAGCCGCACACACATCCAGTGCTCACGACAGAACGTTTGTTGGTTGGCGTCGTCTGCTTGCTTTTGTTGCAGGTCACGGGGACGACCGGGACCAGCTCTCTTTACTCCTGTATATATAGGACCCGCTGTGTTGGAAGATCGCGGCAGGTGCGCCGGCAATGGTGCATGCGAGGTGGCATGGACCCCTGACTGATCTGAATGAATTTCGGATGGACAGTCAGCCAGTGTTTGCTTGCCTCCGGTTGCCTTTGCGGCCCACAGGACACGTCCATGCGGCCCACCGTCCGTTAGAGTCCGCGGGCCCGGCCTCGTGGCCCCACGACACGCACCGCGGGCCACTATCCTCACCCGCCCACCCACACGCCCGCGGGCCCACGAGGGAGCCACAGCCACGGTTGAGCGGACGCCGGATGGCAATCCCTGCTCTCACACACCACTTGGCGTGTACATCGCCAGCAGCCAGCCACCACATCAGATGAACATGAGATAGGTGCACCGGGCCACACATATCTTGTAGTACCTCGGCCTTGTTTAGATGGCTAGAGAGTTAGAAAAATTTATAATTATAGTATTTTTATTTATATTTGATAATTATTATTTAATTATGAATTAATTAGACTTAAAAGATTTTATCGCATGATTTACAATTAATATATGTAATTAGTTATTTTTACGTATTTTATACTCCATATAAGCGTGTGTTGACACTTAAATTGGGCTCATGTTAACTAAATAGGCCCATAATAGTGTTTAGCCCAACCTAAGGAACACTCGGACAAATTAATAGTACCACATTGGTTTTCTAACGGGATAAGACCACCCCTACCCCTATAAAATAAGGGGTACATGGCCGATTGATCCCATCCAATCAATCGACACAAAATCAATCTATCTCCTACTTTGCTCTATTTTCCAACCCCATGCTGTTCATCTCTTGATCCAGGCGATCAAGGATGGGGTCCTAGGCTCGCCGGCCGACCTAGGATGACCGGACGAAGTCCTTTCCCTGACGGGTCCCTCCTGGGCAAGAGCTTCACTGGTTCCTTTGCTAGTTTGCTTGAGAATTAGTCGGTTCTTCATCCCGAAAGCACGCTGGTTATCCTTTGGTGGTTTGCTTGGAACCTCTCCGTTCTTCACCGCGTAAGGGTGATTATCTTGCTGCGTTCTTCGGTCTGTGGCGACGCGGGTGTATAAATCCCTTGTGGTATGTTGACGCTGAATAATATATTTGAATGTACTTCTCCGCACACTTTTATCAACTTTGGCATTTGGATCCTACAAATAAATCATTAAGGGAGTCCGCCAATCCTCCAAATTGGTACGAGGACTATTAGAATCTGAACTAGATGGATTTAAGACATCATTTGGTGAATCAGCAGCACCAACAGTAGCAGAGTCGGCTAGGCCGACTGAGACAGTCGGCCAGACCGGTTCGTCCAGTCCTGCACAGAAAAAATGATCATCTTGATGGTCGGCTTTTCTTGAATATGAAAACTACGCCCACTAACGTCAAAGCTTGATGCTTGTTGAGCTAACATATTGGCCTTTTGATTTTCATGTCTCGGAATATGCCAAATCTTGAATTCGGCAATCTTAGAAATAAGTTCAAGACAAGTGTCAAGAGAAAGCACGAAGTGATCCATCTGAACATTGAAATTCACCAACAACTTGCTGCACCACTAGTAATGAATCACCATAAGCTTCAACATGTTGCACCTCCATGAAAGTTAACATAATCAACCCGAATATAAGAGCTTGATATTCGGTTTGATTGTTAATATATTGAAACTTCAATCGGCCTGACATTCCTGTCTCAACATTATTAGGAGAAACAAGAATAATACCAATACCTTGGCCATCTTTACAAACTGATCTATCAAAATATAGCTTTCATGGAGTGTAAGTAAGATAATTGACCTCTTCATCAAGATCAATACCATGCTCAACAATAAAATCAGCAAGAACTTGACCCTTTATAGATTTCAATGGTTCATAAGTCAGGTCATATTCAATTAAAGAGTATGCTCATTTGCCCAACCTTCCACTAAGGATTGGCCGATATAGCATATGCTTGATAATATCGGCCTGGCGTACCACAACACTTGTACTTGACAAAAGATAGTGTCTTATTTTGTTGCATGCAAAATACAGTGATAAGCATAATTTTTCGATATGGGCATACCTTGTCTCGGGATCAAGAAGACGACGACCAAGATAAGCAATCACATACTCCTTCCCTTTGTCTTCTTGAGTCACCAATAATCTTTTCTTCGGCAACCACTTAGATTCGTGCACGAAGAATGGGTGGTCATGATAGATATTTCTTTATCTTCTCAAATGCTGTTTGGTGGCTTGCCCCCCCCAAGTGAATTTAGATTCATCCTTCAACTTGAGGATGAGAGTAAAAGGAATAATCTTCCTGGACAGATTAGCAATAAATCTTCTCAAGTAGTTTACCTTTTCTAAGAATTTTTGCACATCCTTCTTGCATGTAGGCGGTTCAACTTCTATGCCTTTGTCGTGAATGACAAAGCATAGAAACTTCCCAGCTGACACTCCAAACGCACACTTGAGTGGATTCATCTTCAAACCATAGCGGCATATCCTTTCAAAAGCAAGAAGCAAATCGGCTAAATGAGATTTATGGGCAGCCGATTTAATCATAATGTCATCAATGTAAACCTCCATAATCACCCCAATTAGATCATGGAAAATCAAATTCATTGCTCTTTGATAAGTTGCTCCTGCATTCTTCAACCCAAAGGTCATAACAATCCACTCAAACAAACCAATAAAGCCAGGACAAATGAAAGCTGTCTTTGATGTGTCTCCTTCGGCTATGAAAATCTGATCATCAAGAAAGCTAATCACTCTATGTCCAGAAGCATCATTGATCAACATGTTGGCTATAGGCATAGGATATTCATCTTTGGGAGTAGCTCTATTAAGGTCTCTAAAATCAACACAGACTCTGATTTTACCAGAATCCTTCTTCTCAACAGGCACAATATTAGAAACCCACTCTACATACTGGCATTGATGAATGAATTCAGCTTGCAATAACCTATTGATCTCCTCCTTAATTCGATCATAGATAGCCAAATTGAAGCGCCGCGGATGTTGCTTGACAGGCCTGAATCCATCTTTGATTTTGAGCCGATGCTCCACAAGATCTCGGCTCAACCCTGGCATCTCTGTATAATTCCATGCAAAACAATCAAAATATTCCTTGAGAAGCGCAATTAAATCAGCTTTGTAATCAGCTTTTCAATTTTTATTAACAAACGTCGGTCGCGGCGTGGAGCCATCCCCAATATCAACTTGTTCCAAAGGGTCGGCCGACGTGAAACCTTGGCCCAACTTATTGAGCTCATCAAAGTCATCAATAGCTTCATAGGCATTAGTCTTTTTAGCCTGATACTGTTCAACACAACGCTTTAACCATTCAACATTATCCATTAATTACATAATGGTACTAAGTCGATTGTCAATCGGCTTAAGTGATACAGGAACAAAGCCTTGCCTAGTGAAACTTATAAAATCATACTCAGACAAGTCTCTACTTAACAAGCAACCAAAAGCACCGTGCCCCCAGCTTCACACGCATCGGTTGTGGCAACCTCAACCGATGAATCAGCATGGACAACCTCAATAGCATCTCCTACCCATTGGATGAGAAACTGATGCAAGCTAGACGGCACACACTCATTGGCATGAATCCAATCACGCTCAAGTATCACATTGTAGCTCCCCTTGATATCAGCAACGAAGAAAGCCGTAGCCAAAGTCTTGCTCTCGATGGTCAACTCAACGTTAGCAATGCCTCTAGCTAGAATTAGAGCCTCACTGCCAACACCTGTGATAGTCATGTTGGTCTTCACCAGCTCTTCGTCTTTGTTACCAAGCTTCTTGTACAGCGAGTATGGCATGACGTTCACAATTGCACCACTGTCCACCAACATGCTATGAACTGGCATCCCGTTGATGTGACCCTTCAAGTAGAGTGGCCTAAGATGATCCACTCGCACTGCTGGCTTCTTGAATATAACATCTTCAACGGCAAACACCAACTCTACTGTTGGTGGCTCCTCCTTATCATGGTTGATCACATAGTAATCAGAAGAGAAATATACTAGTTTACATCCCCTCGAGGCGGTGATGGTTCATAATCCACCATCTCTTCTTCTGGCATTTCTGGAGTCTCCATGCCCACCATATCAGCAACAACAGAAGCAAACACCTCTGGTGAGTCACCAAGATCTTCAAAACCTGCAAGAATCGACACGGGCATCTCAGAAGACACCATAGCCGATTCGGGAAGCACCTGGGCAGTTTCATCAGTGGAAGCCGACTTGGCTGACTCCTCAATCGGCCCAGCCGCCTCAGCCGGCTTAGCCGATTCAAGAGTCGGCTTAGCCGTCTGCTGGCCCTCCTGGCCAGCGTCAACAAGAGGAACCGGCTTAGCCGGCTCTGGAGCCGGCTTAGCCGATTCAATCGGCCTAGCCGCCTCTGGGGCCAGCTTAGCCGTCTAAGTAGGAGCAGCATCCGCGGCGATGGTCTTCTGTGGAATTTCTTGGGGCTTTTCCGGCACAGGTGGGTCTTCAACTATCCCAAGAGCTTTCCCCTTCAATTTCTTTTATCGAGCACGCTACAACTTCTGCCTTTGAGTTTTATCCAACCCTCGTGGGCACCACTTGGGTTGAGTGTACTTGGGATCCCTCGGCGGCTTCTCTTGCTCTTGGATTGTAGCAACTTCTTTAATAGCTTCTTCCTATTTGTTTGCTGGATCTTCATCTCCAATCACAATCGGCTTGTTGTCATTAACAACAGGAGTTGACATCGAGCCAATTATGATGCTAGGAACATGCACAGGCTTCTTAAGCGCCTCAACCTTCTTTGGCACATACACTTGCTGCGTAGAGGCCTTCTTTATCTTTTTAAGAGCTTCAACCTGCATATTCACCATCTTATTTTGCTTTGCTCCGCTAAAGCTCGATTGATCTCCCAATCGGCTAAAGATGAAGGGTTTCGAAGATGGACGAGCAACATCTCCTAGTCTTTGGAACACGGGAACCTGAGGATATGGCACCCACACCCCATGAGGTCCCCATTGTGGCGTTGGTATAATTGGTCGAGCCGGAGCCACTCGAGGTCCCCAACACGACACACGAGGACGAGTGACCTGCAAGGAAGAATCAGCTGGTGGAGTCATCGCCATTTTCTTGTTTCTATCCTCTTCACGCTTTGGCGGTGTAGACTCCCTTTTTTTATGGCCGATTCTTAGAATCAGCCTTCTGCTTCTTGTACTTTGACATAAGTCAATCAAAAGTACAAAGTGACTTTGCCACAAATTTCTTGGTCTTCTGCTCCTTTTGCTTCCAAACACCAACTTCCGGGTTTTGAGGAACAAACGTGCGAATCACATGAATGCCGGAAGCGAGACTACCTGGAGGAGGGGAGACAGCCTGGCCGACTGGACTAGTCGGCTTAGCCGGCTCTGCCTGGCCAGTGGTGGAGTCGGCTTGGTCGACTGGAACAGTTGGCCTAGTCGGCCTCTGCAGCGCCGCGCGCGTCTCGTACCATCTTTTCCTTCTCAAAGCCTCCGCTGATCCAGCGGTGATCGTAAGCTTGTTCTTGCCTTCTTGGTCCTCCTCAAGCATCACTTGTCGCCCCGAATTCTTTTGAGCATTCGGTGCGGCACGCGGTTCACCGATAATGACATTCTTGCCTTTAGCTTTATCGGCTTGCTCGGGTCGGATCAAGATTACTGGACTTCCTGCTTCAATTGTATTCATATGTGCAAGAAAAGGACTGTTGTTGATCTCCATGTCAGAAAAACTCAATCGTCCCTCATTAAGGGCCGATTGGACCTGCCGACAGAAGACATTACAATCATTAGTTGCATGAGAATAAGAGTTATGGTATTTAAAATAAGCACGTCTCTTAATATCATCTGCAGAAGGCAAAGTATAATGAATTCTAATATATCCGATTTTGAGTAACTCATCAAAAATCCGGTCACATTTAGAAATATCAAAAGTAAATTTCACTTCCTCATTCTGATTCTTTTGAATCGGCTTGAGAGAAGGACAAGTAACATGTTTGTTCTCCGCTGGCCATCTAATTTTAGCGACCAATGTCTCTTTGCTTTCATCATTCGAATCATCTGAAAAAGCACCAAGAGCATGTGTATTCGAACGATATGGTTTATATGCATCACGAGATTCTTTAAGGCATGATTCCCAAAAAACGACCCTCTCGACAAGATGACTAAAGCTAGCAAATTGAATGTTTTTAAGTTTGTCTTTAATCTTATCATTCAAACCATTAAAGCATATATCAACAAAATTTCTTTCAGAAATATTCAAGTAAAAGCATCTATTCTTTATCTCTCTAGCTTTCTTAAAGAAATCTTGTACAGATTCACCATGCATTTGCTTAATGGCAGTAAGATGTGCTAGCCTAGTTTCCTGAGCTCCAGTATAAAAGTGATCATGAAACTTTTCTTCTAAATCAGCCCAAGTACAAATAGTTAAAGGTGGTAAAGAAGTAAACCAAGCAAAAGAAGTACCAGTAAGAGACAAAGGAAAGCAATGAACTCTCATATAATCATGATTAGCCGCTTCTCCTAATTGTGCAAGGTAAATACTTACATGCTCCATAGTTGATTTATTATCATTACCACTAAACTTTTAAAAATCTGGTGCCTTCCAGCCATTAGGAGCTCTTGCACGATCATAGGCTGAAGGGTATGGTTTCGAGTACAAAAGTTTGGAAGATTTTAAATTAACACCTAAAGTCTCTTGAATAGACTTAGCAAAATCCTCCTTGAACCGATTCAAGATATCATCGATATCGGTAGAAGGAGCCTTGTCCTGTGTACCTTCAAGCATGGGATTGATGCTAGGAGATTTCGGTGGGTTAGGTAAAATGTTATTTCTCTCCGAAGCTCTTGATACCCTATAATCAGTTCGTAATGTTTGAGCCGATTTTTGAGCACCTTCTGATGAACTAGTTTCGACATGACCGGTCTTATCGGTTATAAGAACCGAAGAGCCCGATGTTAACCTTTTAGCTTGATCATAAGGAGTTTGTTTATCATAATAACCTTGAGGCATACCGAATTCAGATTGTACTAAAACACTCGATTGATCTAAATCGGCTGTTTTACCTTCTAAAGTATCTAAATGTTTAGAAACACCTTGATATGCATGTCGTATAGTATTATTTATTGAATCAACAACTGCCTTATTGTTTTGCACAATTATATTGCAAACATATTCTTGCGAAACTGGAACTTCATCATACTTAGGGGCATTGTCTTGAGGATTTACCTGCTCAGATGATGAAGTACCCAAGATTTCAGCAATGCTTGACGCTTTGAATTGCGTGACCTTGTCATGTCGGCCCTTGGAGCAACCTTAAAGAAAAGCCTTCTGAAGTTCCTGCATGTGAGCTTGAAGTTGCGCCTGCAATTCTGGCGTGAGCTCCTCCATAGACGTGGGATTGGTGATGTTGCCGCTATGGACTTCGCTCGAGTCCTTCGCTGCATCTCCATCTACACCCATGTCGCTGGTTGGTTGATATATCAATCTACGCTTTGAATTCCCCAGCGGAGTCGCCAAAAAGTATGTTGACGCCAAATATGATCCGGACCAACACACCACAAGGGCTTTAGACGCCCGCGTCGCCACAGACCGAAGAACGTAGCAAGATAATCACCCTTACGCGGTGAAGAACGGAGAGGTTTCCAAGCAAACCACCAAAGGATAACCAACGTGCTTTTGGGACGAAGAACCGACTAGTTCCCAAGCAAACTAGCAAAGAAACCGGTGAAGCTCTCGCCCAGGAGGGATCCCTCAGGGCAAGGACGTCGTCGGGTCGTCCTAGGTCGGCCGGCAAGCCTCGGACGCCATCCTTGATCGCCTAGATCAAGAGATGAATAGCATGAGGTTGGAAAATAAAGCAAAGTAGGAGATAGATTGATTTTATGCCGATTGATTGGATGTGACCAATCGGCCATGTACCCTTTATTTTATAGGGGGTAAGAGTGGTCTTATCCCGTTGAAAAACCAATGTGGTACTATTAATTTGTGTGAGTGTTCCTTAGGTTGGGCTAAATACTGTCATGGGCCTATTTAATTAATATGGATCCAATTTAAATATTAACAGCGTGTAAACATTAATATGATGTTGATTTAATAGAGAGAGTAAATAAACTTATAAATTTATTTTGAGGTGAACTAAAAAACAAGGCTCCATGCAAGCGTGCCGCTCCGCCGAATGACAACGAGAGAACGGCTCGGGCGGATGCGCTCGTCGCCCCCGAGCCCAACGGCCTCGTGCAGTCGTGCGGCACATGCATGGTCTGCCCTGATGGCTTTCTTTGTGGTCACGCGGCACCACCTGCCCCACAGCCAGTCCAGTCCGTCAAAGGGCGATCGGTCCACGAAACCGTAGCGCGGCCTGGTTTCGCCGCGTCCCCCACGCACCCGCGGCTGCGAGGAGAGGATCAGGCGGTGGAACACGGGGCCGATCGCAGTACCGCGTCGCCGTTCACGTGCTCTCGACTTGTTTAGCTTTATATTACTGTATACGTTCTGTTATGTCCTCCGATCCCCGTCCTGCCGCGGTGCCGAGTGTCTCGTTCTTACCTGAATGATACGTGATGAACCTTTTTTTTTTAATACCCGACAAGCCGAGCTGCGCAGCAGCAGTGCGGATTTGGGACGCTCAAAGGCTCGAGGAATCGGGCTCCTCTCTCTACCGTGGAAGCGTGAAGCCGTAGACTCGTTGCGTGAAAGCGAATGGTAACAATAACGATGTGCTCTGTTCTGTGCCGACGTGGTAGCCGCCGACGATGTGCTCTGTTTCTTCTCCTTTCCCGGTCAGCTTCTTCCTTCTCTCTCGTCCTTGCTTCTCTCGTCGGAACCACGGGCTGCCGCCGAGCGACTGCCGGCCGTTCCACCTCCGCCCGCCGGAGCACGGCTAATCACCGGTGCGGTACCCCCTGCTCTGCTTCATCCCCTCCTTGCTCTCTCCTCCCTCCTCGCCTACCTCAGTTCGGCGCGTCGCCGCCGGCGATCGGCGCCACCACGCCGGAGCCGCGGCCACCTCCGGCAGCCTGCCTCCTCCCCTCTTCTCTCACGTCTCACCTTTCCCTTCTTCTCTTTCCACTCTCTCCTTTCCCCTGTTTCTGGTTGACCGAAAGGAGGAAGAAGACTTCGGGCAATGCCGAATCCGCATGAGTGGCATCACGCCATCTTGCCGCGGGCCCCAACGGCAGTGGCTGGCCGCCCCACTCCCTCTGCCCTTTTTAAGGTGGACACGGTCCACGTGAAATAAAGGGAAGAGCACTGGTATAGAACATTGCTACGCGTATCCGAACAGTGTACACGGATTGTACAAATCCATTTTCCTTTATAGAAAAATTCCCAGAAAATTCCGAAATAAACTAGGTACACTCTAGATCCTACACATGCATTTCCACCTCCTACGCATTTATAATAGTTTGCATAAATATTCTCCAAAAATTATCAGGCATAGATTAAAACTATTTAATCTTTGGATATTCATATCTTTTGCATCCTAGTAGCTCCAAATAATTCCATTCCACTTTATAAATTAATATAAAATCACTCCCTACATATGCATGCATTTTCTCACATTATTTGGCGCTATTTTAATTCTAGCTGTTTGCTTAGCTTTTCTTTATAGAATAAATAGTAGTCGCATAGCATAGTAAAGATCCTTTCGCTGGGTTGGGAGTTAACCTTGGATATTCATGTACGTGCTCATGCCATGACACATACTCGGATATATATATATATATATATATATATATATATATATATATATATATATATAGCTAATAGAGTATTTAGTAGTTGTGTTTGTCTATCCCGATTTGTTCAGTATAACTGACACCAAACTTGGTACACGTTTTAACATGACCGAAGAACCGACCAGTTGGGTCACACCGCAAGGTCCAGCCTTAAATCCGGGCCTCAGACACACGATCACTAGAATTGTCTTTGACGATCCTGGTGACTTGTTCCTCCGAGATGCAAACCGCCGACTGATCCCTTGAGGCCCAAGATGCTATCTGAAGATGACATTGGACCTTGCCTCTTTTGCATTGAAAGTTTGTCCTTGGATCGTGCTGATTGTTGGGATGTAAGTCGCTCTTCCGCTTTTATGTGGCATGCTTGAAGGTGAAAGAATTCCGTGTTGGCACCCCCTTATTTCAGGAACCTGAACCGCGCTCTCTGTCGGGCGATCCATTGATCGATCTCGACAATGAGGCAAGGCCGAGGGTGCAGAAAGCTGTTCTGGGCGTGGCCAAGCTCAAGAATGACTACTCTTGCTGCAGCAAGCTGAAGCCGGATGCATGCTGCCGACCTGCTTCGATATGCATGATCGAGCTCTAGCTCTTGAGTGCATTTGCAGTGTCGTGACAGGCGTTGACGCCACCGAGAAGGCAGATCATCCAGGCATCCTGTCCTTGAGGACCTCCAGGAATCCATGCATCTACAGCTAGTTTAAGCCAGATTGCCTCGAAACGAAATCTTGGTTGTACGCGGTCAGAGGTCTCAGAGCAGTCTGACGACAAGCACCGCATGCAGATTGTGGAACCGGTGATCATGCAATATATCCACCGACGCGAATTGAAGGCCCGGTTCAGGCGTTTTAGAGTCGGACATGCATGATCGCTAGCTTGTTGCAGCTCCACAAGCTAAGGCATTGTTTGGTTTACTTAGTAGCTTCTAAAGTTTAGTCGCATTTGATAGCTTTTAACCAAACACATCTACTAAATTGGACTAAAAGTGTTTTAGTCCTTTCTAATAGCTTTTAGCAACTCTAGAGTTCTTAAAAGAGACTAAACCTTTTAGTAGCTTCTAAAATTTAGTAGCTCAAACCAAACACCCCTAAGTTGCACGGTGTCCAGCGCGCGACGGAAGCGACGCATGAGTCATTGGTGCAGACTGAACTGGCTGCAAACGAATGCCGCACATAAGGGACCCGCTCCAAAGGTTGTGCGACGCCAACTGATGAGCACTCCAGCCGGCAAGCACTAGTGTCTCACGCATAGATGTCCTCACGACGCGAAACGCGCCACCGTGGAGGAGACCCGCAGATCAAGGGATCGGCTATAATGTTACTCCTAGGATGCGATGAAACCAGGGACAGACGGAGGCACGTTTCTCTGCTTCATGTCCGATAACTCCCCATCCCCGTGCTGTGTTGTTGACAGGTAGGGTTCGCGTGCAAAGTTTCTTGTCCCTGTTCGCCAGGCTCGACGGCTTTGTTAGGCCGATCGCTCTCCCTTGGTCAGAAAGCAGCAGCAGAGGCCGGTAACAAGGCGATGACTGTGGACCGCCGACTCCAACTCCTGTCCGCATCCACTTGCCCCCGGACCGCTGCAGATTGCCGGCACCGCTTTTGGCAGGACCAGGCTGCAGAGTTTTGGACCGCGGCCGGCACAAGGACCGCCAATTCGAATGGTGTCTTTCTCGGGACTGTTTTGGAGTCATTTTTTTTTTGGGTGAAGTTTAGTTGAGCAAATGGCTAAATCAGCAAATTTAGAAACTTCTTTTCTTGACAAATCTTTTGGAGTTGCTTATATTTAGAAAAAAAGAACTCTCGCACACAGCAAAGCAATAACAGGCATCTTTTTTTGTACAACATTTTTTTGACAACAACAGGCTTCTTCAATCCTCAAAACAGTGAAGTGACTGCGCATATTGATTGCACGGCAATGGAGGCAAAGGACCACAACAGGAAGGTCCATATCCATATATATATATATAGGACGTCCAAATCGATCGTGTAACAGGAGAAAAGCCAAATAAGGCAATTGGTTGCCACCCAAAATGCCCCACACAAATCTTGGCACACAGGACACACTCGACCGAAATAATGGCAATCTGTAGTCTATACGGTACGGCGCATCAATGCAACACACGCCAAGCACAACACGTGCAATTTTGGCCTCAACAACAACAAAAAAAAGTCTGTGCTTCATTGAGTGAACAAAAACAAGTTACTTCATCTGTCTTAAAATAAATACAGGTCTCGTATCCTAAGAAGTCAAACTATTAGAAGTTTGAATAAATATATACAAACATGTATTAATGTTTCATGTGCTCTAATTTCCGTCCTAAATTGAGTGATGTTTTGGTTTTCATGCCATAAGTTTAACTTGAATTGCAGAAAATAGTGCAATATTTGTATCTTCAAATAATTTCGTAAAAAATTAGATTTAAAAGATCAATGTAGAGTTTCGTAAGCCAAACTTAAAATTAAGAAATACTAATTCCATTTATAGAAAGGTCAATAAGACTTATGACGCTAAAATGTAGTACGTACACTTAGAAATAACATATAATATATATTTATATGATATGTTATACATATTTATTATGCTCCTTTCCATAAATTTGATAAAACATAAAAATCTTTATTTGTTTAGATACGGATGGAGTAAATTCAACTAAAAATGAGTGTCGATCGCATGCACAACGTCTGCAAATGGCAAAATCGACTTGCACATTGTTTAATGCTCATATAGTACCTCCACTATTTCTTCGAGGTAAAATAGATGAGTTTAGAAAGCAATCTAGGGTGTGTTTTCTGTGACAGAACCGACCAATTTATTAGAGCACAAGCATGTAATTCGTCATTAGGACGGCAACTACATGATTCAGACCTAATAAACCCGATAGTCATACCGAAATCTCGAAAGATTTCAAACATTTCCAGCACGACCAAGATCGTAATGAGTTTAGCGTTCACCATTCATAACGTACATAGTTCGCACATAGTTTAAAACATCGGAGTTCGAAATAAAGTTATTACAAACCAAGTTCAAATTCGAAAATAAAGCGAAAGCGGTTTAAGTTCAAATACCACACACACTCATTTTAAATACGGTGCCAGGTTCTTGATCAACATCTAACAAAAGCATTAAGTAGAGAAGAGTGACCATACCCAAGGTCTAGTCATCTCCCAAGGCGGGATAGAAGCAGTTCTGACAATAGCCATAAAATATCTCACCATCTGTAAAAATATGGGAAATAAAACCCTAAGTACGAGAATGTACTCAGCTCGACTTACCCGTCATAAACTAAAAATAAATTAATTCCAAGGAGTATGCAAGGCTGTATAAGTGGGGTGGTGGACTCATTTAATTGCGGAAAAGTTGGTATTAAAGAAACAATTATTAAGAACCTTCTAGCAATGTATTTTAATCTGATTATACTTATCATCCTACATTAGCACTTGTACTAAACAAGCATGGTAATAATTATTCAATAAGAATAGTACCCAATTTTGGTTGAGTATCTTTCAATCTCAACAGCTCAACCATCTCATCTCTTGTTCAAGTTCTTACTACGATGTCGCTGCTCAAGTCAAGTGTTCACTGTCCAGGAACGATGGCGATTATAATCGATTACTAACCAGCTGGCGGGTATTCCTCACACAAACCACACTCACCAGCCACGGTGAGCTACAGATCACCGACATTCAATTCGGGAAAAGTGCGGAATCAACAGGTACCATCGTATCCAGGAACAGCCCGGCTGCCTTATTTAGGGCGACCCTGACCTCGGACTTACTCTCCGCGTAACCTGTGGTCCCCTATCTTCACCAATATGATGCGTACAGCAGGTCGACTCCCGGCCCAAATCAAAATTAGGCTTCGCGGTCGGAACGACTTATCCTTCCAGCTAAATATGAGGCATAAATTCAATATGACTTGAGGACGTACAACGGACGGGGTCCTAGTTCGATACAGATGGGATAACCACACCGAACCTCCAGTTCAGTTCCAACACCAATCCCGCCCAGTCTCGATTTATTATCTCCACATGGTTATCCAAGATAACAATGTATTCAACCATTTCAAGTCACCACCTATAACTCGCGGATGACAGGAAATCACCCGACTTCTATCGATCTAGTTAAGCAGGGCTAAGCAGATAATCGCACATGAACCTAACAGGGTTGAAGTATAAACAGTGGCAAGGAATATAAGTAATGCAGCAATGGTATAAAACAACGCCTATAACTTAATGCATCAAACAAGTAAAGGACTCAAGTTAGATATTTTGCAAACCACAGGGAGAATGCTCCGGGGCTTACCTTTCAGGAAAGAGCTTGGCTGGTGGTCGGGACACTCCGGAAGATCAACTTCGGGATCCTCTTCTGCTGCTACTTCCCGCACCAAAGCTTTCTGCTGGCCTTCCTCTCCTTGTGCTCCGGAAACTACCGTTTCGAGCTCTGACGATCCTGTATGATGCATAGTGCGTATGAATATCATGTATACATAGAAATACAATACTAATGCTGATGGTGAATGAATGCTCAGCTAAGATAAATGATATGCTTTTGAAATATATAAGATAAGCACATGTCATCTGCATTCTCTTCTACCGACAAATCTTAAATAAGCCTCGTATTACAATTTACTTATACATAAAAAAAGGAATTATAAACAACTATTATTTTTTACACTACCCTCTACTGAACCAAAACCAATAACAGATCACACATATCATAATAGCATAAAAAGCATTTTTACACACATGAAATGATAGCTTTAAAGCATTATTACTTATTAAAAGCAATCAGGGTAGAACTGCAACATGACTTTAGACTATTCAGAAAATTCTATAAAAATTACAAGAGCTTAAGCATGTCTAATGTAGACTACCATAAAAATTTTAGGTCAAAACAGTAAGTAATTTATCCTACACAAAAATGACAAGGCAGCACAATTCACCGGGCATAAAATACTTTGTATATAGAAAAATATCAAACAACAGATTTTAGAATATTCTTAGCTCTAATTTGACATAAGAATATCCTTCAAAAAGTTTTATACACAAATTCCTTATATATTATTTATTATGAATTATTTATCATATAATGGAAATAGGCACCATAACTAGACAGAGCAAACTTTTCACAGGACATAGCCTCATAACATTTTTCACATATAGAGCATGCCATAAGAAGACTAAAAAACTTGGTCTCATATTTTTCTGAGCAACAGAGAATTACTTATGCATTTTCTAAGATAAAAGCAATTAATAGAGATAAATAAATCTATACAGAAAAGTATCACAAAATCCATATTTCATATTTTTCATGCATAGATCTCCCCAAAATAAAAATACTGCAAGTTGAACCAACTCATTTGGACTAAAAATGAGGAAGTTATGATTTTTCAAAGCTTTTACAAAAATCTAGAATTCATTTTCTTTAAAACCGATAAAGAAAACGGTTTTGCACCGGGAACTCTGGATTTTTCGGAAAACAACCGAGCCCTAAAAAGAAACACGCTGAGTCTGGCGACTTTACACTTAAGTCCGACAAAGAACGCAAATGATGCCCGCGGTCCACGCGGCGGGGAATGGTTGTCGGCGTCGGAATTCCTCGCCGACGGCGAGGTCTCCGGCCGAGCTACGGCTACCGAAATGCTTAGCTCATCAACGCGAACGCATTGGTGTACAAGATGTAAGCTATGAGCGATGTTTTGACCGGCGGCCACGCGCGACGGCGGACGACGGCGACGGTCGGCGGTGCGCCGGCCATCTCGGGCCACGGCGGGGCGCGGGACCTAGCCTACCAGCTCCAGCAGACCAAAGCGACTCGGATTAGCTAGTCAAAGAGACGATATGCCGGCCAAAACGACGACGGCGCTGCATGCTGGTGAGCGGCGGCGCGACCCACGACGGTGGACGGCCAAAATCCGACGGACTCGAACCCTAATCGGTCCCATTAGCTACATCAACCTACGCTACTCGAGCAGGCGGTCACGATGCGCAAGCTAATTAAGGGAGAGAGAGATTGCTGGCCACGGCGGACCATGCGGCGGTCGGGCGGCCATGACCGGCGAAAGGGGAACGGGTCGATTTGACCTCTACCTTGGGGCTCGAGGGCAGGATTTGTGTGCAGGACGTGGCTCGCGTCGAGGCGGAGCTGCTGGCAAGCTCTGGGAAAAATATGACAAGGTTCTGAGGTGCGGTGGTGTGCGAGCTCGCGGCGGCGGCAATGGCGAACTCCGCAGCACGCTCGGGCTCTGGTGAGGAAAGGAGGGGGCGAGCGAGTGTCTGGCGATGGAGAAGAGAGGGAGGGAGAGAATGACGCGGTCAGTACAGTTTGAAGTGGCTGCTCGGGCTCGGACAGGCGGAGAGCGGCGTCGGGCATCGGCGAGCGCTTGGCGAGCATGCGGGGTCGGCCGAGGGCGCGTGGGCGAGCGGTGGGGCCAGGCGAGCGCGGGCGTGCCCAGGCGTACGCGGCGCGTGCGTGCGCGGGTCGGACAGCGGACAGCGGCAGCGGCCCGGCGTACGAAAGCCACGCGGCCGGCGTCGGCGCGGACAGCGTCGCAAGGAAGAAGAAGAGAGGAGGAAGAAGAGACTGGCCGGTGGGTCCCACTGCGCCAAGATTCGTGCAGAACTTGATTAACCCCATATTTTCCAAAATAATCCGAATTTGAAGAAACTTGTAAAAGATGAAATGTTCCATTTGATGAGTAGAACATTTCACTTTTAAATATCAAAGCCTAATTCTGCCTAGAATTTGAATTTTAAAAATTGGGATTTAAAATCCATTTAAAATTAAAAGAAAATTATTTTTATAAACTATTTTTGACATTTTTGACCCACTTCCAAGCCTTTTCATGAAATGACCCCAAAATAAGTTTTGCTCCAAATAATTTTCTCTACAAACTTCATTTAACACTCAACCACAAACAATCAACCTATCACATAGCTCTAGTTCAATTTAAGTAAGCACATATTTCAAATTTATCACTTCATGTAAATAAATGACTATGCAAATGAGATGATCATGCTCATGATATGCAAGATAATGCATGCTTAACACCAGGGTGTTACAGCCCTTCCCCCCTTAAAGAAATCTCGTCCCGAGATTTGAGTAGACTAACCATTCTTTATGAAAATCAAGATATACTTCTTTTAAATAGTCCTCCGTTTCCCAAGTGGCATCGCCATCATCATGATTGCTCCAAGAAACCTTGTATTGCCTGACCACACGATTTCTGGTCACTCTGTCTTTGACATCCAGGAGTCTCATAGGTTTCTCTTCGTAAGTTAAATTTGAACTCAGCTTAATGTCTTTAACTTTAACGGCTTCTTCGATTGAAATACGTAGGCATTTCTTGAGTTGGGATACATGAAAAACAGGAAACACTGCACTCATCTCTTCAGGCAGTTTGAGCTTATAGGCCCACAATCCTTTTCTTGCCACTATCTGATACGGACCGACATAACGAGGTGCTAGTTTTCTTTTAACACCAAAACGTTGCACTTTCTTCATAGGAGAGACCTTCAGATACACATAATCACCAACATTAAAAGTTAGAGGGCTTCTTCTCTTGTCAGCATAACTTTTCTGACGGGATTGTGCAGCTGCTATGTGTTGTTGAATTGTTCGAACCTGCTCTTCAGCTTCTTTAACAAAGTCAATACCATAATATCTTCTTTCTCTAGGTCCTACCCAATTCACAGGCGTTCTACATTTTCGGCCATACAGTGCCTCAAAAGGAGCCATCTGTATACTCTCTTGGTAACTATTGTTATAAGAGAATTCTGCCAAAGGTAACCACTTATCCCATGAACCCTTAGATGATAAAACACAAGATCTCAGAAGATCCTCAAGAATTTAATTCACTCTTTCTGTTTGACCTGAAGTCTAAGGATGATAAGCGGTACTATGATTTAGTTTTGTCCCCAAATCCTTCTGCAAGTGTTCCCAGAAATGAGCAGTAAACTGAGATCCTCGATCAGATACAATTGTCTTGAGAATTCCATGCAAATGGATAATCTCCCTGAGATAAATATCAGCATATTGAGGCGATAGATAATCTGTACGAACTGGAATAAAGTGCGCACTCTTGGTAAGTCGATCAACGATTACCCAAATAGAGTCATGCCCTTTTTGAGTGGTGGGAAGTCCGGTAATGAAATCCATACTGATATCTTCCCATTTCCATTCCGGAATCGGCAACGGTTGAAGCATTCCGGCTGGCTTCAAATGAACAGCCTTTATGCGACAACAGATGTCACACCGTGCGACATAAGCTGCAATCTCTTTTCTCATCTTGGTTCACCAATAGTGAACCTTCATATCATGAAACATTTTACTACCGCCAGGATGAATAGATAACTTTGATAAGTGAGCTTCAGCCATGATTTGATTTCTGAGTTCTCTATCTTTTGGTACGACCAGACGATCGTCAAACCATAAGATTCCCTTCTCATCCACTCGGAAATGCTTGAGCGGCTATTTCAACATCTTCTCCTTGATATGACCTATACCCTTGTCAGTTTTCTGACCTTCGATGATCTTGCTTTCAAGCGAGCAACTAATTTGGATGTTATGCAGCACAACAGGATGCATGAGGCCAAAACCATCTGCTAATAAAGGTTGAATAGCACGGCAATGTGATTTTCGACTCAACGCATCTGTGACTACGTTTGCCTTGCCTGGATGGTATAAGATCTCCATATTGAAGTCCTTAATAAACTCCATCCATCGATGTTG
>CM041632.1:58941867-59050754 GCA_023333625.1 Bothriochloa decipiens
CGTGTGGGTCCCAGGTTCTCCTCCTCAATCAGCTTATGTGGGCATCCCAAAGCTCACTATTTAAGTTGATTGTCCTCTAGGTAATTAGTTAAGTTGGTACTAATCACCTTTCCACTTGAGTACATAGTTGTGGGCCTTTGAGGTTTTTCTGATTATTTAGAATAAATAACGGGCTTGGCCCAATTATCCTAACAGTTGTATGAACATCTAAAGCCCTCCTTAAGTAATAATTTTACCTCTTTGCGGCTGGATCAGCTTTGATAGTACCTGCTGCTGCTGTTGGGACAGTCGGCTATTGTTACATGTGGTGGAAAGTAAGTCCCGATTGATGTTTTTTGTTCATTCATCAGTGATATAATCCCATTGTATTTAAGAAAATCAGCATGTTCTGAACACCCATGCTTTCAGACCCTCAATACCAAGTTGCCTTCTTCCAAGTTGCAGTGTCTAATAAGCGTCACTACAGTCACTACAGTCAAATGGCCTGATTTCCAGCCACTGTGATCTAATTCTGAAGTGCTACCCTTTTTGTTGAACTATATAAAGTCTACTACAATCCCACAACCTTAGCTAAGTGTCTTATAGACAGATAAAACACATTTTTTAGCGTTTAGTCCATTTGCTATTTACTTGAGCATATCCTGTTCTGATTGTCGACAAGCACTGAAAAGGGCCTGTTTGATTAACTATAGTTTCTCTGTTGCCTTTCAGGGAATCTCCTTCTCTAGCTTGATGTATGAAACTAAACGCAATATGGCTAACGCTGTTGCAAGCATGACTAAGCATCTGGAACAAGTGCAGAGCTCTCTTGCTGTAAGTACTACCAGCATCCCTGATTTCCTAGCGAAGTCATTATCTCATTTTCCTTTATTATTCAGAATGAATGAGCATTATTTGTATTAGATTCTAGACAGCAGTACCACAACTTGTATTCACTATTACTGTCAAATGGATGATAACATATTCCTCTCTGACAATAGATAATGATACGCTTTATGCTCATATTTAGGTGACTGTTTTTTTTTTCCACGAACACATAGGCCAGATGTGGCTCATTGCATTAAGGAAGAACAAAGTTTAATTACAAAGCACCCAAAGAGAAAATTAAAAATAATTCTGAAATAGACCACGTGCCACTGAAAATATCATGAACAACAAACAACAGAGTAACTTAAGGATGGCAGACAGAGGCCTAACTATGTCTAATAAATTGAATATTGAACCGCACAACTATGTAGTAAATTAGGTGGATGCTGAACTGCAATTTAACTGAAATATTATCACAACAAAAAAAGTACATTTGTTTGAACTAATTTTGGAGATTTGTAGTCCTGATTTATAAACAAGCCTTGATCTCATTGTTTATTATTCAAAAATAGCTGTATGATTAGATGTTCAAGGTTTTTTTA
Source organism: Bothriochloa decipiens (assembly GCA_023333625.1). Classification (NCBI taxonomy): domain Eukaryota; kingdom Viridiplantae; phylum Streptophyta; class Magnoliopsida; order Poales; family Poaceae; genus Bothriochloa; species Bothriochloa decipiens. Next base: position 58,943,277 of record CM041632.1, read on the forward strand.
ACAAAATTAAAGGATAGGATTTAATTTATGCTTTGGTTAATGCATTTTTATGATAAAATGGGTCTCCGACACGGATTTCGAAATGCTGCCCTGTTTGAATGTACACAACTTTTCTTAAGTAGCTTGTGGGGTTTTCAAATGATCTATTAAAATGCCACAACTTGTGCAGGCTGCTAAAAAGCACTTATCACAGCGCATTCAACACGTGGATGATAAATTGGAGCAGCAGAAGGGGATTTCGGTGCAAATAAAAGATCAGGTACTTTGAAATTTTGTATCTTTGCTTGAAAGAGAACCCTGGATGTTTCGGTTCATTCAAACAGTAAGAACAGATTTGGAAACATATGTACTCCTGTGAAGTTAGTTTCCGTGAGTTATTGACAGTGAACTACACTGTCCAACCTTATAGTGATTTTTTTCGATCAAAAACCTTACTGTGAAATGAAATGTTAAGCTGTTATTTCTGCATCTTTCATTGATTATACAAACTCTAATATGAATGAGCTAGACGATGGTGTCTTTAGAGTATCGTGGATGATCTCATATACCCGCTTTTCTTCATTCAGGTTACCGGTGCAAAGTTGATAATCAAGAACATTGGATCAGATATGGATAAAATAAAAAATATGGTTTTTGGCCTGGTAAGCTTATATTAAACTTGCATTTGATTCATACTAGTTTTATAGTTTTTCCATTGTCAGCACAAATTTATCTGTTGTGCAGCATGAGAAGATGGATTCAATTGAAGCAAAACAGGTAAATTTTATCCTTATCAAAGTAGCATTGGCATAATATTTAATTTTTGGAGTTGAACACTCGCAAATATAGTGTCAAGCTTTTGTGTTTTGGATCATAGATTCAATTTCTTATACAGTAGTGCAAGTTTTTCCATTGACTTTCATCCTCGATGCATGATACAAACAAAGTGCAGTAAACTACTGTTTTCTTCCATGATGACTAACAAAATCTTATCAACAGAATTATTCATTGGTGGCAGTGGATTATCTCTGTCAATTCATAGAAAAAAGGGTTGACAAGCTACCAGAACAGCTGGTGAGTGTGCCAATTTTTGGTGCCAGCATTTTGTAGTCTTCACGTTATGTTTCCTACATTATTATTCTATAAATCTTATAGGTATATACTTTGATAGTAAGTATGGTAGAATATTTATTTCTTGTTTCTTGGTAAACGACTATTGACTTGCTTTTCATGTATATTTCGTTTACAGTACATTGCACGTCCTCATTTCAATATATCCTATCTCCCTTTTTTCATATCAAAACCCCCTTGTCTTGTCTTCATGACAAACCCAAATGCCAAAGGAGAAAATTTTGGTGTCGATGTTTTTTAGTGTGATGTAAGATCCCTGAAGCATCTGGTATGCGAAGGCCATTTTCGTCTGATTCCCTTCTCTCGTTTTTCTTTTTCTTTTTCCTAGGAAGGATTGCAACAAACAGTAAATCGCATCGGATACAAGAGCTCAGAGTCAGAGTTGCCGCCGGTTAGTTCGGTCACTTTGTTTCTTCTTAGTTGAACTGTTTCATTGACATGGTCGACGTAATTATAGAAGGAACCACTTCATTTTAATGGAGGCTGACGTGGAACTTTGTTTTTTTATAGGGGCTGCGGGGGTTCGGGCAACTGCTGGCCACCGAATCAGCAAACCCTTCCAGTAGAAGAACGCTTCCATCAGCAGGCTTGAGCTCAGCACGTCTGATTCTGCCTTGACCATGTGAGAGAGATCAAGGCAAGCAATGGATGCATTTACCGATGCCTTGAAATTTTGCACAGGAAGCACCTTGATTTAGGGAGGCTGGCATATTATCTGTGACTGTTTTTAGGTGCTAAATCAGATGGCATGTTCTGTCTTTCTAATTCTGGGTCACTGGCTTATTTTGCTGTTTTGGCCGGTTTGCACTGTCGATAGTTGAATCTCGGAATACAGTTTTGATCAATTTTCGTCACACGTGTATGATCTTTCCAATTTCAAAAAATGATGTGTTTATTATGTTTCCATATTTAAATTTCAAAACACCTGCTTGTACTGTTTCCTAATTTTAAGGGTTTTTTTTGCCACGCCTAATTTTTTTTGGTTCAGCAACACCTCACAGACTACGTGGCCTCGTTCGGGTAAAGCTCTATCTCTCCGCCTCGAGCCCTTGTCCGTACACTCCACGTGTAGGACGAGGAACCACTAGAAATTCCTTTGTGATTGGCACGACCGAGGACGAGGGACCACTAAAAATTCCTTTGTGATTGGCACGGCCCGCCCGACCTTGATTTCATTTGGATCATCGGATGAATCGCACCTCTTGTCTTGGAGGAAGTGTAAGGAGGCAGTCGATTGCTCGTGTGGTCACGATGGTCGGGCGAGAGATTTGGTGGCTATATCATCCTTGGGCTAGCCGTCTCGTCCAGCGGGCTTCCTAGGGTGATTTACCGGCCTTCTTCATGATCAGGCTATGGGTCTAGATGCGGCCTTCACAGTCGCGGCAATGTCTCAGTTGAGATAACACTAGAATATTGGTTCCCAATAACTATCAATATCTATGCTATCAAATAAATATCATCGTTCTCAAGAAATATCATTAGATTTCTTACGAAATATATTTTTAATAAATTAATTTGATGACATAATTGTGAAGAATATTAGTAAAATTTAGTCAAACATGTACTGCTTCTAAGATGGAGGTAGCATTTGTGAAAGGATGTGAAGTGAACTGGACCCTTCCGATGAAAATTGATGGGCTACTGAGGTCATCGCCGCACAGCAGCCGCGCCGCTCGATCCGCTCCGCCTCCGCCTTGGAGCCCCGAACCAGTACCCACCCCGATGCCCGATGGCGCTCGCCACGCTTCTGGCGCACCTCGCGGCGGGCCGCTTCGCCCGCGTGCTGGCGCTCACGAGCGGCGGCGCGCCAACCGCGTCCGCGGCGCACCGGGTCCTCCACCTCCTCCTCCGCACCTCGCCGCCGCCCCCGCTCCCGCGCCTCGTCGCCCTCGCGCGCTGGTCCCGCGCCCACTTCCGCGCGCCTCTCCCACTCCGGCTCCACGCGCTCCTCCTGTCCCGCCTCGCTTCCGGCGGCGGCCTCCACTCGCTCCTCCGCTCCGAGCTCCACGCCCTCGCCGCGGGGCGCCTCCACTCGCCCGCGTCCATCCTCCGCGCCCTCCCCGCTTCGTCCCGCCCGCTTGTCGCCGACATGCTCGTCCTAGCGCTCTCCCGGGCCTCTCAGCCGCTGGCCGCATACGATGCATTCCTCCTCGCGGGCGCGGAGTACCCGCGCTACCGCCCGTCGGCCTTCTCCGTGAACGCCCTGCTCGCCGCCCTCGTCCGCGCCGACCGGGTCGACCTCGTGGAGCGGGCGTTCAGGGGGGCGCTGCGGCGGCGCGTGTCGCCGGACTCGTTCACCTTCAACATCGTCATCTCCGGGCTCTGCAAGGCCGGGCAGCTCCGCAAGGCCGGTGACGTCGCGAAGGACATCAGGGGGTGGGGGCTGACGCCCTCGGTGGTCACCTACAACACCCTCATCGACGGTTACTGCAAGCACGGACGAGCTGGAAAGATGTACCATGTGGATGTGCTGTTGAAAGAGATGAACCAAACTGGAATTTCTCCTGATGTGGTCACATTCAACGTGCTGATTAATGGGTATTGTAAGGAGTCCAACATTACAGCTGCAATCAAGGTCTTCGAGGAGATGAGGCAACATGGGATTCCTGCGAATGTGGTGACATATAATTCACTTGTTTCGGGGCTCTGCGGAGAGGGGAGGGTAGAGGACAGCGTGAAGCTGGTGGAAGAGATGGAGGAGCTGGGGTTGGCATGCACCCTGTCTACCATGAACAGTGTGCTGAATGGGTTTTGCAAGAAAGGCATGATGGTGGAAGCTGAGGGTTGGGTTGATGGCATGGCGCAGAGGGGCATGAAACCCAATGTGGTTACTTACAATACCTTGGTCGATGGATACCGACGGCTTGGGAAGATGAAGGAGGCAGCGGCGGCCAAGGACGCAATGGCAGGGAAAGGGATTAGTCCAAATGTTGAAACTTATAATTGCTTGATAACAGGGTTTACCACTAGTACGGATTGGAGGAATATATCAGGGCTTCTCGATGAGATGAAGGAGAAATGTGTGAAAGCAGATGTTGTAACTTATAATGTGCTTATTGGTGCGCTGTGTTGCAAGGGTGAGGTCCGGAAAGCGGTAAAGCTCTTGGATGAGATGGTGGAGGTTGGTTTGGAGCCAAAACATATGACCTACAATACCATTATAAATGGGTTCTGTGAGAAAGGGGATGCTAAGGGTGCCCAAGAAATTAGGATTAGGATGGAGAAATGTAAGAAACGGGCGAATGTGGTCACACACAATGTGTTTCTCAAGTACTTCTGCAAGATTGGGAAGATGGATGAGGCTAATATGGTACTGAATGAGATGTTGGAGAAAGGTCTAGTTCCAAACAGGATCACTTATGAAATAATAAACTCAGGCATGATAGAAAAAGGTTATGTGCCTGATATAAGAGGATATGGAGCAGATGTTTCTAAATACTTGACGTCTTCCTGAAAGATAATGTCTTGTAATGTACCAATATAGCTTGTTAGAACTTGCTGTGATGTAGGCTTGGATCCTTATTTCTGATAGGACATGTTTTGCCTTGTCTAGTTGGGTGTGGAATTGTGATTACCTGTTGAGTCTAGGAACTCTAATCCCTATTCTTCATGGTCATTTTTTGCCTTGTCTATTTTTGGATGTGGGGTTATAATTACTCGTTAAGAACTTGAGTTAGGAATCATTATTCTTATTTCTGCTAGATTGGTTTTTGCCTTGTCTAGGTTTGTATGTGGTCCTTTGGTTCATCTTGGGTGTATTGCGGGCATGAATCTGTTCATAAATCATAACTCAGCTGTCTAGAGATCTTCTGCTTCAACTACCATAGAGTCAGTTAACTCTTGTGAACCAACCAATGTTTGTAAGATCCATTTTATTAGAAATCTTCAAATTATTTATCTGTTTAACCTGCATAAAAATTCATCTTTCCAAGATTATTTTTTCCATGCTTCATTTGTGGGTATTCAACAGCTTGCTGGCTATTACTGTCTGCTTGTCCTATGAACTTGTGATTTGTAAAAATTTGAAGAGAAGATGTTGCTAAATAAAAAACTTATCCATCAAGCTTAAATGTTTCTTAAGTGCATTTGACATTAGCTAGTGTGTGTATGGAAATAGGTTGCTTTGTATTTACATTACGTGCAAGTTAATTTTGACAATAACTATCAAGAGTGGATATTTCCATGAGGATATTCAGAACTTCATCGACAGTTCCATTAAGGATGGACAGGACCTTTCTACTTTTGTAAATAATGTATTGGGGGATTCCCTTGGAATCTCATACTGGTACCAATTTATTTATCTTCAGTGCAAGGAATTTCCATTATTTTGGTTTCACGTGCAAGACAGGTACGACTGTATGAAGATGTTGAGTTCTCAGACGTAGATTATACCATGAAATTAGACGAGTGGAACAGGTCAACAAGGAGCCAGGAAACAAATCCAGGGGAAAAGGGAGAATTTTTAGCTGTCTCAGTTGTTGTGTCCTACCAGCGGTAACTGTTGCATTCAACTTTGACGAGTTTGATGATGTTGCAGTAAGTTTTGACTTTTCATTTCCCATAGAGGCATAGAGTGAATTATTAGTGCCATTTGTTTTTCCCTGAGACCCTAATATTGTTTCCCTGAAAAAAACCTAATATTGCACTACTTACCACAGATAAGGCGTGTGATAATAAATGAGCATGTTATTGTTGGGGGCAGGGAAGATCCTAGCTAAGGATGGCAACGGGTCGGGTTCGGATCGGGTGGAGTCTCTATGCACCCAACCCGAACTTGAAACCCGAATCCGCCTCAAAAACTGATTCTTGTGGAAATCCATCACCAAAACCAAACCGGCGGATACCCGAAACCCGAACGGATAACTGAAACCCGAATGGATACCCGAAACCTGTGGTTATATTTACACATATTTTACATGTATAAACAAGTGACAACAAATAAAAAAATATTTTGATGAGTCAACTTTAAATAAATTTAATCATCTAAGTAAATAAGGTATTATTAGCATATTATAAACATGAGTTTTAAATTCCAAGTGATTTATTTCGGATATCCATTGGATATCCATGGGTGAAAAACCAAACCCGAACCCGATAGGTTTTGGAGCCCTGGACCCGAAAACCGTGGGTGAGAAATCATCCCCAAACATGAACCCGTTGGACCCTAAATCCGTGATTATCCGCCCCGAACCCGACCCGCTGACATCCTTAATCCTAGCCACCTCCACCCGTCCAAATTGGAAGCCCAGACCAATAGTAGCTTGAGGACACCGAAATAGACTATCGGGCCAATAGTTCTCCAAAAACTGGATTGTTATCGTTCACGCTTCTTATGGCAATATGATGAACACAAAAAGAAATATCGGCTTGCCAAGTGGAGTATTCTTTGCACACCAAAAGATTTTGGTGGTCTTGGAATAGTGAACTTGGACCTTCAGAATAGGTGTCTATTGAGCAAATGGTTGTTTAGACTCATAAATGAGGATGGGGTCTGGCAAGATCTTCTAAGAAGGAAATACTTGTCTAAAAAACCCCTAACACAAGTCCAGCATAGACCTTGAGATTCACATTTCCGGAGCGGACTCATGAGGATTAAAGATGACTTCTTGTCTTGCGGCACCCTTATAGTACATAATGGGGAACAAATACGATTTTGAAAAGATGTGTGATTAGGTGATAAACCTTTAAATGAGGCTTATCCTAGATTATTTCGAATTGTGAGGCACAAGGATGATACTGTAGCAAATTTCCTTAGGTCTGTACCACTTAATGTGTCTTTTAGGCGTGGTTTGATTAATACAAACTATATGGCTTGGCTCGACCTAGTGTCAAAAGTAGTACAAGTCCATCTCACAGATGATAAGGATGTTTTCTGATGGAATCTCACTAAAAAAGTTGTATTCATAGTTCGATCCATGTACTCTAATTTTATCCAGGAGGGTATTCCCTCAGACAAAAGTCTTATTTGGAAATTAAAGATACCACTAAAGATTAAGATTTTCATGTGGTTTTTAAGAAAAGGGGTAACCCTGACTAAAGATAATTTAGCCAAGAGGAACTGGTATGGAAGTGTCAAATATTATCTTTGTAATTCGATTGAAACTATTCAACATTTGTTCTTTGATTGCTACTTTGCACGCTTTGTTTGGAATACTGCACATATCACATTTGAATTCAACCTCCTACTAGTTTTGCCAATTTGCTCGGTTCCTGGCTACATGGTTTTAAGTCTAAAACTTAGAAACCAAATTTTGCTAGGAGTTGCGACACTATGTTGGTCAATTTGGTTGAATAGAAATTATATGGTATTTAACAAAGCTAAATCTAATACATCAATGCAGATAATTTTCAGAACGACATATTGGATTCGACAGTGGTCCATATTGCACAAGGAGGAGGAGAGACCAATGTTCTTTGAGGGATGCAACATATGGGAGACGTTGATCATGTCAGTCTTTGCGAAATTCGGTTGGAACTTCATGAATCGTATTGAAGCCTAGTGTTTTGCTTTGCTAGTTGGGATGAACTTTGTTTATTTTCTATAGACTTGTAAGCCTTATGGCATTGTTATTTTTGGTGACCTTCAGCTATGTACCATCCACGGATGGTAGAGGCTTGAACTTTGTTCCATTATCTAAAAAAAATGAAGCAACACTATTTTGCCCCTCCCTAGTCGAAATATTCCAAGCATAGACAGTAGGTGGAAGGGCAAACCGGTCATGTAAAAGCCTACGGGCCACTATATATAGTCCCCCAAGACAAGATTGTAAAGGGGGAACAACTGGTTGATACATTCCACTTCTTGTATTTTCTCGCTTGTGTTTCATTTTTGATTGAGGAGGCCGAACGTTTCTACCCCTCATCAACAGTTATTATTATAAAAGTTGTTGTGAGTCATTGAGTGAGTGTTGATTGTACGTGTGCTAATTATGTATTGTCATTTCATCATGTGACATGTGGACAATTATATGTGGATATGATGATTATGAATTGGTTTTATCCTTTCATTACCAAGTGATTATTGTTGACAGTTTATACATAGATATCCTCAAATCTAAAGTTTCTTCGCTAGTTTGTTTGTAAGTTTGGTTCATTTTCAGTTCAAACTGTTTTAGTGTGGAAATTTTGGAGATGAACAAAATAGGGGAACAATAGTGGAGGTTGACCATGTTGTGTTAACCAGAATTCATATTTATAGAGTTGGTCTACACAAGCACTAGTAATTCGGTAGAAAAACAACAGTTAAACAAAATATGCTAATATATGTTTTCCTGGAGTTTTCCTTTGTTGTATTGAATTAGAGCAATTTTTAATTTTTTCCCAACATACTTGGATCTTATAATATCCATCCGAAACATTTCTGTTTAATTATTACTCATATGCAGCATTTCCTTTAACATAGTATGATTTATATAGGTTCCAACAATGATTCATATGCAAGATAACTTTTTGGTTGTCAGTTGTCACTGATATATATGTATATAGGGTAACACATTATAGGAGCAATGTGGATAGAGTACATTCATGACTATCTTGTAAAATTGCTACCTTAATAATTGAACTTATTGAAACAATTCCCCACGGTGCCATCAGTGTTTCACAGCAAAGTTACAATCATGTCCTGCAACCCATGCATCCATACCTAAATGAAGTGTCAATAATTCATTAAATTCTAGTTCTAGGTTTGAATCTATTAACCATATGCTGGCTAGCTTCTTGGATGAAAAATACTAGTATGAAATATTAGTCCGATCTCACATGCTACCGTTTTCTAGATGTCAGGTGTTTGTATTCTTTTTTGTTAATTTATTGAATTATCTACTTTCATTCCTTTTTAGTTTAACTATGTAATTGTTTGGTTAATTTAATCATTTGTTCTGTTTATAAAGTTTGAATTTTTATGCAATGCAGATGAATATGACAATCAATAAATGAAGCCATCAAAATTTCAAACTATGTAATGATTCCTTTCTTGATATGTCTTATTCAAAAGGAACATACTATAGTGTAATAATCTATTTAACATTCTTGTATAGGAAAAGAGAGAAGAACTCAGCTTGAGCCTATTGCTCCTACTACCAATAGAAGGGTGCTTCCTCCAAGATTGGAGTCATCAAGCAATGGGAAGTTGAATGGCTCCTCACCAACAACTAATGATTCGTATGATGGAAATTATATAGTCATATGATTACCAAGAATGTGACGGTGAACAAGAAAATGAGGCACTCTTGCTATCAGGTACTCTCTTAGCATGTGTTTTTTTTATCGTTACCCTACTCAAGGTTGTAGGCAGCTCATGATCAATTGTGTTTGTGTCACAACAACTGGAGGAAAAATTCTGAATCAGAGACACAAGATTTGTTTTTTTAGAGAAAAGGGGAGACCCCCGCTTTTTGCATTACCAAAAGCAAAAGAGTTCACAATTCACAGTTCAAAGTGTTTAGGCGCGCCCGCCAAAAACTGGCCTGAAGGCCTACATCCTGCACACACTAGCACTACTTAACATATCAACCTCTATCGATGTAACAATATCAAAATCACACAGCCCCGAACTGGCACTTGTTGAGGCAGAATGTTGAGCAGTCGATTGCTCCAACCCTGATGACACTGCCCTCTCCGGTCTCCACACGATCTACAGTGGCAAGCATGCCCAGGCTTCCAACTGATTTGCAAAGTCCTCCACTTGTGTCACTATGTCCATTTTGAACATTGCCCTCTATCTTCTTAGAAGTCCCATGATCTTCAACAACACCTTTTTTAAACCTGTCCAAATCACGCCCTAAAAGAAAACTTCATTTCTTAGTTTCTAGATTGCCCACAACACTGCAGAAGAAACAATGTTGGTAACAACATGTTTTTTGCCTGCTATCCATACCCTGCAGTGCTTTCATAAGTTTTACCAATCTCCACATTTAAGATATCAGAAATGACATTCCACACATTGACACTCATACAACAATCAAAAAACAAATGAATTATTGACTCACCCTCCTTACAAAAGATACAAGAATGGTGATCAACTTCCCTTCTCTTTGCCAAATTGTCCCTAGTCAATAATCTGTTCTTAGCTAAGAGCCACAAGAAAAACTGGACCCTAGGGAGAACCATAATCTTCCAAATAGCATTAACAAATTACGGGGTCACTCCCCTGTAGTTAGTCACCACGTATAAAGACTATACACTGAACTTGACATTAGAAGTTTAATTCCAAAGAATTTGGTCTTCCTCTTCCGAGAGGGTCGGACCTTCTATCAGACCACACAACTCCCACCACAGCTTCATATGTGCTCTAGACACATTTCTTCTGAAAGTTAACATCAAAGTTTCAACATCCCATACCTCGCTACCTCGCTAACAGTCCTCCCTTGCTGTTCACAAATCACATAAAGCGGCCAATACATAGCGGCCAGACTAGAATTACCTGTCCAAAGGTCTTCCAAGAACCTGACTTTGTTTCCCTTCCCCACTACCCATTTGACCCCTAAAAGGGCAGCTTTCATAGCCCAAAGAACTCCTTTCCAGAAAGGAGAAGTGCCCACCTGTGAACAACAGAAAATATTCGGCCTATCCAAGCTATACTTAGCATCCACCACATTCTTCCAAATAGAGTTAGAGTTTAACTGATATCTGAAAAACCCAAGCACTTAAAAGAGCCAGATTTAAACTCTTGAGATCCAAAATTCCTAGTCCACCCAAATCTTTTGTTTGTGAAACTAATTGCCAATTTGCTAAGTGATACCTATGATGGTTCTTAGAATTATCCCAGAGAAAATGCCCCATATGGGAGTTTAACATGTCAAAAGCCCACCTTGGGAATTTGATAATAGACAATAAATAGACAGGAATACTAGATAAGCAGGCTTTAAGCAAGGTTAGTCTTCCACCATAAGATAGAAGCCTACCTCTCCAACTAGCAATCCTTTTGATAACTTTGTCTATCACTCGTTGCAAATCCTGCTTCCTTAATTTGGAATAGTGAAGGGGAACTCCTAGGTACTTTATTGGAAAATCACTCTTTTTGCAACAAAAGGTTCTCGCAAAATAGTTTGTAGACTCTTCATCTAGCCCAATGGTTAGGAATTCACTTTTATCATAATTTATTTTCATCCCGGACATTTGTTCAAAGCAAACCAACAACCACTTCAAAGTGCCTCTCTACATCGTTTTCTAAAAATAGTAAGGTATCATCAGCGTATTGGAGACTGATGATTCCACCCTGTACCACCTCAGGCAACATACCAGTTATCAGATTCTGATTAGCTGCTTTCATAAGCATCCTTGAAAACACATCTAAATTGAACAGGAAGGGAGACAGAGGGTCCCCCTGCCTCAAACCTTTACTCGATTTGAAAAAACTACTATTTTCATTGTTAATTCTTATGCATATAGATCCACCACTCACCATTCTTCTAATCCAACCAACCCATTTTCTCCGAAACCCCTTGATCTCAACATTTCCTCAAGGAAATCCCAATCGACCCTGTCATAAGCTTTCTCATAATCAAGCTTAAGCAGGACATCTGGTACATTGCTCCTATGCACCTCATGAATAATTTCATGAGCAGCTATGACGCTTTCCAAGATAAATCTGCCTTTTATAAAGGCAGTTTGAGACACAAGACTTTGTTAAGGATGTCTTGGATATTGATCCTTTAACAGTGATGATGATGTCATGGGAGAAGAAGTGTATGATGAGGAAGGCCTGAGACGTCGCAAACGCAGCCGAGGATGAAGAGTTCCGGTTGGAAGAGGATGATGATGAAGGGGAATATTCAGTGAAGGTTTAGAAGAGCCACACGGCATAAAAGTTTTTTGGAAACTCGTGACCGGTGAGGTACCAAGCTGAGATCTGTTGATGAAATCAGCTCAGATGCAGCAAGCATTCTTCTCGTCCTCATATTTTCTATCGCCAGTATGACACTTTCTGGACTTGGATAGAGAGCTTGGAAGGCAAGGAAATCTGATGCATCAGGTACTGATGCTAGCTCCAGTGCCAAGAATGTGATATGGGGCTCGTGACACTGTGTCAACAGCTAGAGGAAGAAGAAGAGGATAGTACGGATGAAGAAAATGGTAATAATGTGAGTGATAAAATGGAGAAGATGGACGCTCCAAGCAGGGAAAGAGGAAGTGTAGGCAGAACATTCCTAGATTCCTCTCAAAAAAAAAAAAAAAAGAACACTCCTAGATCTAAACGAGCTTGCGCCTGGGGTTGGCTTTAACGATAGGCCATGAAAGCTTGACAGTGAAAGATGGCTTGGTCGCTTAACAGTTATTTTTTTCTTTTGATATATTTGAATGCTAGTGTTTGGTATTCTGACTTTCAAGCAAGCAAGGGCAGATCAATGGGCCTGAAGGCCCTTAAAAAAAGAGGTCTGTGAGGCTGTGATGAATGGTGCGAGATATCTAATTCTGGTCAGTACACTGTCCTATTTTGCCACTTCGTACACTTTGCAATGCGTATAACTGAACCTCGAATGTCAGCTTGTTTTCCTGTTTTCATTTTCAAACACCAGCTTTTATTTCGTAATTTTCAGAGCTTGTGGTTTGTTTGCCACGCATAAAAGCAGCACCTCTGACAAAGCTGTGCCTACAGGCAAGTCCAGATTTTATAAGTACCATGATGTAGATAGTACCACCGTAAGGACGTGCCAACAAAAAAGGAAAAACAATAACAATTCATTTCGGGACGCAAGAGAAAACAGGGCTTCCATCATGACAGTACGAGTAGCTCTTGACGTCATCAAACCAACATATCCTGAATGATTCATTCTAAGCAAACAAGCTGCAGTCACATGTAAATTTTACAAAGAGTAAGGCCTTTAAACTGCTCTGTATTACACGATCATTTTCTTCAGTGTTTGTGCCTCTGCAACCGATCAAAAATCCACGCCCTCCCTAAATTATACTGGAGTCATCACTTGGGTCCAGCTTTCCCAAACGAATCACGGAGGGTAACAGTTCTGTTGAACACGAGCTTCTCAGGAGTGGAGTCCGCATCCACGGCGAAGTAGCCTAGAATCCACGTCAAAGTAGGGCAATTAGTTGAGTTGTGAAAACCAAATGAATGATGTAATGTATAGGAGCTTCTTTAGCTTTAAATTACCAAGCCGCTCAAACTGGAACTTGTCACCCAGAACTGCAGTGGCGAGTGATGGTACAGCATAAGCATCCTTTATCACCTCTTTTGAGTGCGGGTTAAGATCAGCAAGCCAATCCTCCAGTTCAGCAGGATTCTGTATGGTGAACAACGAAGAAATTGGTAAGCTGAATTTCAGTGGAGCAAGCTCTTGAAACGGCAGTAAGATATTACAGGGTACAATACCTCTGACATGAACAATTTCTCGAATAATCTTACTTCCACCTTCAATGGTTCGACACCAGGTACTGGCTCAGAAACCCAGTGCAGAACACCCTGTACAGATCACGAGCCAAATCAGCTAGCTAGATTGCATTTTTTACCTCCCAACTAGATTTATTTTACTTGAAAAATGTCCAAATAAAGAATCAACCCCAGATTTCAAGAAATTCCAGTGAACTGATACCTTAAGTTTAGAAGTCTTCAAAGGATCATATTCAGCTCGAATTTCAACAACATCATCAGAACTATCACCATAGATAACATCTGTGCATTTTATGGGGAATGCATACCTGTAATATAGACCATGGCATGTCACTATCATGTTGAGTAGCTAAGGTAGATAAGCAAGAAGATTCAGATCAACTCTCTTGAAAAAAGTACCTTAGCATGACAGATTTGCCAGGGGCTAGCCCATAGTAGTCTTTTGAGTCCTTTAGGCGAAAATCAGTTTTCTCAATGTAGACAGTTCTTGAGAACGGAACCTGCAATATAAGAAAATTTTCATCTAATCAGTATGAAGATTTGGTGTCCACAGATCAGTGAACTTATGAATTACTTATTGCAAATTTCACATAACATTTTAAGTTGATCAGATTGTTCTTCTATCATAAAATAGAAATGAGAGGTACCTTATAGTGGGAGGAAGCATCAGTATCAGAAGCATCAGGCCACATTTTCCCATCAAGGTCTAGTACTTTTCCTTCTTCCAAGTTAGTTATTACGACCTAAAGTTAAGCTCAAAGAGGTAGCACAATGAGTGATAGTGTTCTAAAGGATGACTCGATCTGGAACAGGAACTTAAAGCCAAACCTTTAGAGGGTGCAAAACAACCATGGTCCGAGGGGCTGTTTTGTTAAGCTCTTCCCTGATGTGGTATTCTAGACGATCAACACGAATTAAGCTATTGTCACTGCATAGAAAATACAACAGATACATCAGCAAAAAAACAGAATAATAGATGACAGAGCATGTCTGTATACAAGTGTTCCTTAACAGCAAATATGTATTTCTACCTTCTGGTTATGCCGATTCCACGAATAAACGAATTAATTGCAGTTGATGACACTCCCCGTCGCCGGAGTCCTGCCAGTGTCAACAAGCGGGGATCATCCCACCCATCTACCCACTTCTCTGTTACAAGTCGATTCAACTGCAACAAGTTCAAATGAAAAATGATATCAAATTATTGATAATATACTCTCTCCGTTCCAAATTATAAGACGTTTTGGCTTATAGATACACTGATTTTACTATGTATCCAGACATCGTGTATATCTACGTGCATAGCAAAGCTATATACCTAGAAAAGCAAAAATGTTTTACAATTTGGAATGGAGGGAGTACATCATAATAGCAAATATAATAGAATTGATCTCCTCATTTAGCTTCAATAACACATACCTTTCTTTTAGACATCACAGTATTTGATATGTTTAGCCTTGAATATTCCCACACATATGGTTGATAAAGGCCCAAGGCAACAAGTACCCAGTAGTATGAAGGGCGACGTATGTCAAACTCAAGCGTGCACAGCTAACAAATAAGAAGTAATGACTTAGTTCCTCTTACCATTAAACCAACTCAAAACCATTTTAGAAATGAAAAAGAAAAGAAATTACCGAATGTGTGATGTTCTCAAGAGAATCCACCATGCAATGAGCATAGTCATAGCTCGGATAGATACACCACTTGTCACCAGCATGTGGATGAGGGGTGAACTGTGTATGTTTATAAACAATTAGTTCTGATGTTATATATTATGAAAAATAGATTATCAGTGAGCACTGTCACTTACTTTTATTCTATATGCTATTAAGTCAGACATATTTTTGTTCTCATTCTGCATGTCCTGCTTCATTCGGAGAGTTGCTGCACCCTCTGCAATCAACCCACGCCTCATGTCTTCAAATAGTTTCAGTGAGTCTTCAATTGGCCTATCCCTCCAGGGACTATTCATCTTCTTTTCCCTGTATTCCTTGATTTCTTCTGCAGTCTGGTAATTATATATAAGTTATATAAGTTAGCATGCAGGAATTTTATTTCTCAAGGACTCAACATCAATATTCTTCTTTCCCACGGTACCACAGATATGTGCACTTCAATCACTGGTGGAGCAAATAATGAACAGGTGAGGTGAAATATACCTGGTGATCCACATAGGCTAGCCCTTTCCGTATTAACTCAACAGCATGCTCATACAAAGCTTGGAAATAGTCACTCGTGTATGTTACTTTGTAGGGCTCCCATCCCATCCAATGGACAATTTCCTGAATGTGGTCTATGTATTCTTTCTTTTCAGCTTCCGGATTTGTGTCATCAAACCTGTCGTTCAAATAACCAAATGGTAATGAAAAATAACTGAAGTAATAACAATGTCTTAAAACAAATCAAGCAGAACTGAGCGCAAGTCTCACAGGAATGTAGGGGTAAATAAATATCGTATAAACAAGACAAGCAAAAATTTCCATGACCTAACAGCAGAAGATTAGGAGGAAACAAAAACGAAAGGAAAACTCTTCTAATTTATTTTATATACTACAATTACAGTGAAGATTAACATAAAGCAGCTTAACAGCCATGAATGCTTGTATAAAGGTATGTTAGCTCCCATTCCCAACAGAAATGTTATTACCTAAGGTAGCAATGGCCATTTCGCTCCTTTGCCAGACCAAAATCAATAAACATAGCCTGTGTGATGAAGCTTGTAAGCATATACATCAATTTTAAAAATTTAGTGTGCAAGGAAATACAATCATGAAGGGGATTATCAAAACCTTGGCATGACCAATATGAAGGTATCCATTAGGTTCCGGTGGAAAACGGGTCATTACTTTTCCTCCAGTTGCCTTAAGATGTTTTTCTAAAATTTCTTTTGTGTTATGCGCTCTCCATATGTTCCCATCGCTGTAAAATATTTCTGTATGAACCTAGAATCATAGAAAGTTATCAGAAATTCAGAATCACTGAACAAAACTCATTATATGATGAAAAAAAAAAGAGAGTGCCACAACTATGACTTATATGTCAGAATAGTGGAGCATACCTTAAAGTTTTCCTCTGGTTGGGGAAATATAGTATATGGGTTCAATTCCTCCTCAGTTGGTGGTGCAGCAGTGGCAACTAAAACTTTTTTCTCCTGCATTTTACAGAAACCATAACTAAGTGGTCCAATAAATCAATCCACACTGGTTTAAACTTGAATGGTACATATGATTGCCAACCTCAACTTTTGCTGGTTTTTCCTTCTTCTTTTTCACTGGTTTTATATTGTCAGCTTCTGTCTTGGGACCTAGGATCTCCACAAGCCTCTTGTCAATTTCCTCCTGAATATTCAGATGTTCAAAACAACTAAAAGACAACTAAAACAAATCATGTGATTTGTATAGATAAATCTGCTTTGTACCTTTATCGCCTTAGCATCACCCCAGGGGTGCCTCTTCCTAACCAATCCGCATAGCATACCAACTAGAGGAAAGCCAAAAAGGACAGGATTAAGGATTAGGTCCAACGACCATCCATCAGGAAACAACTGAAGTAAGAACTATGAGCATAGTTATGCATTCAATAAGATATAAAACTGTAAGCAATTTGGATTTTGTATAAAATTGCTTGCAATTTATCATGCGAGTTGAATAGGAAACCGTACCATTTATGTGATAGCGCTGCTCCTTTATAGCCTCCATATTCTCCTCAAGGACGTCAGTAACAGTAGATTTAATTTCCTCAATAGAAACAACCACACCTGCAGGCACAGCATTGTGGTAGTTATAACATGTCCAAGTGATATGGACTGAGGATAAACTATTAACAAAAGTAGTGTCTGTTTCTTGTCCGAAAGTCAAACTTGACAATGAAAGGCATTATTCTCTTAGCGTCCAGTACTTGAGATGAAATGGGCTGATAGATTAAGAATAAACTATTTCCTTAGAGCTTAGAAATACTTTTCCTTGCTATCAGAGGAACAGATAAACCCAACAGCATATCAGAAAATTATAAGAACTATGCACTGCATGGATTATAGTTTTTTTTTTACAGCATCTGCATGGATTATAGTTAGAAGAAGCACATTGATACAAGCCACTCAAAGGAAACATACCAACACCACATGCTTCTTCAAATTTGCTCACATCTAGAGAATCAGGACCAGTATTCGTAAGAAATGACAGAGCAGCATCTAGCTGTGCAGGGTTCTTTATCTGAAAAGGGGAATTTTCATGCTCAGATCATCAAGGCAATGAGTGGTGAAACAAAAAAAAAAAAAAAAAAAAAAAAAAAAAAAAAAAAACCCTCTTTGTCGGCACAAGCAAAATCAACTCATAGAAGTCAAGAATGAAGAGGGATAGGTCTACCTTTGTTGACAAGACATAGCTAATAAGGACAGGACGATGAACAAGTGCATTAGTTGGGTACTTGGTGGCAACCTGTTTCACCCATGAGTAAGTTTAGTTACACATGAAAAAATCCAGAGCTTATTACATTTCTCATGATTCATTGGTCTAGGTGCTTACTGCATATAGAAGATTGCCAACAGACTTGTCGCATTCCTTTATACCAGCCTATCGATAGGCAAACAAGACAGTTAATTAAAGGGGAGAAGGCAACACGTTTTGAAAAGATTGTCAATGTAACAAAAAGTTAGAACAGTAATAAGATAACAACAAGGTTTGAGATAGGATAAGTCAATGGAGAAAGGGACATTAACAACTAGCCATACAATATCTAAATTCCTATGTATGTAGCTTTTGACGGAGCATCAAGCTGATCACAGAAACAAAAGTGACGAAATTAAGCCAGCGTGGACAAAAAGAAGCTGTGATAGAACTTGTGAAATGACTGTGAAGTGGGTAGCAGACTTGCAGAATGAGGAACCAAAAATTACACGCTACAGTTTAATAACAATCAGAGCTGAGAGTAACTAAATTGGGCAGCACGGATTACGCATCATATAACATATCAAACACTTGTGCAGCTACTCTGCAACCAGAATTATAGCCAAATCCTACATCAGCAACAAGCTAGTACAATCAAAATCAGACACCCCAAAACTCCGCATCAGCCATAAAAATCCTACACAAGCACCCGCCGAGACACCCAGTGCGGCGAGCGCGAGAGGCCGGCGAGGGGCTCACCTCGGCTATGACGGCGGCGAGGTTGGCGGTGACCTTGTTGTTGACGAGCGCGTTCTCGGCGGTGCGCTGGTCGAGACCGAGCGCCAGCAGCGCCTCCAGCGGCAGCGCCGGGCCCGCCTTGGCCCCGTCTACCCCCGTGCCCATCCCCTCGTCCTCGGCCGCCGGCGCCGCCGCAGCCGCCTCGCGTGCGCTAGGGTTTAGGATTCCGGCGGGAGGAAAGGCGCAGTGGAGCGACGGTGAGGAGCTCGTGAGTCGTGCTGCGATTGGGATTAGAAGGGTGTGATGTGGGTTTGGACTTTGGACTAAAGCCAAGGCCTCGTTTAGATTAGAAAAAAAGTGAACCCAATGAATAATATCATTTTTGTTTTATTTAGAAAATATTGTTCGATCATGGATCAAGTAGGTTTAAAAGATTCATCTCGTGATTTTCAACTAAACTATATAATTAGTTATTTTTTTACCTATATTTAATGCTCCATACAAACAGCTAAAGTATTGATGTGATAGAGAGAGTGAAAAAATTCTAATTTTAGGTAAACTAAACAAGGCCCAAGTGGAGAACACACAGTGGTATATATCGAGGCCCACTCACTGGTACAGGCCGAGGGCCCACCAGCGAGGACCGAAGCCGAGGGCGCGTGCCGGCGTGCGTCACGGCGTGAGACGAATTCCGTTGGCTTCCGTTTTCCGTGACGCTACGGATGGCTGGGATCATCATTTTTTTTTTTTGACTACTTGCCGAGTTGCCGTGGATATTGTGGGATTTCTTTTCCCGAAAAATAGATGGAAATGGAAACTTGAGTTCCACGATACTCACTCTGCTATAATACGCGGGAGTGGCTGACATGTGAGGGAATTGGATGAGTGTGGACCAGATCAGGGACTTGGCTGCCACGGAATCTGTTGGACGGGAATCGGATTCTAGAATCCATCCAATCCACCGCGTTGCCAGAATCTAGTCTCACGTCCAGAGTGCTACGGAAGCTGAAAGCGACTGATGGAGGCATTTTTTCCGTAAATTTTTTCTCCGGTCAAAGACATGGGCATTTGATTGAAGTTTACTTAACAGTTCGTGTCTCTTGCTAGGACACCGGCCGGGATTATAGTATAAGAAATGTGTCAAAGTTGAAACCAAATTTGTCACGTCGGACTCACCGGCGACTAGAGTCGTTTGCTTTCTTTAAACGGGGCTGTATAGTGTAGTCCATCTCTGAGTTGGGGATGTACTGCTATGAAAGTAACAACAAGCTTTGCGTGGGAAATGATCATCTCATTCTCTGTTTCTGTTCCAGAAACCAAAACTGTGGGTCGACGGCGCCAATTGGAATGCACTACTGTATCGAGTCTCCCTTTGCTTCAAGAACATAGTATTGGACTGCGACGCAATCATATTTGTTTTATTTATGCCTTTCTTATATGTATACGACACATGCGTTCAACTTATATATGTACACATAAGCAGTCGGGTAAGGTTTGTTGTAACATGTAATTATCTATTTTTTGCGACCTTGTAACATGTAATTATTATGACGGTAGTCCCTAAATTATAAAACCACAAATCATACTTCTTATTAGTTATACATGGCAAATTAAATCACCATTCCCTAAATTAACCATAAAATCTATGGGTTGTGATGGAAAAGTGTACTACTTTTCCACCGCGATCCAAATGGTTTGGAAAGGATTGTGGTGGATTGGATTGTAATCAAACAACTCCTTAATATTGGACTTGGAGTTGATTAGAGTGCACCCAAACAAGATCTTAAAGCAGGATATCTATCCTATGTGGCACTAGCATTAAATTTGTGTGACCTTTTCGCGTCAGCACACAATACCTATCCGTTTTTCATTTTCTTTGTCTACTCTCTCTCTCTCTCACCGAACATATCCCTCTTCCAAAACCAAGCCACCCAACACATCACATCTTCCTCTCAAACTGTTGGACAGACTCCAACTGTGTTTTGTGCTTTTTGGGGTTGTTTGCTTTGGACCGTAAACCAGACAAGTTCGGTCAACTGCATTTGGACCCATAGTTACTCAAAGAGAAGCTGGCTCTTCGTTTTCATTGTTTTCTTTCCGGGTCTAGCCATTATGTGCATGTGGTTGTGAGATGACTATGAGAAGAGCACACACAAACGGTAGCCATCAGATGTTGAGTCGAGCACACACAAACGGTATTGTTTAGTGACCTAAAGGAGCTTTAGGCCTATGCTCTGAAGTCTGAAGAAGCAACTCATCTGCATTTGACAGAGTAATACCAGTAACTTGTAATACTTCCTATCTAAACAACTAGCAGTTCGGTTTCTAGCATATTTACATTTCACAGCAATAATATACTAGTGTCTAAACTTAGGAGCTGCACGTACATTTATCATCTCTCTCTATGTATTCACGATCCCAGTTCCCAAGTGCGACAAGTGTTGGTCTGCACAATTAGCTGTAGCTAAGCATGAGCATTCTGGGGAGCTCCGGCCTGTGCCAGTGCCCAACCCATTACCAGCTTTCTGCTCACTGGCAGGTGCCAGTGCCGCACCTGTGCTTGCCTTGCTGATGTTTGCTCTCTGCTTCTTCGCCCTGGGGAGCTCCGGCCTTTCCAGAATCCTTGAATTCTTCTCATCAAGTGGTTTCACTGGAGATGGTGGCTTGAATTCTTCGCCCAAAGTAGGCAGAGAATACTGTTTGTTCCATCTTCCATTCGGGTCACTGCAGCAGCCATTCAGTCAGGACTTGACAGAAAACGTGGAGCCATCGTTCAGGGGCAGGAGGCTAAAATAGGACCCATTCTCGTCGACACAGCACGCCTGCCACTTTATCTGATATGAGCCTTCAGGGAACGAGGAGACATCCAGCAGACAGCTTGAGAACCCCAGCCCACTATCTGTTGGATCAAAACATGCAAAGGCAGTCACCATGTCCATGCCACAGTGGGAATTCTTCTTCTCGTTCCTGGCCTTCCTCAGATCATTATTTATGTACTGCAGCAATTTGGAGTTCAGTTCCACCATTTCAGCTGTCCTGCGATGATCAAACTGCTTGCTTCTCGTTCCTGCTGCCTCCGGGGAGGTCTCTAAGCTTGTGACTAAAATGCAGTACAATTTCACGGCACGAATGGTGCTTCTTTCTAACACACGCTTCCACTTCATGCAGAGAGTTAGAGACAATAGGAAACCAGGCTCTATTGACATTCCTTTTTCATTTGCAGGATTTGAATCAAACATGTAAAGTTCAGCACCAAGGCAAGGCCTGCATATGTGCCAAAAATGAAAAATGTCATATGATGTTTGGATTGGAAGCTCCATTTGCACAAACATTAGGATAGTGCTTATCACATAAACAGGCAAGATAACAAAGCATCTCATGTTGCACAAGCAACAATTTAATATACTATTAACACTAACTTTTCTTTCCGTCCCTAAACAATACTAAACATATATGCTAGTATAACAAATGGCATCTCATATATAATTCATCCAGAATAGTGAAATAACATACTTACCTTACTCTGAAAAAGTACTTGGGAACCACGAAAGGCAATTCCAAATACTTCTGCAAGATGCTGGACAACACTTGCAACCCTCCTTGCAAAGCATATAAACAATCCTCTCCATTTTGCAATTTTTCAGCTTCAGCACTATCACATACACCGAGCAAAGATGACACAGCGAAATGGCAAAGAGAATACAAACCATTCTCCAGATTACATGAACCACTGATCCGTGTGCTGGACTGTAAGCTGTCAAGTTCATCAGAAGTGGAAATGAACAGTCGCAACTGGGAAACAATCTGCCAGTCAGAACCATCTACTCTTCCATGCAGATCTTGTAGGATTGAAGCATGGGGAAACCTCTTTGGACGCTTGCAGGACTCTATGTAGTTACATGCCTTTGGGAAATAAACAGAATACGTGGTATAAAATGCCAAAAGTGAGCACATCAAAGCAAGCCTGGCTATATTACTCGAGCTATGTCGATCCAGGTCCATATGGGATGCAGCAAGAAGATCATAACTTTTTGCCAGGTCACTTAATCTTAGAGAGCAATGATCCAAAGCAAGTACTTGGTCTTTGATAAACTCTCTAGACAAAGTTAAATGGTCTCCTCTTGCTTCATAAGAAGAGTGTGCATTAAGGATATCAAGAACATTTGTCAGGACCTCAAGAAATGATGATCTAAGGCTGATGAACCACCTTTGGAATAAGAAGTCATGTTCTGAAGAGGCACTGGATGCAAGAGCATTATTTGCTAATAATGTTCTGCCACAAATATCAGATATCTTTGCTCGGAATCCATGCAACTCTGATGATCTCCTGAGGGTTCTATCAGCATCTGTTTCAATACAGTAAAGGTCCTCACTAAAGTCACCCTCCATTTTTAGCTCACCAACTAACTTTATAGTTGCTGAGGGAAAAGCAATAGTTTCATCTCAATTTCGCCAGCAGCAAGAAGTAGCAACGATTTGAGCCAAAAACTGAAAGAGCCTGTTTCAAAAGCATCTGCCAGTTTTCTGAAGACAAAAGAAGATGTGAACCAGAGACCTTTACCACAACAGTACATAGAAGACCTATAACCTTCCCAGTATTTCTGCTTCTTTATAAGCATTTTGGTCATTCGAAGTGCACATAATTCCTGAGTTATCCAAACAGAAGGAGCGAAAAGTGTATTATGATGCTCACCAGATTCTTGATTACCACCACTGATTCTACAAGTATTCTGGGTAACACAAGCACACATTATCAAATGGAAGGATTCATATGTGCTCCAGTGCTGAGGAGCACCCTGATGCACATACTTGATTAGACCCTTGATGCTATCATGAGGATTGTATCTAGCACCAGATGTTTCACAAAGCGCCTCATGACAAGCATTTGCAAATTTGAGTGTGCAACGAATTAGGTCATGCATTATGGACTTTCTATTCTTGCAATCAATTTTGAGAAAATCTAGTTTTCCATTGCCAGTATCTGTTCCAATGCATGAAGCTCTGATGCTTGTAGCTAACAGTTGAACATTGTCATCTGAAGTGTTCAATTCTTTAAGGGCAACACTTGTCTGGAATGGTTCAACAATAGTAACAGAAACTTCAGAGTAATCACTTCCATTAATTAGAAACAGTTCCTTTACAAGGGTTTTCAGCATATCAAGAGCTACAGAAGCAGCAGAAGGGTAGCATGAAACAAGCTTCAGCATAAGTCTGAAAGGAGTTTTGTATTCCTTATCCAGTGCAGAATGCAGATGATATGAAGATATTTCTGCTAGCAACTTCATTGCCCAGAGATATAATACTATTCACAATCATTGCAATAATCTTACACAGAGGTCCGTTCATACTATTATCTTCAGCTAATGGTATGTTCATCATTCCTTGCAACTCACCATATGCAAGTGACAAACCCTTAAGAACTGATATGTTATATGACCTCACTTCCTTGAAAATACAAAAGATTTCCACGAGAATTTCCAGAGCAGTACCTTGCATCTCCAAAGAAGAAGAATCTAAAGAACTTTTCAGCAGCTAGAAGAAGCTTAGATAACTCAGAACCATTGGCATGATGATTACTTGACGCTTTACTGCATAACAACTGAAAACGTATTTTTACAATCAGAGATAAGAGAAAATGGAAAATCTTCACCATCTACCATCTATCAGTGGCAACAATCTGCTAAAAACAGTCCTAATAACTGGAAAATGGCAGGTATTTCTGCGAAACATAAAACGCATGCATTTTAACACCACAGACTTCACAGAAGAGGAACCATGATCCATAAACTGTAACAGTAAATCCACCTGCAACAGAAAGTTGATCAAAGAAATAAAATTAGTTCAAAACCGATTAACAGTGGAGAATAATCATATTTGTGGATCATTGTTAGCCCCGAAGGTATCTTATCCAGAGAATCAGGTAATGCATAGCTTTTATAGAAGTTTGCAGGCATATAAAACGGAGGGTGCAATATGAATGCTAGTGCCAAAGAAGGGAAGGAGGTTTTGGGGGATAACCTCCAGGTACTATGAAGCCATGCACATGATGGACCCAATCTTGCATAATTTAAATTTTATCTAGCAGTGCATTTACATTACAAGAAGGCACAAAGAAGAAGCTGTATTCCAGTAAACTGACAAAGGAAGTATAGGCAGGAAAATTCACAAGGAAGGCCAACGGAGGGGCCTCCTCGTGCCAACGCCGGGGATCGAGCCCGGAGCACCAGCTTGAGAGCTGGCTCAAGGAGCCACTCGCACTCACCAGCCCTACGTATAGGAAAACTAATATTGTTTGAAAAAGGGAAAATGCAATTGACAATGGAAATTCCATGTCACTTAAATTGAATATTTTCAATAAACAAAACTGTATGCTTAATAGGAAACACAATTGCAGGGATGATAGCATCGCTCTACCTAGTCAGAAAACAAAATGATCGACTTGGATGACAACCTTGAGAGCGAAAAGAGCATTTCAGATTTGAAGACATCTTCCAGTGTGCCTAGAACCATCTGTTTTCCAACCTGGAGGCTGACAATAAAAATCTCTTCTTAAAGTTCAGTGAGAACAATGGCATAAAAAATATGAAGAAAACTCCTTTATAGGAATGTGAAAGCAGAATGTAACAATATCCTGTTTTCTGCACTTCAAAAATCCCATGTATCAGTTATTGGTATTTTTTTTATCAATGACATGTATGTTAGCCTGGTCATGAGCGTAACTTTAGTTCAGTATGTGTGGGCGAACAATCATGTATATGTAAAATTTGCAGGTAGCACAGATGTTGACAAAATCAAAGTAAATGGATAACTTTTTCGTTTAAGAAACAAATGTATATCCATAAACACCTCATGAACTCTATGGATAACAGCCAGCGTAGAATCAAGCTTCCAGAAAGCCTTAATTGCAGCCATGATAACGTGTGGCTCTGATGTCGGAGAACATATCAATCTTCTGAACACCTCAAGAATGATCCTTGAGAAGTCATCTGACAGATGACAAATGCAGCCAGCCGCAAAAATTGCAGCCTTGACCTGCCAATCGACAAGCATGTTTGTTAATCTTCAAGAGTGGACAACCTCCAGCTTGCAAACACTAAATGGCAATTACAGTTTATCCAATCAGGTAGGAAGTGTGTCTGAGGCATATCATTCGTTGTGCTACTGAGTGGTAAAGGAAGGTACTGACCTCCAAAGCACTGGAGGCACCCAAGCTGGAAAGTATGAGAGAGCGGGCGTGCACGCTATCCTCGGCGATATCAGCGAAGCACCCGAAGACGCGCAGTGCAAGCGCCCTGTCCCGTTTGTTCCCAGTGTCGTAGACCACCTTGACCCTCCTGAGCAGCAGGTCGGGCTCCGCGACGCGCGCCCCTGGCCCCGTGGCAATGTTGAGGAGGGTCTTGACGATGCGGGCCCGCATGGCGCCGTCGGCGGTCCTGAATTCGGTGGCGAGCCGGAGGAGCATGGTCTCCGCGAAGACGCGCGCCTCCCCGGGCAGGACGTCGTACGCGGAGGCGACGGGCGCGGGGACGGTGGCGCAAGTGCAGAGCTGGCGGAGGCGTGCGCCGGCGGCGTCGACGGCCTGGACGCGCGTTGCTGCGGTCGGACGAGAGCGGAGCGGAGGTGAGCGAGGGGGTAGAGGAAAGAGATGGAGAAGGGGGATTGGGGCGGTCCACTCTACCTGGTTGGCGGGAGCGGAGGCCCCTGTCGAGGTCGATGCTCCAGTCCATGGCGGACGCCGCTGGAACCGCTCCAACTCCATCGACGTTGTTGGATGCCTCGCTCAATGTGCCTCACCATCCTCTTCCCAGCCTTCCGGGTGCGGCTTCTGGACTCCAAGAGAAGGGGCAGTATTGGCTCTGCAGTTCTGCCCGTCAGGCTGTTCCAGTATGTAGTGTGTGTTTCGTGTTGTTCATGTTCAGTGTTGTGTAAATAGTAGAGCTGGCTCTTGGCAGCTCAATAGACAATAGCAGTGTGGTTAGATAGGATTGTTTTTTTTAAAGATCCGATTGCCCGGTATTATATTAATAAAAGAGAAATAGAGTTTTTACAGACTTTGCACGAGGAGCGCTCCCACCTGTAGGCAATTAGATAGGATTGTGAGATTGTAAAGTGATATTGTGGTGACTAAACATTGAGAATGTGACCACTGAATGCATGAATTGTCAAAACGGATGACTGCGTGTACAGATTGTTGCAAAAATGATCATGTCCTGTTTGCAAAAGAGTTTGTGATGCTCTCATTTCATTGACGCTTACACATATTTGCTCCTAAGCATACATAACTAATTTTCAGGAGGCGAATGGCATTTAGATTGCACATCAGTGGCAAAAAGTCATTCAGGATATCCGTACTATTAGATCTCATCTGTGGTGGCTCCCTGCAAAATAAAAGGACAATATAATTGAACATGATGGCCATGTATTACTTGGAAATATTACCATGAATAGTAGCTGAGAGAAGGTGTGAATAGTTGAGAGAAGGTATTGACGGCCATGTACGGTTCGATGTAATTCCTTTACTAGTAAAAAAATAGTACTAGTAGAAATATTTTATGTTGATGGCAATGTATGGTTCAGACATTCCTTATTTATTCAAAAAGTATTTTAGCATCATCAAAATATGCATAGTCAGTGAGCATTTTAGCATCAACCAATAAAATATTTACTATTTGTTCTTTCCGTTCCATATGCAATGCATATTAAAATAATGGGCAGTCAGCAATTTTTGTTAAAAAAGATACATAAGCATGCTACCTACTTGGCCATATCCATATGCCATCTCTCCGGGGCACGTCCCTTAAATAGTTTTTATGGTCTCAAAGTGTAACTGAGATTAAGTAAGCCACCAACTTGAATAAAAACCAAGCTTCTGCATCATCAACACTCAAATTTGAAACCTTGTAAATCTAAAACTTTCCTTTGATAAAACAACAGGAGTGAGATTTGTGGTAATTAAAGGGTGTGATTATGTTCCAAAACTAGATCAGTTACTTTATAATTCCATTCTCCTAATCTAGTACAAGACCTATGCGAATTTGCTAATCACTTCTAATTTCAGCTCTTGGAAACTTTGTTAGATGATCTCTCTTACCTTGCAATCTATTACCCTCGTTTTGACAAACAGATTTGCATGACCAAATCTTCCCATCTATTTTTATGTATGCATAGCTTTTTTCTAACCTCGAAGCCTTGGTGATCACCGTACCTAACCAAAAATATCCAAGTCTCATTTATATAGTACTAAATTTCATGCCAATTTCAGGTAACAAACTAATTTAAAAAACACATGTACCCTAAAAGAAACAAAATATTTAATTTTGCGGTAGTGTATCGAGGGACTTGGCCATTGCTGGTGGTCTATTTGTAGATATTCGTTGCCTTCTTCATGATAGCTTTAATTGTATTAGTATTGCTAAAATTCCAAGATCTTGTAATTCACGAGCTTGCTAGAGAGGGTATGAATTAGGACCCGGGTCAGTCTCACATTTGGAGTGACCCTCCCAGAATTTGTAACTTGTTTAGCTACTCGTGATTTGGCTAAGCTCGAGTCTCCTAATACAAGGTCGTAGAGCCTAGTGAAGTATAAAAAAACAGGCAACTAAAATTTATATGATGTCATGAGAAAAAAAAGGAACAACTATAGGTTACACACCTCTTTTTGTCCATCTCAAATGTGCTGATTTACCGCCTGGTGCAAGCGGTAGAGCTTTACCGCCTGTGATCAAGAGGTCCAGGGTTCAAGCCCCTAGCCTTTGCATATTTGTGCAGGGATGGCTGCTGGCTATTTTTTTTTCTCCAGACCCCGCAGTACGGGAGCCTATGGCCCTGGGTACGCCCTTTAAATGTGCTGATTCTATTGTTGATGTAAGCGAGTTGATGTTTCTTTTAATCAATTCTAACACAATTGGTTGTTGCATGGACGTTGTTATGATTTATGAGTTATCTTGATTAACTAGTTATAAAATGATCGTCATTGGTAATTATAAAATGATCGTCGTTGCATGGACGTTGACACTTCCATTCCAAAATGGATATAGTATCTTACCTACTCAAGACAACCCACTCAAATCGGGTAGAGATCAATCAATCCACAATCGCGAGATCTCTCCGATAGAGAGCTGCCGCTTTCCTTGCATGCATCTTTCCATATAGCTATCCGTAGGACGTCGAGGCCTCCTCATCAAGCATTGCTTTCGCCATTAGAGCCCATTCCAAGGTGTACGTGGACAGCGACAGCCATGGCGAGCGAGGTGGACAGCGACAGCTTGGCGAGCGAGGTGGACAGCGACGGCATGGAGAGCGAGGTGGACAGCGACAGCGAGGCCGACGACGGGCAGGAGATCGAGATCAAGCCCATCCGGTGCCCCAAGGCGAGGTTTGTCTATTTCTCCCAGCGCCGCGATAAACTCTTCAAGAAGGCCACCGAGCTCTGCGCGCTCACCGGAGCGCAGCTCGCCATCGTCGTGTTCTCCCCCGCCGGGAGGCCCCACTCGTTCGCGCACCCCTCCGTGAACGCCGTCATCGAGCGCTACTGCGACCCCTCCCCGTCCGGCGGCGCCGGCGCTGGCGAGCTAGGCGACGACGCGCCCGACGATCCTGTGCGCGGCTTCGACAGCGAGTGCGAGCGCCTGCGCACGGCTATCGCGGCGGAGGCGCGGAGGCGGGACGATCTAGACGCGGCGGCGCGCGCGGCCGGCGTGTGGACCTTCGACGACGTGCACCGCTGGCGCTGGGGGGTGCCGGACCTCGTCGCCATGCTCGCCGCGCTCGAGCGCGTGCAGGCCGAGGTCGCGGAGCTGGAGCACGCGCATGATATGTTAGCGATGGTGCAATCGTACGCGACGGCGACGGGCGCCAGCGACGCCTTCGACTACGCCCTGATCGGTGAGGGCTCGCTCAAGGCTGACGGCGGTGCCACCAGCAGCCACCAGAGAGGCATGGACACGCAGACGGTGATGCTATTGGGCGGCAACGTCAGCCATGCGGCCCATGCGCCGCTGCCTGCTTTTCCTCCCGCGACGATGCTGTCTCCTGATCTTCTGCCGCCGCAGCAGCAGCTGCCCTCTTTCAACATTGGCTCTGACCACAACAATATCCCGGGCAATGCTGGGTATTGCCACGACCATGGAGATGGCGGCGGTGGCCATGGCGCGTCCCCAGATGAAACGGAAGGGTATACGGGACAGGAACAAGCTATAACTTCTTCCGGTAGCAATGGCCCATGCGTCATTTTATAATTTACCTATTCACTTCATGTTGAATGCTGTCGTTGTGCCATAGGTCTACATAATGAATAATGAATAATGAATAAATGAAATTGGGGTACTTGATCAATTCAATCTTTAGAATAATTATTTAGATCACGTATGTTGGTTCAGAGAATAATGAACATAAAAGCATGGTTACATTGAGGGGTCATGCATATGAATTATCTTGATTAACTAGTTACAGTATTTTTTCTTTGTCTTTTTTTTAATCATGTATATGTATGTATACCGTAAAATTTTCTATCCAGTTTAGGTATATTTCAAAAATAATGTGACAGGTGAGATATTTGTCATGCAATTATTTGGTTCATCATTATAATACTGATTTATTAGCAATTTGTTATCTATTATCATGTTTACCTGATCATATTCAGGCACACGGCTGCATGGTTGCATGCAAACCTTTGAAACCTCACTATTGTTGTAAATTGACTCCGGCCTCATTCCTACCCCCAAACATTATAATACTGATATTTGTCATGCAATTATTTGGTTCATCATTATAATACTGATTTATTAGCAATTTTTTTAGAAAGGCGTATGGCAGGGATTGAATTGATGAACTGAACAGACTTTAATCAAATACCAGAAATCTAATGGTAACCAAATTTGCTATTAGTAAATGACTAAACGGTCCGTATTGCGTTGAATTCAGGAAGTTTAACTCACAAATTATCACAAAGTAAGCATCAGTGTGCAGTTTTCTTTAAAAAAAACGTTTCATGGCATTAATTTCGTAAAACAGAAACATCTTCTAATCAATGCATTTGAATATGATTACACTAAAGTACTGAACGCACTTTTTTTCAGCAGGGAAGTCTTCATAAAATTAGAAATCGTGCGTATATTTTATTTGAACCCTGCATTGCCAACAAAATCGATTAGCGTCACCTCATCGTGCTTATAACTAGCTGCTGCCTTCCAATTTTGCTCATCACGTACAGGCAACCAATTCTGCCCAAGATCCAGAATCCTAGCTGACAGCCTGACAACATTTTCCACCATGGCCGCATCGAGTGCTCTCTCCCACAACCTTTCTCTTCCCCAATCCCTCTCCATTATCTCTCCTCTCTCTGCCGCCGCCGCCCTCGTCTGCTGCATAGTCGGATCTCCAAAGCCGCAGCTCTCACGGCCACTCCATCTCGATCCCTCTCTCAGGTGACCTGAGTCAGGTCTCAGCAAATTTTTGTTGACAACCATACTGGTAACAGACTAACAGTAAGTACTCACCAACTTTACTGT
Organism: Bothriochloa decipiens; assembly: GCA_023333625.1. NCBI lineage: Eukaryota > Viridiplantae > Streptophyta > Magnoliopsida > Poales > Poaceae > Bothriochloa > Bothriochloa decipiens. Next base: position 58,974,365 of record CM041632.1, read on the forward strand.
ACGTATCTGTGTTTTTTCCGTTCTTGACCCATTCTAAGATCACTAATTTGCATTGCAGTATAAAGTCTAGGAGTATGCTTGAAATTTAGTAAGGTGTTACACCTGAGGACTAACACAGTTTGTTACTTCATCCCAAATTATAAATTATTTAACTTTTTGAACCCAAAGCTTGAGACCACTCGTTTTATTCAAAATTTTATGTAAAATATCATTTCTTTTGTCGTGGCTTGCTTCTTTAATCAAATCTTTTCAATAATGTCTTAAATTTGACTATATTTGTAAATTTTTTGAATAAGACGAGCGGTCAAACTTATGATAAAAAAATCAAATGACTTGCAATTTGAGACGAAGGAAGTACTTCAAGTAATCATTTATGGTTTTTATTTTCTTCCTTTAATGAACTGCACCGTATGAGCATCAAGATACTATGAAATATGTATTTACCGATTTTTTAAATGACAAATAAATAAACAAAAGTGAAAATGCGTGTGAAAGATATTGCAAACAGTGCAAAGGGGGTTTATGTAGGCATGTGAAACATTTTTATAGGAAATAAATCAAGAAATAGGTAGAACAAAAAGTGTTGCAGATCGTTGGAAACAGTAATTAAGACAATGGATGAAATAAATGAAAAAAGGTGATGATGTATTTACTTGATCATTGTGAAATGTAATGTAATAAATAGAGATTAGTAAAAATGGATGAAGAACGTGGGAAAGGAAATAAAAATAGGTTAAGAAAAAAATAATCAAAGAACTAATGAACTCAACAGCAGCAAAGTGTGTTTTCCAAAAAGTTACTGTGAATGGTTCATCAAATCAACTGGTGTGAGAGAGTGCTGCTGTTGTGATACATTCAAAGAAAAATAGAAATACAGATAGCATACAAGCACAGGTGTCTATGGGTTGAGCAAATATCTTCGGGGGTGCAAGTCACCAAAGAGATGCAGCCAACACAGAGCTGTCACTTCTTTGAGGAACCAAACCCACCAAAACCCATCATGGCAGCAATGTCAGGGTCAACGTCCTCAGGTTCATGTTGGGCTGCCTGTTCTCTCTGAAAACATTTGACATCCCCAAGTGAGTATGAATTGTACCGATTCTCAAATCTCACAGGACTGCCAGTTATAATTTTCAGTTCAAAATGAAAAATAGATAAATAAGCAATAGGTGGGGAGCTGGGTTGCATGACTGTGCTTACTTTCTTCTCTTTCTTCTTTTCTTTGCGTTGCCGCTTCCGTTCCTCCTCCTCTTGCTGCCGTTTCATTATTCTCTCGTCCAAATCTGTAAACATTTTAGAAAGGGCTGATTTTGCTAGTAATTTATTATGCTCCATATTCCCCTAACATATTGTTTGGATCCCATGAAGTGAAACCAATATCCAGAAAGCACTTCTCATTTCATTATTAGATTACTTTCCAGTTCCTCTCAATTCCTGGGAATCAAACAGGGCCTAAGCGTTTTTGTGTGGAAAGATTTCATTCCGAATGGTACAATGGGGTGATGAAACTGACACCACATATGAGGAATTTTAAACTGACACCACATATGAGGAACTTTCTTTTCTCACCTTGTTCAGTAAAGGCACTTGGATCCTTCCTTTTCTTAAGTGCCTCAAACCTTTTCTGAACCTGCAGCCACCAGAAAATTCTGGGTGAAAACAAATAGCAGACGGTGAAAAGACCACTGGCTGAAAATAGAATGACAAACCTAACTATTCAAGCATTTGTTTACTAGCCTTGCATGACTCAATAAGAATAATGTCACGGCATGATGTGCCACTTCGCCATAGTTTCTTCACCATCTAACAGAAAAAAGGAAAAAGGCAAAGTACAACCAAACGGCTAGACTCTAAGAGGCATATGATGGCTGAAGTTGAACTTCTGCTTCGCAACAGCTATTCCTACAAGCTGGATTCTATACAAGAAAGTGTGCCTAAGGGAGCCAATGTACAACTAGAAGTTGGGTCTTCTACTAAATATGACGAATAAAATTGCTGACTTTCAATTGCAAATCCAATACCACGCTCAAATGTACTACCTGTTCAAGTGATGCCCTTTCAACACGCATAGACATGCCCAGTGCTCTTTGATCTGTCAAATGTCAAAACCATGATCCATGAAACATGAAGACGATGAAAGCAGATTTAATGCACTAAATGAGCATAAACTAGAGAATCCTCCATAATCTGCACTAAATGAGCATAAACTAGAGAATCCTCCACTTACGCTTCTTGCCATTTATATGATCCAAATAGTTGGCTGAATCTTTAACAACACATTCACATACAGAACAGTAGTACCCAGCCTGTCAGAAAGTAGGTAAAGTTGAGATAACTTTTTATGTGTTAAACTAATCATCAAAGTAAGAGAGGTTCAGTTATGTAGAAACACTAAGGTTGTAAATAGCACTGGTATGAAATGCACGTGGGAACAAATTGACTACAATGAACACTGATAAACTGCAAAAAGATGAAATCAAGCCTACAACATGAGAAAACAAGTAAGGCACATAAGTATCTTATACTATGATCTATGTTTCTATGGAAGGAGCGAAGCAACTACACTCTAGCAATTTTTGTCATAAGATATAATGAAAATAATTCAAGATCACTACAAACATTACATGACATGCCTTATGGGATTTATGCACAAACCTGCTGATTCAATGGTGCAATCGGGGTCACCACCTGGAAAGACAATGAAAGGCACAGTTAATTAACTTCTTTTTTTAAAAAAAAAAGGTTTTCATTTTCTAAAGGAAAGTTGCTCACAGTAAAGGACTGAACTAAGTACGAGTCGAATCATATCTGTTACCATTGTATCTACCTCTAATTGTACACACCACGCAGTTTTTCAACTCATTTAATGGTAGAAAAAGGACCCATAGAAATACTGATGAAACTAGAGAAAAGAAAACTAGGCTAGATCTAATTGATGAAGTAGCTCCTATAGCATGAAGTATTGATGTAACATAGAAAAAAAAAACATGCTAAGTGCACATAGTATATAGTAAGATATTTACAAACCTGAGTCTTGCCAAGACGAGAATCAAGATCAACCTCATAGTCTCTGTGCTTCAAAGGCTGTCTTTGCACAGGAAGACCCCTTTCTGCATTGATAATTGAAAGGAGTCAAGTTTCATAGAGTGCAAAAAACTAGTATACCTACAGATTTATTGAACTAAAAGTTACCACGTACCCTTGCCTTTCCGAGCTTCATCCTGGATCAGCGACAGACAAATGCAGAATGAAGTTAGCAACACATAGAGGCAAAGAGAAGTATGTTCTTAGTTTTGTTTGGTCTTGACAAAATTTATAAAAAATAAGACGCATTACAACCTTCTCCCGCTGCTCCCTCTGTCGAGCTCTCTCCAAGTACTCTTCCTTGTCAAATTTCCTCCTAGAAGTGTTGTCGACACCGATTGGCTGCACACATTATGCAAGAGATAAGATGGAATGCGTCACCAATCTGCGCACATCAAAAGAGATTCCCATCTTGCTCCAAGTAAAGAGCTACTCACATTTCCAGACATCTTCCTCAGCTCACTGTAAACCACCGCCTACATACACATCCGCAGCAGGGGCCAACAATATTTTTTTAGAACAAAAAAAAAACGGAAGTTAGATCAGATTCGAATACAAATGGTTTACATTAGGGCTTGGCAGCTCGACTTCGAACAGCAGGGAGGGAAGACAAGCGATGGCTTTTGGGCATACCTGGTGGGCACTCGTCGTCGCTGAAGGGCCGGCCGGCCGGCAAAGGGAGAGAGCGGAGAAAGGTTACACAGAAACACGTGGTCGCCTCCGAACCTTCCCGGCGATCTCGCTAGGGTTCCGCGATGGCGACACCGCGTTCCCGAGCCCCCGCACCGACGCGCTCCTGGACTCGGCGCCTTTCCCCGGCGGTGTCGGGCGGCGCCGCGAGGGCGCGCTGTGCCGGTCGTCGCTCCGGGGCGCGGGGCTGGCGCCGAGCGATGCGTGAGCCGCCGCTGCTGGTGCTGGAGGCCGCGGCTGAGTAGAACGGATTGAACTGCTGCGGCGCAACGAAGAGAGGAGTTGGGGCGCTGACACCCGGGCCCATCCAATCAGCGAGTCAAAGGAGGTGAAATAACGGGCTCTGGCGCTCTGCTGCTGAGAGGTTAGCGGGCTGGCCCAAAAGAAGACAGGCCCAAGGTCGGCTGTGAAGGAAAGAAAGGAGATAAGCCGAACCCAAAATGTAAAGATTTTTTTTTTATTTTGTATTTTACAAAAAATATTTTGTCTAAATAAATACGAAAAAATTATACTGCTACGACCAATTGAAGTGACCGGAAGTATATTGCGTCGATTGTGCTGGCGATAACATTGTTACCTTTATTTGAATTGGCAAAATTTTCTTTTCTTCTAGCTCATCTTTTTTGAGGGATTTTATGCTAGCTCATCTTAGTTTTTTTTATGCTAGCCGCTCATCTTAAAACTCATAACTTTCAAATGATGAACTCTTACGGCGGTAGTATAATACGGAGTATATAATTATAAAGAGATTGTACGGGATGGTCTGGCATTCTGGCAAGCTAGTCAAAATCCATATCTACATCAACACCGCCTTCCATGGCCCGACCTTATCGGTCCGTCCGTATGTCTGGTAGACAGTCCATCGGTATGTAGCAACACATGTTCCATACTTCCGTGAACTATCTTTAGCAGGTGCAAGGAGCTCTCAGGTGCTCGTCAATTTTTAAATCAACCCTGCGATAACAACTGCCGTAGTGATTGGTAGCAACTTACGTAGGTCCTAGGTTAAGTGTAGCATAGATAGCATGCATGTTTGTTTTCTTTAAATTAACATGCATGATGCACCAGTTATCATCAGCATAGATAAAGGCGTAATAAATAATAATCAAATAGAGCATCATCAGGACCAGCCGTGATGGAGTATAATGATGGTAGCTAGCTTTGTGGTCGTTGCCGGTGCTACATCTGCTGCCGGGGGAAAAAAAGACGAAAGGGAAACGGCAACCGGCAGCAGCATGAACAACCGAACAAACACGGGTAACGTGCTAGCCAAACTGTACCGTACCGTTATCGTCGTCGGCCGATCGATACAGGACAAGGCATGTCGTTGTATCCCTTTGAATAGTCAACGTCCCTTGCAACGTACGTCTGGCTCTCCGGCAACTCGGCGTGTGCGTGCGCGTGCATGGACACCCGCACGCACACGGTCCTCTCCTCTCAGGCTGCAACATGTTTCTTCATTCTCGCGCGTTGTTGTTTTTTTAATATGTAAAAAATTTATGCATCTTTTACAGTGAGAAGATTGAGAACTATTTACAATGCCATAGCGCACAAATGGGAGGTTATGATTTTACATTTTAGCTTGGTCGCCCTACTCACGCACGCGGGCGGCGACTTGCTTGTAAGTTTGTAAGCCCTGGCCACGATCCGTTGATCGGCGACTTGCTTAATGGTGGAGATGACTTGTGCTATGAAAGGTGCGACATTCTCGAAACATCTCTCGTTTTGTTCCTTCCACACTAATGCAAAGAGGGTGTCAGCTCTCTTTCTATTATCCCTACGCCATCGACGTCGTCATCTGCCCCACCATGAGATAATGGACCTTCCCCTGATTTGACCCGCGTTGACTTTGAACATAGTCAGGATGTTCCACCAAACTTGACGGGAGAAAGAGCAGCCCGCCATGATGTGGTCAATGGTTCCTAGATATTGGTCGCATAAGTAGCAATGGTCTACCGTGTCCAATCCATATGGCGGCACCTTCTATCTGCAATTCAATGGTGTTTTCGGATCACTAAATTTTCGGATCACTGACCATAAGAAAATCTTTACTCCCAACGACGTCTAAGTCTTCCGGATCCTCGCACATCTTGGAATCGGGCCGGAGGCCATGCGGAGCGCCTGGTAAGCCGACTTGACCGAGCCACAGCCAGACTTGTGTCGCGCGTTGCTTTTTACTGCGTAGTACTTAATTGTTGCTCACCTTACTTTTGCAGTTTTTTTTTTTGGAACCTTACTTTGCAGTTCGTCATGAGTTCAGCTTCAACCCGGACGGGGTAGGTAGCTAGCTATACACGTATATAGGAAAATAGGATTTGAACCAGCAAGGAAACAAGCTTTCAAAAAACTTAAAAGGACCATGCACGTACGCACGCAACGCATATGCGTGGCACACGGCCCTGTGTACTATTGCCACTTGCAAATAATAATGGCCGGCCGGCGGCACGTCTACGGCTTCAATCAATTCAATATTCGTCACGCTGCGATCGGAGGAGAGACCGAACGTTCGGATCTGATCGGGGGAAGCTGCTGCCACGGTGGCTGCTCACTTTTGCTTCCTTGCATTAATTGGTCCTCGTCCGTTCCAGTCATTCGATCGTGCATGCACTGCCGAATCCGCTGTTTTTGTCGAGTGTATGAGTCACCGTATGGATACGAGTGGTTGCCATACATGTTACTGATTACCTAACCAAATGGCCGGCTAGACGATTGATTGATTATACATATTTACCAATTAATTAGGAGGGTAACGACAGGACAGGATGCGTGGGCGCACGTTGCAAACTAACAATGATCTATATTCCTAGTACCAGAACTATACTAGTAGCTAGTTAATCCGCGAGTTGTTGTTGCATGCTACGTACAGTGTAGACAGCCGTACGTGCCAACATCATCTCAGAAAACGACTTCACCCAACCTGACGATACCAACCAGGCCAAGCCTGAACGTACTAGAGCAATGTTTGGAACGACGAGCTAATTATAAGCTAGCTAATTTTAGCTCAAATTAATTAGGAGGGCTAATAATATGTGGACTAATTAACTTTTTATTCAAATCTCCAACTAGTTGTTGTTACTTAGCCAACCATAGTTTATTAAACTATTTTTTTAGCCCAACTAGCTAGTAACTAGTCATGTATTCAAACATGTCTTTAATGAAGTCGATCGACATTCAAATAACCTGCGACACGTAAAGAACGACCTTGTTTTCTTCTTTTGAGCATTTTTTAGCCGAATGCTAGTGTACTCCAAACCATACCGACAGGTCAGTGTCTGGCTACTATATGTAACCACTAACTATACTAGCTAGGTGGGGGAGCACCTCAGAATTGTTTTGATAAATAAACCGACTATGTGCATGGCTGATCTTTGTATGGACAATACTGAGTTTCTTATTTGCATTATATTGGTGTGAGAAGAAACTGCTACTTGAACCATCCATAAATTCTGATTAAAGACCCACTCTCCAATGTTGTTATCGTGGAAGGCTCTACCAAACAATGATGACATCAAGGTCTATTTGAATGGATTAGGACTAACAAGGTTTGAATTCTAGCACTACGAACCTCATACTGCTTGCAAAAATGAAATGTCTGAACTCGTGAGGATGTTATTCCTACAACGAATATCAGCAGTGGATTCACGGCCCAGGCCCCTAGGGCCCAGGCCCTAATCGTCGGCCCACAAGCACCAAATACCCCCAGTAGTTTTTCAGCCCAATATCAAAGATTCAAGGCCCAGCTGGGAGCCAGGGCACTCAGGCCTCACTCGTCCAGCCTCTAGGCTCCAGCGCGCTGCGCTTCGTTCTTCCCCGACCGTGACTCTCCGACTCCGCCCTCAACACGTTTGTCTCCAGCACTGCACAGGGGCAGACAGGGCGTCGCGTGGCCACGCCGGCCGTCCCCTCCCCAGCGACTGCCCTCCCCTCCACGGCTCCGCCTCCGCCCTCTGCCTTCCGCCCGGAGTCCTCAGCGCCGTCATCTGGACTCGTTCGGACTCTTCGCCGTCCTGCTCCGGACTCCGACGCTCCACGCAGCCGTGGAGACTGGAGAGAGCGCCGCGCCGGCCGGCGGCCGCCCCAGCCGGCCAGCCTCTTGCAGTCCTGCCGCCAGGCGGCCTCAAGTTCCCAACCCCCAGCACCGGTCGCCCCTGCCTGTTGGTCTTGGAGTATTCGGTATTGGTTAGTTTCAGACTTTCTGTCAGTCTCCTCCCCTCGTTTCTGTACCTCAATTTCAATTTCAGTACTTCAATTTGATTGATTGGAATTTCAATTTCAATTCTCAACAATTAATCTTTTTAATGACCATGTCATTCATATTTTCATCTTATTTGTATACAGAGCTTGACGAAGGCGATGGAAGATGCGAATGCACCTCTCACAGTCTCACTAGACAGTAGGTAATTTTTTTTTGTCTCATCTTATGTACTGTAGTTTTGAGCTTCTTAGAGGCCCTAGTCGTGAGCGAAAGCTGGCTCCACCACTAACGAATATGCAATGACCTTAGAGATAACCATAAAATCATTTAGTTCATGATTTTATTCTCTATAGATAGTTCAGCTCAACGTAATAAAGTTAAAATGTTTCATTCGCTACAGAGTGCAACCGAAAAATTATCGTCGTAATATATTGTGGTATCGTGTCTGTTATAAGTTTAATGATATGTACTTGTTCGTCGTAATATTTAGTGTTTTCTTTTTAGAAAATTGTATATCTAAGCCATGTTGGCATTGGTGATATGCCCGTCACGTCACGTGTCATTGTTGGCTATCCTATGTTGTGGCTCACAAAAATAAGAAATCATTTGCGTTTGGACTTGCAAGGACGAGCTTGTAAAAGTGTGATATGGATGTGGACTATAAACACCCATCTTATTTCTAAATTCTTTAGGGACAGATGATAAAAGGCTAGCAAAAAGGGAAACTTAATTGTCTGGTTTAACAAAGTAAGTAGAATAACATTTCTCGATTCTTATTTAGGGTCAGGAATGAAATGGTTGGTGATCCACTGCACTTTATTATTCCTCACAAGTTCGTTAGTAAAGTCCATATGAAGTACAAGACCTTTTCACTAAAATTCACTCAGCCATGTACAAGACCTTTTCACTAAAATTCACTCAGCCATGTCATTCATCACTAAGAACAAGTACAAAACAAAGAGTTGTGAGGTTTATGCTGATGTAAAAGATAGAGGAGAAGAGAGAAGATAAGTTGACTATAAGCTTACTACCACTCTGTCATGTGCCAGCTGATTTATGACCAAAGGGAAGCGAGAGTCCGCCGCCAGGTCGAATGATATTATTGCAGCAAATTTGACCGAAGTTTGCCACTCGATTAGATGTCAATTTCGTCTAGCTACAATACAAGCATGCTTTGCTGCCCACTTCCTCGGAACCATCCTTACTTAATTTCCTCACTTTTTTTTTTCAAAAAAGTATGCACAAGAATTTTGCAAGTTATATATCTTGCAGGAGTAGATTGCACTATCGTCGATCCAGTCGTGCCTCTAACTGCAACGGGCATCTGTGAAAGGAGCGGAGCCCTGTTTATTTATTTTTCTGTCGGCGCATTATGTATGCAATCGTGTCATAAAGTATGCACAATCAAATGGTAGTTAGGCATTATGGAGTATACTCTAGTGAAGCAGTAATTAAGCACACGAAGCACTTCTTTTCTTTTTTTTTTGACAACAGCACACGAATCACTTGGTATTGACACGAAGTGAAGCACTGGGCTCGGCTCTCTTCTCTCTGGGAAATCAACATTTCCCGACAGCTTGACGCGCTCTGCTATGACTTTTTTTTTTTGAAAACACGCTCATTAAGCGATGTTAGAATTGTTTTTACATTCCGACTATCGTAGAGGCGAGGTGCCAAGAGAATTAGGCGGACAGAACGCAAACAAAAGGCGCCAGTTAGAACGGCGGAGCTTCGGATTTTGTACTAACTACTAAACCGATTTCGTGACAGTAAGGCCGAAGACCGCGAGCAGCCTAATCCGGCGTCGGCGCATGGCGCGCCTCACCGTGCCGAGGAAACATAATCCGCATGGCCTGCTTCCTAGCGGACAGGCTTGCATTGGCGAAGGCTCGAGCGAACTCGTCGTTGATGGTGGAGTTTGGCACGTTGGTGGAGGGCCGCCCAGTCCACTTGCTTAGCATGATCCGATTTGCCTGCAGCTCCGGATTCGGTTCGCAATATGCCGATTTAGCCACAAGATGGGTACTCCGTCGTGGCATCCAGTCATCATCTCGCGATCTCGGCACATGCGCACGCGGCCTGGTGAGGATGAGAGGTTCCTGCAGCGGTAGATACAAAGTGTCGAAGAAGGTGTTCGCTGCAGCTCGGGCATCATCGCTGGACCCCTGCACGTCGCCGTTCGGAGGTGCTGCACCCGCGGGCTACTGCCTCACGACATCATCTGCCGAAGCCAGTAAAGGCGTGACGGCAGCAAGCGCAAGAGCCGCAGTCGGTGTGGCAGTTGTAGTTGTTGTGGAGGCCATCGCCGCCGCATTTGCACCAAGAGTGGCAGCCGATACTCGCGGTGGGATGATGACCCCAACGACTGCTGCAGCCGCGTCCTCGCCAACCATCCCCCGAGTCTCAATAGCGGGGGTAACCGGCAGTGTGGAGGCGCTTGCCTCACCAGCCTCCCTTGGTGCCTCATTGGCTGCAAAGGTGAGCTGGATCATACGCGACAGCGACGAGGGGCTAACCAGCTCTGTCCGGGCTTACAGAGAGGAAGCGGGTGGAGTAGACGGTCGCAAGACGAGGGAGGCAATGAGATCATCGAGCATCGGGTCGACCCAAAAGGGAAGCCCCACGCTTTGACACAGCTCAGGTGCCAGGGGGTCGGTGACGGCGGCGGCGATGTCGATAGAGTTTGAGGGCTGCAAAGGTGAGCTGGATCATACGCGGCGGCGACGAGGGGTTCACCAGCTCTGTCCAGGCTTGTAGAGAGGAAGCGGGCGGAGTAGACGGTCGCAAGACGAGGGAGGCAACGAGCTCATCGAGCATCGGGTCGACCCAAAAAGGAATCCCCATGCTTTGACACAGCTCAAGTGCTAGGGGGTCGGTGACGGCGGCGGCGATGTCGATAGAGTTTGAGGGCGCGTGGATGTTGCCCATCCTCGGACGATGGTGGCGCGGGCCGCGACGATGCTCGCATCGATGACTTTCAACAAGGGTGAAGCCGTCAGCATCGACGGACGCGCCCTCACGAGGAACGTGGTGCTGAGGGAGCTCAGAAGCAAGACGGGCGCGCGGAGGCGTCGGAGGTGCCTCATGCCGCGGGCCAAGGCGTTGTCGCGCACTGGTTCTCGCCTCAGGCTGGGTACCAAGGAGGCGCTGCCCAGGTACTCGCGCGGCGTACAATGGCGGAGTCCGAGTGTTGCGGCGCTCCCGCTACGGAGATGGCTCAGTGACGACCGCAGGGACCGCCCCGAGAATCCCGACGGCTGTTGTCCTGGGCGAAGAGGCGGGGACGGGACAGCGAGCTCCCGTCATGGGGGTGGTGTGGCCGGCGGAGAAGAGAGGCAGCGGCGCGGGCTCGGGCTCGTCATCGTCCGAGCAGTCCATCAGTTACCCGTCGGCCCACCTATCCTCCTTGGACCTGCAAGTGGGGGGGAGGCGGATGCAGGCCCCACAGGATAGGTCCGGCGCGGCAGCAGGCCCACAGGGCCGTCGGCGGCGCGGCCAGCCGGCGGTCCGGACCGCAGCTCTTCCCCAACCAGAGGAGCGGCGTCGGTCGACACCCCGCTAGCGCAGGGGACGACAGATGAGCCCGCGGCTGGCGTCTCGGCGGGAGGCGGCGTCGGCGCGACCGCCCGGTGCGTTGTCAGGGATGGGGCGGGGAGAAGATGAGCACCAGTGCAGGTGAGGGATGCGACCCCTTCGTCGACGGCGGCGGCGGCGGCGGCGCGCCGGGCAGGACTCATGCGCGCGGACAAGGGAGTGGAGGAGAGGAGGGGCCAGGAGACGGTGGATCTGAGAGCGGGGGAGACGGATCTAGGCGGGGCTGAGATGGGGGCGGGCGGCTGGTGCCACCGGCGGCGGCGCGCCGGGCGCCGGGCAGGGGAGTGGAGGAAAGGAGGGGCCAAGAGACGGTGGATCTGAGAGCGGGGAAGGCGGATCTAGGCGGGGCTGAGATGGGGTCGGGCGCTGGCGCCGGGCTGGCGGTGGGCACCGGCGGCGGCGGTGTCAGGGAGGGGCCAGGGGAGAGCCGTTTGGGGAATCTTCGGCATCCACATCCTCCCTCTGCTATGACTCAAACTCAGCAAAAGAATTTCCTCTGAATTTATCTCACAGCAAAGGTACAAAGATTCACTTTTCCATAACCGAATAACGTCCGTTCACTTCCTCTAGAATCAAATTTGTCTGGACCCTGCTGTTTTATGTGATGAAACTGAAGATCCTGAACACTGTCCATTCAGCATTTGCCCCGGATCTGAAACTGAAACATCCTAATCCAACAGACTGCCTCAACGTTGGGCATACCGTGTGTGGAGTACGTGAAAGTGAAACATCCGTCCATCCGATCCGCGCATCCGGCGGCCCATCTCGACCGTCGCAGCCACCGAACCGGCACCAACGGAAATTCAACGCGCTGTCCCGCACGGGCCCCGCCTGCCAGCGGCACACGCTCCGAACTCCACTGCTTACTGTGCAGTAAAAATAAAAAGATGGCTTTAGGGTTTAGGGTTTTGTATAAATATTAACATTTCTACAAAAACAAGTAAAAATAATTAAATAATATTTTATGGTCTAAACCCTAAAATATAAAGCCATTTCCTTATGAAATTACCATAACCGAATAACGTCCATTCACTTCCTCCAGTCCAAAATGATAAATTTTGTCTGGACCCTGCTGTTTATCTGATGAAACTGAAGATCCTGAACACTGTCCATCTAGTATTTTCCCCGGATCTGAAACATCCTATTCCTATTCCTATTCCTATCCAACACAGCCGCTGGACTACGTTTGGCACTTTGGCATGCGGCCTATGGAATACGTGAAAGTGAAACATCCGTCCATCCGATCCGCGCATCCGGCGGCCCATCTCGGCCGTTGCAGCCACCGAACCGGCACCGGAATCCTCTCAAAAAAAAAAAAAAAAAACCAGTACCGGAATTCAACGCGCTGTCCGCAGACCGCAGGGCCCCGCCAGCCAGCGACACACGCTCCGAACTCCACTGCTGACTGTGCAGCCTGCAAGGCAACCAAGCCGCAAGCTCCAGCTCCTCCATTTAAGCGCACCCACAGCTCACGAAGCTCATCGAAGCCACCCCGCCTCCACTTCCACCCAACAAATTCCCGAGACGCCGGCCATTCTCACCATTCACACAAGCCAAAGCCAAGAGCAGAGCAGAGTTCGTCGTCGGCGGCCGGGCATGGCGGGGTTCAAGGTGACGCGGATCTCGGAGGGCCCGGTGAAGCCCGCCTCATCGACGCCCGAGGAGACGCTGCCGCTGGCGTGGGTGGACCGGTACCCGACCCACCGCGGGCTGGTGGAGTCGATGCACATCTTCCGCTCCGGCGCGGACGCCGCCCCCGCCGTGATCCGCGCCGCGCTGGGCAAGGCGCTGGCCTTCTTCTACCCGCTGGCGGGGCGCATCGTGGAAGGGGACCAGCCCGGGTGCCCCGCCATCCGCTGCACCGCCGACGGCGTCTACTTCGCGGAGGCCGAGGCCGACTGCAGCCTCGAGGACGTGCGGTTCCTGGAGCGGCCGCTGCTGCTGCCCAAGGAGGACCTCGTCCCGTACCCCGGCGACGACCGCTGGAGCGTCGAGCCGCACAACACCATCATGATGATGCAGGTATGGTGTTCGCCGGCTGGCCGTCTGTCTCTTCATCCCCCAACCTCGACCGATTCTTCTCCCAGTCGCTTGCCGGCGGCCGATTGCAGATTGCGCTGCGCTGCGCGAGAGGGATTCGTTGTTCGTCGCGTGGTCAGATCCGGGCGCGAGCGCGCGCAGGAGGCAGGAGCGCGGTAGATCTGGGAAGCACCTGCTGCAGCAGGCTGGCGGGCGACAGGTCAAAAGCCCAAGAGGGTCAGGCGCGTGCGTTCGCCATAGGCAGGTGGGGAGGTTGACTGTGTCGGTTAATGAGGCTGTCAAGTGGGGCCAACGCTGTCAGATTCCCACGGTCGCGTAATCGACCTCGCGACCCCGCCCTATTGTTTGTTTTTTTCACACTGGAAGGAGCCCAAAAATTAGAATTTAACGCGGCGTGGGGTCGGACGATTAACGGCTACTGGTAGTACTAGAACGAGCTGCCACATTCCCTCCGTTTGGCACGGGCACATCTGCACAGGTTCCTTGTGTGAGAGCGCCGCCGCGGAGGAGGCGGTGGTGGTTGGTGGTTGGAGCGGATGGCCTCGTACTGAATGTGGCGGTGAGGTTGATCGGCGCCGCGCCGCCGATCTGGATATGTCCGTGCGTGGCCGTGGGCTCGCGTCCGTGTTCCCCGTTCCGGTAGGCGAGCCCAGGTCGTCGGACACGCATGGCGTCAGGTGAGCAGAGGAGAACTTGTAGCGTAGTCGACCACGCCAACGCCACGCATGCGGCTGCCGTCCGAACACAGCGGCCAATTCCGCCGACAGAACAGAAGCCACTGCGTCACAAGCAGCGTGACTTTGCGTCGACCCTGATCCAGTCTTGGTTTGGCTGTGTCGTTACGCATGGGGATGGGGCCGGGTGGGTGGGTGGGTAGGGCGGCTGGTAGGCAGGTCCGCACTGGCGTAGACGGCCGCCGGCCGGACTCCCGCACGAAAGCGGTGCCACCATGTGTACCACGGCTGAGGCGCCAAGAACGGTGAACGGCGTACCGAACTCGCCATGCTCCGACCACGACGCTCCAACAGTCCAATTGCCATACTACAGTACAGTAGACTAGTATAATACCCGTGCTAACGTCACGATTTTATTTTAGAGATACACATGAAAACGGTCGATATGTTTTTTTGCATAGTTCAAGTTTTACACAATTGTATTTGAGAATGTATATAATCAGACAAAGGGTACTTTATTTAGAGAGAGGGGTTCAGACATAAGGCAGTTTGTTCAAAGAACAGAATTCGGCTATAGATTTTTTGTCCTTCCCCTTAGCACACCTTCAGATATTTATACCATATTACATGGCCTCAGCCCCAAGACCAACACAAACGTTCGGCGTTCAGACTCCCTCCTAGCGGGTCATCAACCACGCTCCGCTCCTGCCTTGTGGTCTGTTGTCGAGCAACCTTGCCTTCCGTTTCTTCACATCCGCTCCCAGACGCTCCTAGAGCAGCCAGAAGACTTTGATTGCGAAATAGATAGTGTCACCAGGCACCAGCCAGCATGGAAGCTAGATTCTGTTTTGTTAACTTAATATTAACACAAGGTGTAATTAACTTAATATAATAATGTTGTTAGCTGCATTTAATTTGTAGTCCACAATAGACATTAAGAAGTCAAAAGGGAGAGCAAAAATAAATAAGGAAAGGAAACAAAAGTACAAACACCATCTCTTCGGTTTCTGCTTTTACTGAATCACCTCCAAGCATTATGCAGCTTCTGCCTCCTCAACATCCCTACAATGTTACACAGACCATGGCACTTAGTTAATTTTGGTAGCCCATCTCTTATCTCTAGAATATAGTGTCTATTACACTCAACAGCAGCCAGATAAGCTAGAATGCATAATTTTTGCACTCCATAATTGCAGAAAATAAAAATTCCAAGATGCTATCTAAAAAAATTCTAATGTACACAAGCACTTATTAGCAGGTGTTCATAAAACATAGATAGCTAGCACCAGTTTCTACCGAGGATAATGCGATGGTATTGATTTTGAAAATAGAAACACACTTTACTTTTTATAGCTCGCACAACGCTAATTCAACAACCATGGCAATACTACAGGATTTGTGCGTGGTGTGCGCTGCAAAGTAGGTTTGTGTAAAATGATTATAGTAAAAATAAAATATTGACAATTACTACTAATAACAGCTAAATAATACAATAGTAGTTCTAATGACAATAATCTTGTGCCCGTGCACTATACTATAATATAAAAGGGCCATGTATAATTTAGGTAACTAATAATCTTGTTCCTCTATTCAACTTCAGGAACAACCATCTCATACAAATTCAGATTGATTTTTCTTACCTGGTTCTTCCGTTTGATTTACATTACCAGATCATCTGTCACTGAAGACTGAACTGAACGCCTGATCCATAGCCTGACGCCCTGACAATGGATCCACTACAAGTAAAATACTACATACAGACATGCTGAAAGAATAAAGTAGAATACAATATACTACTGGTGAAAGAATATATAAAGTATAATAATATATACTACTTTGTAAAAGAATAAAGTAGAATATAACGCACAGAGCTGCCGAGGACACGAGCAGGCAAATGAAGATGAAGCCTCATGCAGCTTCAGCCATGAAGTACAGACACCTTGCCGTCGGTGGGATCGCAGCTCCATGGCCGGAGAGAAAGGGAGGTGTCATGGAGATTCGCCCAGATCTAGCCGTCGGAGATTCGCGTGGGGAAGAGCGGATTGGAGTGTCACCACTTGGAGATGCAATAAAATACATGCTACGTATGTTCTCGAAAAAAAAAAAAACCACTTAGAGATGCGCTGCTCGACAAACGTCGAGGATATGCCGCCGGTGAATCAAAGAAAGCACCGCCGCCGGTCGTGGTCCACCACTGGGGCGTCATGCATTGCAGCAAGCTGCGCCGCCGCCCGGGGCTCCGTCCGCACTGGCTGGTACGTGCAGGCCGTGTCGGAGGAGCACCGTCGGTGCGGGTTGGCCATGCCGCCGCCGGATGTAGGGGAGGGGCCCTGTTACTGCTGCCACCACTGGAGGGGCATGGGAGGGCAAGTCGCGATCTGCTCCGCCTGGTTCGGTGTGTGTCTCAGATCTACACGGAGGGAGACGGAGTCCACCACGAACGCCGCCGCCTACTCCCTTCCGTGGCCAAGTTTTTTTTCTCGGAAAAAAAGCGGGGTCATGGGATTCAATCCCTGCCTGCGGGGGTGTGTGGCGTGCGGATTAACGGGAGAGCGGGAAGTCTGGACAAACTTCTAATCTCACAGCCGTCACACTGTAGCGGGTGTGCCATGAGTTGTTGATCTTAAAATAAATAATTGATTTGAAGAAGTTTTTAGGTGGGGGTTGGGGGGAGGGGAGGTGATCTTGCCGTAAGGCACAAACTGTACCTGTGGTGATGCCGACCGGGCATGACCACAACTGACCGGTTGTTGTCGTTGCCAGATGCTAGTGGTGGTTTACTCGTACACGGGTGTTGCTTTTGAGCCATGCTTTGGCCTCTTTCCTGCTTTCATCCACGGCCCACCGACAGCTTTGCTGGGAGCAGTTGTTGGACAAGAGCGTGTCATGTGTGATCGCTCGTATATATCTTTCGCAAGTACACCTTTTCACTGTTGCGAGTGGTTGCTACCGAATCACCGATTACATACTCTGTCTTTACTGTCGTGCGGGACTGATTGCCACCGAGAGATGATTAGGCTGAGTATACTTAAGATTTGACAAAGATAACCTGTAGAAACAAATACAGTTCAGGCCATAAAACTAAATGTGATAACTGATTAATAAACCATTAATGATGCCTGATATGTCGAGCAACATTTCTGATAATTTACATGACCTTAATGACGCAGTGCTGAATGACATTCTTGCGTTGCATGGTTTCAGATCACCAAGTTCACCTGCGGCGGGTTCGTGATGGGGCTACGGTTCAACCACGCGTCGGCGGACGGCATGGGCGCGGCGCAGTTCATCAACGCCGTGGGCGACATGGCGCGGGGGCTGACGGAGCCCAAGGTGCTGCCCGTGTGGCACCGGGAGAAGTTCCCCAACCCGAACATCAAGCCCGGTCCGCTCCCGGAGCTGCCCGTGCTGGCGCTGGACTACATCGTTCTCGACTTCCCCACGCCCTACATCGACGACCTCAAGAGGCAGTACAAGGCGCACAGCGGCAAGTTCTGCTCGGGCTTCGACGTGCTCACGGCCAAGCTCTGGCAGTGCCGCACCCGGGCGCTCGCGCTGGACCCGGCCACCGAGGTCAAGCTCTGCTTCTTCGCCAGCGTCCGCCACCTGCTCAAGCTCGACAGGGGGTACTACGGCAACTCCATCTTCCCCGTGAAGATGTCCGCGCCGGCCGAGAAGGTGCTTGCGTCCTCCATCCTGGAGGTGGTCGACATGATCCGGGAGGCCAAGGACAGGATGGCCGTCGAGTTCTTCCGCTTCGCCAAGGAGGAGACGGACCAGGACCCGTTCCAGATGACCTTCAACTACGAGTCCATCTATGTCTCGGACTGGAGCAAGCTCGGATTCTCCGACGTGGACTACGGCTTTGGCCCGCCCATGTTCGCTGGCCCGCTCGTCAACAATGACTTCATCGCTTCCGTCGTCATCCTCAAGGCGCCGCTCCCGCTGGACGGCACCAGGATGCTCGCCAGCTGCGTCACCAAGGAACACTCCGAAGAGTTCGCCCGTGGCATGAAGGAAGACCTGCCCTGAACTTGGGTTTGTTCCTTGTCATACAGCTGATCGATGATGAAACGGGGAAACTGAGATGAATGCATGGTGACATAAATATGCTTCTGTTTGGTTAATGTTGTTGTTAATTTTGGTCGTATTCTTTTATGTTACTTTATATCTTGGTCAATCAATACTAATGTAGACAGCAAATTAAATTCGATCTTAATTTGTGCCATTTGATATGAGACTTGAGACAATAAAATGAGTATACTGTCCATTTTTCGGTTGTTCGTTGTATACCTACAATTTTATGGAACAAAGAAATATTAGGCACAAATGTAGAACCTCAATTTCCATTAAAAAAACTTATATGGACGCCGTATTATGCTCCCTCTCCCTCCCAACTGGTAGGGTTGTCTGCATGACTGCATCGCGTCTCAAATCATGGCACATCACCATGAGATTTTTGGGCCGTGTCATGCCTCAAACCTTGTACGGTAGGCTTTACATCGCGTTGGATTTTTTTAAAGAACATCGCGCTGGATTGATTTCCCTTTTAACTATAAGGCAAAGTATATACCAAGTGCAAGCTAATTCTCCATGCAAACCGTGCCAATTAACTGCTTGGAGAGATGCAAGTGAGGATTTGCAAGATACATTTTTGTAAATTCCCCCTCCATCTCTCCCCATAGTTGATTTGCACGGTTTGCACGGAAGGGTTAGTTTGTACTTGATACGTTCCTTGACTATAGCTCCACCGGTGTGTGAGCGGTGGCTGATGTCATCATTGAAAAAGCAAACAATTTTTTTCAAAATGCTATGACTTCATGTATCTATTTTAATTTCGTTTGCACCGGTGTGTTTTATGTGACGAGACGAACAAACTAGATCGTACTTGGATATGTTTTTAAAATTTATTTTTTTACTTTTTTCTATGCTTTTTTTTAGTCATTCTGTCCTAAGTTATCACATAAGTTAGATTGTAACTTTGCAACGTTAAAGTTATGTTTTTCATGTAATAAGTTAAATTTATAAGTTATGACCATAATTTAAAAATATTAAATATCATGTAAGTTATGTGTGTAAGTTAAATTATAAGTTATACATATAAGTTATAGATGAAAGTTATGCGCCCGGTTATACTTTGTTTTTCTTTTACTAAAAATAGAAAAATTCTCAAAAAAAAAGAAAAATTGAGGGGACTTTTTTTTTGCCAAAAAATAGTCGCGGGATGTCTGAAAGTGTTCGCTTAAAACTTATTTGGGTGATCGTTCGCTAATTAGTGATGCCTGATCTCTCTCAGTTTAAAACCGTTTGTTATTGCACCTTGCATGGTTTTTATGATGATTTTGCTGGTGTAAGATCATGCTAGGGGAGGTTGGTGCCGGTCCTAAGTATTTTTGGACATGGAACGAATCTAAAATTTTGGACCTTTTTATATGACCACAATAATACTATTTGTATTACGTATTGGTAGTACATACACACATATACAAAATATTGCTAATAAGCAGAGATAACTGAATGCAAAAACAATATCCATATGAAATAATTTGTATACATATTAAGTTATCTTAAAATTTTCTTCTAACATTCCTTGACCCGAAGTCATCGATGATGGTTTCAATATAATATTGTCAATCCACTTAACCTTTCTTGTAACATTGATGTAGATCCTAAATAGTTCTTTAACAATTTTAATTATGAGAAGCTTCTACAGCAACAATCTAGAGAGCCCACTACAGTTTAATAAAGTAGGGATCACGTGAGAATCAATTAGTAAATAAATTTGAGAATCGCACCTTTGCTTGAACCGCTAGAGCTGTTGTCTGCTGTGATTCTGTGAAGCTGAACAGGGATGAGCCCTGAGGGAAGAGGATCAGGCGATGAGGCGATCAGGTGAACAGGAAACGCCGCCTGGGGCCTGCCCTACGCTGGAATTCTGATCCTCTAGAAAGCCGTACGTCAGGCAGGCCCAAACATCACTCGGAGCCTTGGAGGCAGGAAGGAACACGGAAGGTCGCAGGGGGGCTGTTGAGGTCCGATTATTCGGACTTGATCTGCGCGCCGGCGCTTTCCCGCCCAGGTTTTCCCGCGCCTTGTCGCCTGTGCCACGTCCGGCAGCACGGCCCAGTGGCCCACCCCGCGATAAGCAGATAAGCAGCTGCCCACGACACGCGGTGCAAAATCGTGTTCGGCAAGGGAAACACGCGGTAACCGGCGCCTGACAGTACACACGTCATCTGGCAGCGGGCCCCACCTATTTTGAACCAGCTAAAACAAGTTATAACTAACAAACCAAAAATTTAAATTAAATTTTGATTGCACTATTGAATTCGTTGCAATAAATTCTTTAAAATAAAATCACACATAAATATACATAGATACAATTTTATTTAAGGATATTTATCTTATAAAGATAAATCATTTTTCTTAAAACATGATACAACATCGCTATATGCATGGTAGAACATCACTAAAAATATTATAGAAAATCACTACAAACATGACAGAACATTGCTAGAAAATGATAGAACATCGCTAGTGACGAGACAGAACATCACTAAAAACATAATAAAATATTATTAAATGCACGGCAGAACATCGCTAAAAATATTATAGAACAGCGCTACAAACATGACAGAACATCGACAGAAGCATGACAGAATATCGCTATAAACATAATAAAACATCACCAGTGATATGACAGAACATTTCCTAAAATATGGTAAAAACATGATAGAACATCGCTAGAAATGTGATATAAAAATAAAAAGAATATAACAAATACATGAAACTTAAGTAAAAATAATAATAAATGAATTAAAAAAGTAAAAATAAAAAAATAGAAAAGAAAGGAAAACAAGATAGGACAAATGACAATAAACAAAACTTTCATATGTCCTAACACAAAAAAGATAAATAGACAAAACTTTCTCCCTATAACGACACAATAAAAAAACTTTAATGGGTAATAGCGGCATAAATACAAAGACAATAGATAATTCTTTTCTATGAAAGGACAATAGACAAAACTTTAATTTCTACCTAGAATGACACAGAGACAAATACAATGGACAATTTATTTCTATAAAAGGACAAATAAACAAAATTTTATCCTTAGAACGACACAATAAAAAACTTTAATAGTAATAACGACACAAACACAAAGACAATGGATAATTTTTTTTCTATAGAGGGATAATAGACAAAAAAATTCTCTCTAGAATGGTACAAGGACAAAGAAAAGGTAAAAAACAAATAAGAAAAGAAAAGGGATTTAGAGAAAAGAAAGAAAATAACAAGAAAAGGTAAAAAATAAAATAAAGAATAAAAATAACCATGAACCAAGGAAAAAATATTAAAAAATAAAAACAAGTGAGAGAAAAATGAGTGGGAAAGAAAAGAAAAAAGAAAAAGAAAATAAAAGGAAAGGAAAAAAAATGATCCAAAAAAGAAAATAAACTAACGCAACATGTCGGAGTTAAATAGAAGAAGATTATGAATAAAAAAGAATTAAGAAAAAAGAAAGAAGAAAGAAGGTAATTACAGCCTACCGAAAGTTAATTGTGAAAAAAATATTAAAGGGGAAAAGGAAACCGAACACGCTGCACTTCTGTTCCTTAAACTAGTACATGGCCTCGTGGGCTGTCTGCCTCTGTTGCTGGGCCGTCTCTATCGTACCGTACTTGTCAAAGACGCGGCACGCGGGAAACATTGTACTACCTTCGTCTTAAAAACGATATAATTCTATCATAATATTTTATTTTTATGTTTTAAGTTTGATCAATTATAAATTTAAAAATATAAATATTTATAATATTAAATTAGTATCATAAGATTATTTATAAAATATATTTTTATAATAAATTAATTTAGAGTCATAAATATGATAATTATTTAATAAAAATTTAATTAAATTTAAACTATTTTAACTGACACGCAATATCGTAGCTGTATTTTTTTTTAGACGAAGGAAGTAGACAACAGCGCGGGCGCGCGCCAGCGCGTCTCGGACGGGGTCGGGGTCCGAGCGCTCGCACCCTAATATTCCCGAGGTCGCAGGCTTTGCTGCGCGCGATGACGGGAAACCAGAAGTCATGACGGCATCTCGCGCGTATCGTATCGTATAGCATTTCCGTATAATATCTGTTCCTACGTATACATACCTGGGGCCCATCCAATTTCTGGACCTGGAACCAGCGTCCCTCTCGCCCCGCCCAAGGGCCGGGCCTGCCGGGAGGTAAATCAGGCTACGCGACAGTTCAAAAAGATAAATTGGACCGTAATAACCAAAAAATAAAAAAACTACACAAATATTTTTACATGTAACAAAATAATGCATTAAATTCCAATAATCTAGTTTAATCTTAGAAAATTAGTAGATTTTTTGTCTTGTCATGGAAAATTATGGTTATAGTTTAAGAGTTTTCGTAAAATCATGCTCTATCTTATGGTTCCTAGCTTAAAATTGTTTAAATTTTAATAAACTTATTTTGGTGCTTATGTGATATGGTAGAACTTCTCGTTTTCTATTGTAACTAGTTTTTTTTTACAACATATTGTAACTAGTTAATATTAATATTGATACATAGAAGCACTAGTAGAGCATCCTCGGGAACATGCAAATAGTTTACTAGCGACATTGACGAGGTAGCAAAGACAATGATGCATTAAATAAGTCTCTTGACCTCCATGATGCAAGATCTAGTGCTATCGAAGGGCCGGTATGAATATGTTCTATCAAATGCTCTTTTCGAAATTTAGGGGTTGATACAATTATCCTCTTTTAAGACAAGTTGATATAATTATTTTGAGAAATAGTTGTTGACTTTTTATGTGGAAATTTTGACCTCTTAATTTAGTGGTTGACTTTTGATGTCGTGATTTTGACATATTTTTTTAGTTTGTTCTATGACAAGGTTCGGTTTCTCTGAGGGCCGTTTGGCTCTTTGGAACTGAAAGAATCGAACTCATATTATTTAGGTACGTATGTGAGCTAACTATATACTTGGAATGAAATAAAATGAAGTTAGAGAGTGCAAACATAGCATGGTGAATGATGATGATGTATATAATTCATTTCTCATCTCCCACCTTATGAAGTTGAGATAAGCTTAAAAGTGAATTTTAGAAAGTAGTGGAATCTTAAATTTTTTTCGTCCAAAACTATAATTTATACTATGAATGAATTCAATTCTGCGAATTCCAAGGATCAAATGGGCCCTAATATATTCTTGTGATGAAGGATTGTAGAACTATGTTTCATTGCCAATACAACTAGTGTTTTCTGTCTTCAAACAAAAAAAAGAACACACACACACAGTTCAAGCCGAGCCAAACTATTGAAGATAGACCAAGTTTATAAAAAGTTAAATATATTTATAGCATATATATTCTGTTGTAAATATTTTTTATGATCTTATATATAACTTATAATGATTGACTAAGAATAGAGTTAGAATTGTATATATTATTTGGAAAAAAATCTACTTCACCCCCCAACTATGGGGTGGTGTCCACTTAACCCCCGAACTATGAAACTGGTTATTTTACCCTCTGAACTATCCAAAACCGTTCAAATCACCCCCTAGAACGGTTTTGGATGGCGGTTTTGCTACAGTAACAGCTGTTTGCTACAGTAACCGTGATTTTGCCTTTTCTTTTTCTATTTATTTTCGCTGAATCTTTAAAAAATCATAGTAAATCACAGAAAAATCATAAAATAAAAAATCTAATTTTGTTGGACTCCACATGAGTAGATCTATACAATGAATATATAATATGGTATACTTTAGGATAAATTTTTTTCTATAGCTTTAAATTATTTAGAAAATCAAATTTGTCTGTAATTAATTGAAATAATTCATAACTTTCGTTTCTATGGTCCAATTGAGGTGAAATTTTTATGGCAACCTTATTATAATATGTTTGAACTGTAGTAAAAATTTTATACTCATTGGATTATTTATAATTTACTTATAGATTTATTTATATTTAACAAGCATAAGCCTAAATAAATCTATAACTAAGTTATACATAATCCAATGAGTATAAAATTTTTACTATAGTTCAAGTATATAATAATAACCTCACTATAAAAATTTCACCACAATTGGATCATATAAGCTGCAACTATGAATTATTCCAATTAATTATAGATAAAAGTTGATTTTTTAAATAATTTAAAGCTAAATAAAATTGTACTAAAGTATACCATATTATTCATGTGTAGATCTACTCATGTGGAGTATAACAAAATTAGATTTTTTATTTTATGATTTTTATATAATTTATTATGATTTTTCAAAGATTCAGCGAAAATAAATAGAAAAAGAAAAAGGCAAAACCGCATCAAAACAACTGTTACTGTAGTAAAACCGCCGTCCAAACTGCTCAGGGGGTGATTTGAACGATTTTGGATAGTTTAGAAGGTAAAATAACCGGTTTCATATTTTTAGGGTTAATTGGACACCGCCCCATGGCTGGGGTCATGTAGACTTTTTCCTATGTTATTTTGTAATAAGGGTGGTAATTGTATAATTTTCCAAGGACGTACTAGCAATTGTTATGCCAGCGCCAAAGCCGCTCTTCCTTTGCCGCGCCGCCGGGACCTGTGCCGTGGCCACCGGCCCACCGTCCACCACTGTACAGCCACAGCCTCAGTGTTCTCCTCGTCGGCGATGTCGGCGCCACCTGTGCGGACGCTCGCCGACCTTGATGGCGACGTGCTGGCTCACTGCGCCGGCTACCTCGGCGCCCGCGACGTCGCCAGCCTCTCCATGTGCTGCCGCCCCCTGCGCGCCGCCGCCTACTGCGACGCGGTCAGGTACCGCCTTTTCAGGTCGTGACTCTAACTCTTCCTTCTTGTATGATTCAGAATCTGGGATTCATAATCCGCTGGTACATCTCGCTGCGCGTCCTTCGCCTAGGGCAAAATTTAGGGAGCAATAGTTTTCCGCTTCGGTTATCGGTGATTGGTATTTGGACTTTGGAGATGGAGTAAATCTTGGACAGAGTTTTGTGATTCTGGGTCCTATGATAGTTGTTCTGGTGGCAGCTGGGCCTAGGAAGGCACAAACATGGAGAGGAGGACAATCATTTGGGTTCCTTAATTTTTAGTTGTTTGGATCGGCTTTTATTCTAAAAGCTCCCTAACTTGCAGTTCATCATAAAACGTAGTAGGACAAAATTTTCAGTTCCACATGTTTTAGATTTCAGGGATTGCACTATTGTAGTTGTAGAGGATCATCCTTGTGAAACTTGCAATTTATTCATGATTAGCAAGTGTCTTCTTTGAGCAATTAGTTGAAATTCTGTGTTGCACAATCCAGTGGCATAAGACATGATCTTTGGCTCTTTGCTGCTGGACACTACAGAAAATACATATGTTTGCTATCGAACACAATTAAGTGTCCTAATATGATCTTTATTTTAGGACACAGCTCTAACCTTCAGCAAATGTACAAAATTTTGTAGTACCAGAACACTGACCATTCATTTTGAGTGTCTTGTTGTGAAGTGCCTATATGTTGGGGACAGGGAATGACAAGGGCAGTGTTGTCTTCCATGAATTAGGATGTTGAAGCTTCAAATTAGCAAGTGAACAATGTCAAATGGACTATGTAATTCTGTCCAGGGGTTGAGATGTTGTTTTAATGACTATGCACACGGTTTACTTTTAATGCTAAGATACATGGAATTTGATAGTGACATATATTAACAAGAAAACCGTTGGGGGTGCATCACTCATAGCAAATCAACCTATCTATATCGCTTTATTAGATTTTATATCCTCATTTTTTGTGTCTCTTGTTGGGTATCAACTGTAGCTTACCTCAACTTTCTTGGGAATGGAAGGCTTTGTTGTTGCTGATAAAAGTTGCTATGTTCATCTTAGAGACTACTTATATTTGTTTTGTATAATTATTTAAACATTCAGGGATCAATGGCCATTTGAGAAAGTGCCTTGTGATGCTTTAGGGCTAAGAGAACTATACATCCATAGGCACACTGAAATACATAAGATGAAATTTGGTGATCCTATATCACTTCTTTATTACTTAGATCCCACGGAAGCAACACCAAGCCATCTAATGCTGGATAGGAACTCCATCTGGTTTTGTCAAGTGAGTTGAAATATAACCTTTCTTTTTTTTTGTCTGAACCTACACACGATGTGTAATTTCTTCTTTGCAGGGTCCAGCAGCCAAAAAACTGAATATTAATTGGCCAGAAACTGAAGTGACGGAAACCCACAGGAATCATAGTGCAAGGATCACTTGTCTGAGGTAACTGAACCAAATAACTGTTGCAGTATTGCTCACTCTCATGTAATCATAATTATTCTTAATCTGTGAGGAGAGTTAAGGGTTGAAAATTAAGCCCTTGATTTTATTTACTATAAAACAATGACCAGTAAAAGTTATATGTTTTACTGTCTTATATTATAGTTATATTTATACTTGTCCTTTTACCTGAATCATGAGTCTCTCAATTTATCCATGTGTCTACAACACAACTACAGTGCTAAACTGCTAATGTAGATAATGCTATACTGCTTCTTAGATTCACTCCTTTAATAGCCGAAATAGCAGCAGTTGAGATCTCTAACGTATTATTTATTAATTGTGCAGGTTATTTTCTCTGATTGATACCCCACTGTTTCGAAGTGATACACAAAAAAATGAAAAAGTATTAGTCACTTCAAGCACAGACAGAACAATCCGTCTTTGTTGGAAGGTACCTCATTTCAACATTACAGTACCCTGCTGGCACTGCTCTGCTTTCCTACAGACTACAGCATGTGCACTTGCTTATGAACATCTGCAATTTTTAACATGCTTTGAAGGGATATCCCCGTAATGACAAAACAACAAGAAGAAAGCATCCTCTGTTTTGAAATCTTAAATAAAGTGAGATTAATTTGCATCCACCTCACATATTGTAATGCGGTTTTCCTTTAGTTCCTGGTTCTATTGTGTATTGTATACTGTGATCTTATTTTTCTTCCTACATCATTGTGAGGACGTTCGCTCTGCACCAGCTCTGGTAGCTATTATGTAAAGTTGTGCTGATGTGCTTATCACCTTGCCTTGTCAGCCTTCCATGTGTTTCAACATGCTACTCTTGCTTTTGTACGACATCTTTTGTTCCTCCTTTAAGTATTAGCCTCTTACACGGTATGCTTAGTTGCTTCGAGCCTCTTCCCAGTATTCTTAGGTGCTTGTAGATCTGCCATGGCATCAAATTACTATTTGAAAGCATAACAATGCCCATATACATGTTTCCAAAAGATTGGGATAACATAGTGGACTTAAAGCACATCTGCTGTGTTCAATGCCTCCATGGTTTTGAAAGAATATATTTAAAACCTTCTCCTTCTTTCGAGACACGATTGTAGCTCCAAATCCTACTGGTACACGGATGAATGTGGATCTGCTTCCATTTTTTGCTTCCCTTTTCAAATATCCACGAATATTTATGATAAGTTTCCTTTCTTAGCCTCTGCTATGGGTTTACCCCCTCTGATACAGGTTGTGCCCATTGTGATGTGATATATGAATGCAAACCCTCATGATTGGCTATCACAAGCTTTTCTACTTGATTTTACTTAAAAACATTCTCCAATTTGCATAGTATGAGTGCATTGCATACATGCCTTTTAGTTCACAATTCACATTTATCCTCATTGGACACATCAGCTGCTGTTAGATTGGCCTTCAACATTTCTTTTTACGTAGGTTTACTCACGTTGTTACAAGGGCCATTCCGCGCCTGTCACCGCTCTTGCTGACAAATTGCTTATGGATGGTGAATCTAAAGTACTTGCAAGTGGAGGGGAGGACTGCACCATTCGCCTATGGTCTATGAGTACGAGGGCGAAAAATCACCCACTAATAGCAACATTTCATGGGCATGAAAAGGCACTGTCATTTCTATCTGTTGCGTGGTATGCACTTCAAACTATCTGAATGATGAAGTTCACTATACTGTTACAGTGTGTATAGTGCTGCTATCCAGAACATACATGTTCTGGCAGTCTGCTTCAAGTAATATTTTTCATGTAATTTTATTCTCATAATAGTTGCCTTCAGCATATGCTTCTTACTTCGCACTGCTTCATGTACCATTATATGTTGAAGGAGAAAAGCTACTATGCTATGACATCTTCAAACATGGTCATGGAAACAAATTTCTAGTTTTGACCCTTCTTTTCCTTTCGTTTTATCTTTCAGGCATAAGTCCTCCCTGTTGGTGAGCTGTTCCAAAGACTCAAAGGTAATGGGTCATCTGTTGCAAATATATCTGGCAAACCACAATGAGAAAAATAATAATTTGAAGATAAATTTATCAATGACCATATCTTCTCTTCTTTTTTACTGGCTTTACCTTTTTTTTTTACTGGCTTTACCTTAGCAGTATATTTATTGTCTCAGACAGTGGTTTGATGCTGATGCAAGTCCTTTTTCCTTAGGAACCATGTTACATTCTTTTCATGTTGGTATGTTGCATCAGGTTAAAGTTTGGGACACAGTGGCTCCTTCCAGTGGTTCATCATCATGTGTAGGCAGTACTCACCTCAACTCAAATGGGCCACCTATTGCTATGAAATGCCATGAGTCTATTTGCTATATGGCTGCTGGACCTGAAGTGACAGCTATTGACTTGAGGACAATGAAGAAGGCTTCTGTTCTTGCACTCCACAACCACAGAATACTTTCTTGTGAGATGCTGCCTTCAGAATGGTTAATATGTACTGGCACAAAAGACAAGTAAGCAAGCAGAATCCTTGCAAGCACTGGTCTTCATTTATCCTTGTAGTTTTGATTGAGATCGTTAAAGCTAAACTACTCTCATCGTTGTTGACCAGGGCTCTTCTGTGGGACATCCGTAAGGCTCAAGAACTCCCAAACACAGTGGCGGAAATGCAATCAAATGGTCCAGTGACATTGCTTCACTTGGATCAGTACAAGGTGGTGACTGGAGTGGCGTCAGATGGCCAGGTCTATGTCTGGGAAACACGGACAGGGGAGTTGCTGAACACACTGGGCTACGGCGAACCTGCAGGCGTGCGGAGCACAGTGTCAGCCATGGCCGTGGACGGGTGCAGGATTGCCATGGCGGGTAGATCTCCAGACGGCAGTGTGTTTCACTATCGTGACTTTATGATGTCTTCTGCCCCTGTATCTTTGCCAGGCAAGGAGAAGGAGGTCTCCAGGTTCTGGAGACCCCAGCAATCCGAGGACAGTGAGGACGATAGTGAGGAAGAAGACTTTTGATTAATTACTTTATGATATCTCGTTGAGCTTCCGGTTTTGGCTTCTGCAGTTGTATCTTGTATGACGAGAGAGAGAAGTTTGTATATGAGCGTTGTTTTTGAGTTTATGTGTTCTTTTGTGAAGATTAATAAGTACATACATACATCTAGCCCCTGGACTGTGCAGTGTGCCAAGTTGAAGTGAGCATCCCTGTTAGAAAGAAAAAGTGGCCAAGTGGGCATCTGTTAACTGTGCCTGGGTGTACGAAGTGATTGCATCATGCGTGCACGTCTGGAGGGTTCAACAAGATGCTAGAAAGTGATACCAGAGGTTACATTACCATGGGCGCCGCAGGTGTGATCAGTACACCGCTGTGTGTGTTGTGTTTGTGTTGCCTTGGACTTGGTGATGATAATACTAATGCTACGGGTAATGCGCCTCTGCTTTGCTCTTTGTTTATGCCTGCAACTCCAAAGCTACGTGGAACAACCAGGCAATCCCAATGCTTTATACGCAGCAAAGATTTTTATATAAAAAGAAATAGAAATGCAAAGACATTTAGCTAAAAAAATAGCATCTTGCATTGATATACCCAGACAGGTCATCGTCACAGGCCTTTTATCCATTGGAATCATGTGTGGAAGGTGACAAGAGCCACGGCAAATATTTGTTGCAGAGCGAGCACTCACGACCATGGGCACGCGGATCCTGGTTCTGCATTGTACATGACAAAATAGGCAAGGCATGCAACAAGGAGGCAGAAAGGACCCCAGTAACACCCTCTGCAAGTTTTCCAGAGCTGTTTGGCTCTGCGTTGCCCAGCCCACAGGTTTGGCTCCTCTTCCTCTCCGGCAGCCGGCAGCTTATTATAAAACTTTAGAGGGAGACCATTTTCCTTGGTGTACACCGGCGGCAACAGAATACGATGAAGAAAGCGCAGAGTAAGTACTCATTTTTCTAGGGCTTTTAGTGTGTATATAGAGGCAGAAATACCCATGCCGTTAGGCTAACGAAGTCACTCGTTTGGAAGGTATTTAAGCGGACCAATCATTGTTACTGGCAGGCTGTGGCTACTAATCTCATACTAACAACCTCTTACAAACAACATGGGCACTTTGGCATGTATATCATTCTGACTAGAATTCTGGGATGCAGAAGTTCCAATGTTTCCAAGCCCCTACTTGCGTGACTTTTGTGTTTTCAAACCAAATTTTTTGAATGTTCATTGATGGCTAAAGTATTTATACATTTAACTTATATTTGATCAAATGATGTTATTTGTGAACGGATTAGACACTAATGACACGTATGTGCAAACTGAGTGTATTTTAGCTAGTTAGGTTTATGGTCTAACTTACTACCTAGATTCAATCACTAGAATCAGCATTATTGCTCAAAAGCAATGGGTACATCGACATCGAGTCTTTCGGTGGATTATTGTGGTGAGTTCATCAATCTCATGACATGTGGAGTCCCTTGGAGTTGCTTATATGGACACAATTTAAACAAAATGGGTGTGTTGAGTGTATGTCCATATTGTGTTTTGAGAAAAAAGAAGTTTAACATATACTCTTGACGCCTCAAAATAATTGACATTTTATATATGAATCTAGACAAATGTTTGTCTAGATTTTATAGCTAAAGCTTCAACTATTTTAGAACAAAAGGATTATGTGCATTTTTGGTGTTGAATTACACAATTTGAATAGTAGTCCCACTTTTTGTTGTATAATACAATGCATTTATATTTTTGTAAAAACATTTTCAAACAAATCTACTCATGCCATTCTTAGTTAGATGCCTACACACAAGAATGTTAAACTGATCGGTTGCACGCAATCTAAAATAATATCGGGCTGAAGGGAGTATTGTGTTGGTACAATCCGGGCCGTGTAGCAAAAAAGCACTATCCATTTCGCAATATAGAATACTCCCGGTCTCCATTCACCACCTTCGACGACTATAAAAATCTTCGACTACTCCTAAGTTTCTCCAGCTCAATCAGTGCAAGAACGCCCACACTTTTGGCGCCCGTCGTCCAGAGCTCTCTCCAAGCCCTTGCTCCTCACTCCCGCGAGGTCTTTGATGCTGGTGGGGTCCAGCGGCGGCCTCCCTGAGCTGGAAGACAGCAGGTGGGCACAAGGCCGGCGGCGGCAGCGGCAGCGACGGCCCCGGCGCCGTGCGGGCCCGGCCGAACTGATGGCCGCGCCCGTCACCGCCGTGCAGCGGCTCTACGAGGCGTGCCGCGAGGTTTTCACCGGAGCTGGTCCCGGCGCGGTTCCACCGCCGGCCGGCGTCGAGAGGATGAAGTCCGTTCTAGGTAACTGATTGATTCCTGACGCCTGTGATCTATTCTTTCCACATCGTCGTTCTAGTATCAGAGATCGTTAAGTACCCTTGTGCGCGTGGCCATGGCCCTGCTGTGTGCGGTGTGAACTATGCATGGTTTGTGTTCGACGTGAGAGCTGTGTAGCCACATGTCACATTATATGCAATCGGAGTTCATCGTTGGGCGGGGGAGCATCGTGGATCCTGTGATACCTCAACTATAGATTTGTTTGATTTTTAAGAAATTATACTTTGGTGGAAATAAGGATCGCAATTACTCAGCCTCTCAAAAGACATCTGTACTCGTCTAGTAAACGTGGTGCTGCATGCGGTGCAGTTGCCAACGACTTACACTCGTTCATCCCACGAAGAGAATCTTTCTGCAAGTAAACTAACAAACAACGACGGCCAATGGATCTGAATAGCACATTTCCTTCTGATATATATAATTACCAAGGTTGGGTACTAATGTGCAATGCCAACCTATGTCATGAATTGGTTGTAACTTGCAAGTAGCAGCTATTAGTGAGAATGAAATAAGAAATATGCCTGACTTATGCCACTTGTGTTCCTGCCTACCTGGTGGAAATAAAGACGGCCAAGGGCAATTGAGAATAGAAACCATGTGCTGCCCATGGTATATGCATATATACTGGTATTGTCTCGCTTTGTGTGGGGTGGGATGTAATCAAAGACTATACGCCCATGTTGAAGCTGCACTAGCCAAGCTAGGGTTTTCTTTTATTTCATTTGGCCGCCAAAACATTGCGATAATGGCAACTTGCCAAGTCTGATGAGCGCATTTCTTGAATGATGAGGCCAATGGTGGAAACTGTTGTTGTACCATCTTTCTGATAATGTTTCTTTATCCATCATTGACCTACCGTGATGTTTGTGGTGAAAGATGCTTACAGTGTTATGTTTACGTCTACATACATGCTAATTGGTTCTTTGGTTTTCTTTTTGGGTAGTACACCTTAGCACACATTATATCACTATATTTTAGTTGCTCCATGCATAGCTGACAAGCTGCATCCTTAATCCTGGAGTATACAAGGTGATAAAGCATTTCATTGTTGTCTCTGTAGTATGAGTCCTTGCATACGAGCTAGCTAACATATTAGCATGGCTCTTCTTTGAGTCACACAAGTAAAACTATTTTCATGCTGAGTTTAGTACATATTCATAATGATATAACTCATTTTTTCTAGTCAAGTTCCAGTTAAAACTCACCTCAATCTATTTTCTTTCATACCGATCATTGGTCATTCCATAGGTCTGCAACTGCGATTACGAGAGTTGCACTACAAGTTTCATATATGTGTTAGACCTTCATATTCAAAGATCCATGCTCTGTAGCGGGTATTCATATCCTTGGGAGACTGCCAAGTAATCATGTTACACCTAATGAAAACGAATTTCTATCTTGCTGATACTTGTTTCACCATTTATGTCCTGCAGATAGTATCACAGCAGCAGATGTTCGTCTAACATCCAACATGTCATATTTCCGACGTGCTGACCCCCATGGTACTCCAAAAATCACTTACTTGCACCTATACAAGTGTGAAGCTTTCTCGGTATGCTTAACCACTACTAACAATAGTTCTTGATAATTTACCATATTGATGAAGCTGTCACATTTAAGCTAAGGTGTACATGGCTGTACTTATTTGTACAGATTGGCATCTTTTGTTTTCCTTCAAGAGGTGTCATTCCTCTCCATAATCACCCTGGCATGACTGTGTTCAGCAAGCTTTTGTTTGGTGCCATGCATATAAAATCTTATGACTGGGCTGCTGCTCAACAAGATACACCTGGTATTGTTGGTTCGTTTCCCTAATCTTAACACTCTCACACATATAGCTTAACAAATTGCTTTTTCTTTTCTCTCTCTCTCCTTTAATCATAGATGTTCAATTGCAAGGACCACGTTTGGCAAAGGTGAAGGTTGATAATGTTAGTCTCTGGATCCTTGCTCTAGGTGTGAGCAGGATCCTTACTCTCATCGAGAGGATAGCACACAGAGATCTCAGAGTTGAGGCAATTTTCTGGGTTTATTTCTCACACCATGCTATGCCAACCTTAGGGGTTGGGGATACATATTTATAGGCTACTAACCAGCCAAGCATATGCTAAGATGCTAGTCTAAGATGCTGTCCTAGATGCTGTCCTAGATGCTAGTCAAGATGCTGTCCTTCTGCTGTCCTAAAAGCAGTCAAGGATGCTTTTACAAAGGACACAAGGACCATGTGCACTTGCAGCACACACACAGGGACTTATCCATCACTCTCCCCCTAAGTTTTGTGTGACTCCTTGTGAGGTATCTGAGCCATCCCGATCCTGGCGCGAAGTTCTTGGAACTTGACTCGCCCAAGGGACTTGGTCAGGAAGTCGGCGAGCTGGTCTTGGGTGTTGATGTAGTTGGCCCGGACACTCCCTTCCTTCAGGCAGCTCCTGATGAAGTGATACCTCACCCGGATGTGCTTGCTGCGCTCATGGAAGACTAGATTCTTCGCCAAGGCCAAGGCGGACTTGTTGTCCACCCTGAGCTCCACTGCCTCTACGTCTCCGCCAAGGAGATCGCCAAGCAGCCGAGCCAGCCACAAAGCCTGAGTAGCAGCGGTAGTGGCTGCGATGTACTCTGCCTCGCAGCTGGACAGAGCCACCACCTGCTGCTTGGCCGACTGCCAGCTGATCGGACACTTGCCGAGGAAGAACAGCGTCCCGCTGGTGCTCTTGCTTGTGTCGATGTCGCCGGCGTGGTCGCTGTCGCTGTACCCGATGAAATGTGCCGCGCCGGGGCACCTCGGGTAGTGCAAGCCGTAGTCGGAGGTGCCCGCGACATAGCGGAGGATCCTCTTCACGGCCTGCTGGTGCTCCGTCGTCGGTCGCTGCATGAACCGGCTGACGTGGCCGACGGCGAACGCCAAGTCCGGTCGCGTGTGGACAAGGTAGCGAAGGCTGCCCACAATGCGCTGGTACTACGTCGCGTCCACGTCCTCCTCCGTACTCTCCCGGCTCAGCCTCAGCCTCTCCTCCATAGGAGTGTGGGCTGGGTTGCAGCCGGTGAGACCGCCAAGCTCCACAATGCGCTTGGCGTAGGCAGTCTGGCGAAGGGAGGTGCCGGAGCTGTCCTGGTGGACTTCGATCCCCAGGTAGAAGGAGAGAGGGCCCAAGTCGCTCATCTGGAAGGTCGCCCTCATCTTCTCCTTGAACGCCTCGATCTCCACCTCCTTGGTACCGGTGATCACAAGATCGTCGACGTAGACACCTACTAGCAGGGCCTTTCCTCCACTGCCCCGTCGGTAGATGGCCGCCTCATGCGGGCTTTGCTCGAAGTCCATCCCCTTCAACGTGGAATCCAGCTTGGCATTCCACGCCCTCGGTGCCTGCCACAAGCCGTAGAGGGCCTTGCGCAGGCGAAGCACCTTGCCCTCCTTGCCGGGAACTGTGAATCCCGGCGGCTGACGTACGTAGACCTCCTCCTTCAGGTCGCCGTTAAGGAACGCCGACTTGACATCCATGTGATGGACACGCCAGCCCTCCTGGGCAGCTAGCGCAAGGAGGAGTCGCACGGACTCCATCCGTGCCACGGGGGCGAAGGCGTCGTCGAAGTCGACCCCCTCCTGCTGCACGAAGCCTCGTGCCACCAAGCGAGCCTTGTGCTTGACGATGGCACCGGCTTCATCCCTCTTCAGCTTGAACACCCACTTAAGGGTGATCGCGCGGTGACCACGAGGGAGGTCAGCGAGCTCCCAAGTGCGGTTTTGCTCGACCGCGTCCATCTCCTGCTGCATCGCGGCACGCCATGCCGCGTCTCCCTCCGCCTCAGCGAAGGAGCGAGGCTCACCATCCTCATGTGCCAGGTGCAGCTCCGCCTCGAAGTCGTGTACCGCCAGCCCAGGGACAGGCTGGTTGCCGAGGATGTTGTCCATGGTGCGGTAGCATAGAGGCTCGTCGTTGTGGTAGGCGTCGACGCGGTCCTCATCGTCGGACAGCGGAGTGGCGAACTCCACCGAACGCTGACGGGCCAAAGCTGCTGGTGCCGATCTTGGAGATGCCGGCGCCGGTGCAGGAGTGCGTGGCATAGCCGGTGCAGGAGTGCGTGGTGTAGCCGGTGGTGGTGGTGGACTCGCTGGTGGCGGAGGCGGTGGAGGACTCGCCGAAGCTGATGGCGAGCCGGTTGCCGAGGAGGATGAGCTCGGTGAAGATGAGCTGCTAACTCCCCCCGGCTCCCTCCAGGTGGACGTAGTCGATGACGAAGTCCCTGAGGGTCGAAGCCGAGCCGTCGTCCACCGCCTTGTCCTAGGTCCAGCCTCGCCCTTCGTCGAACACGACATCCCGGGAGATGCGGACGCGCTGTGTCGCAGGGTCGAGGATGCGGTAGGCCTTGGCGCCCTCCGCGTAGCCGATGAACACTCCTGGAGTGCTCCGGTCGTCGAGCTTGCCGACGTGAGTGAGCTCCTTGGCGAACGCTAGACAACCGAAGACGCGGAGGTGGCTCACCCCCGGCTTGCGCCCGTGCCAGGCCTCGTACGGCGTCTTGCC
Source organism: Bothriochloa decipiens (assembly GCA_023333625.1). Lineage (NCBI taxonomy): Eukaryota > Viridiplantae > Streptophyta > Magnoliopsida > Poales > Poaceae > Bothriochloa > Bothriochloa decipiens. The sequence goes on from CM041632.1 coordinate 59,010,775, forward strand.
GTCAAGCGCCTTGGTGGGCGAGCGGTTGAGGAGATGGACGGCAGTCATCACCGCTTCCCCCCAGTAGATCGTCGGCATCCCTCTCTGCTTGAGGAGGGCGCGGGCGGTGGCTACCACCGTCTGGTTGCGGCGCTCGACGACGCCGTTCTGCTGCGGGGTGTACGGTGCGGTGAAGTGGCGCTTGATCCCCTCGTCGGCACAGTACGTCGCGAACTCAGCCGCCGTGAGCTCGCCGCCGTTATCTGTGCGCAACACCCGAAGCTTGCGGCCGCACTCCTTCTCCGCAACAGCTTGGTGGTGCTTGATGGCGTCCACGGCTGCCCCCTTGGTGTCGAGGAGGACAGCCCACATGTAGCGGGACACGTCGTCGACGAGGAGGAGGAAGTAGCGTCGTCCTCCAGGTGTAGCCGGTGTCACAGGGCCACACAGGTCGCCGTGCACGAGCTCCAGCTTCTCCTCGGCGCGGAAGCTTGCTTGGCGGGGAAAGGACAGCCGTCGCTGCTTGGTGAGGACGCAGGTGTCGCAGAACTGCTCCACATGGTCGACGCACGGCATGCCCTGCACCATTTCCTTGTTGTCGAGCTGCTTCAGGGCCTCGAAATTGAGGTGCTCAAAGCGCTCGTGCCACCGCCAGGCCTCATCGTCCCGCCGAGCTGCAAGACAAAAGGGTTGCGCCACCTGTACGTGAAGAACATAGAGGCGGTTGCTCCCCCTGTTCACCTTGGCGTGAAGCCGGTGACGGGGATCCCAAATGCGAAGCAAGCTGATGATGGAGTTCCTCAACGCGGGGATGTAGTAGACGCCGGTGAGCAGCCGGTGCTCGCCGTTCTTGGCGACGAAGATGACGGAGCCGGCGCCCTTGATCTCCACGGCAGAGGCGTCCCCGAACTTGACAGAGCCTCGAACGTCGGAGTCGAGCTCGGAGAAGAACTCCCGCCGGCCTGTCATGTGGTGGGTGGCGCCGGTGTCGAGGCACCATCCATCGATCTTGCTGCCGCTGCCGGACCCGCTGCTGAGGAGGGCATGTGCCTTGGGCTCGTCGAGGTGGAGAAGGGCCGCTGCAACCGGTGCTGCTGGAGGTAGCTCGGCGCTCGCATGTGCCATGAACAGAGCTTGTTGCTCCTCCTCTGCCTGCGCGACGTGGGCCTGGGCGCGTCGTGGCTGTCTGCAGTCCCTGGCCCAGTGACCAGCACGGCCACAGTTGTGGCAGGCGTCATCTTGTGCCGGCTTGGGCTTCTCGGCGGCTCCGCCCTGGGCACCTTTGCGGGCGCCGCCCTCGGCACGCCCTTGCGCCCCGGCCTGGGCGCCTTTACGTGGCTTGCCGCGCTTGCCACGCTTGCGGCCGGCTGTTGCGGAAGAAGGCTTCCCCTTCTTCTTGTCACCTTGGCCGGCAGCCCACTGCTCCCGGGTGAGAAGGAGCTTCCCACCAACGGTGGCAGGCCCCGAGAAGGGTTGTGGCTCATCACCATCGACGACCTTGAGGCGACCTATCGCCTCTTCGATCGACATCGTGGAGAGGTCCAGCAGGGACTCGATTGAACGAGCCATCTGCCTGTACTTCTCGGGGATGCAGCGGAAAAGCTTCTCGACAGCTCTCTCCTCGCTGTAGGTGTCGTCGCCAAACTGCACCAACTTCTGCAACAGAGTGTTGAGACGGAGAGCAAAATCATCGACGTCCTCACCAGGCTTGAAGGCCAGGTTCTCCCACTCCTTGCGAAGTGCCTGCAATGTGGACTTGTGGGCACGGTCGCTGCCGATGTGTGCTGCAGCAATGGCGTCCCAAGCCTCCTTGGCAGTCCGCTTGCTGGTAAGCGAGAACTGCATCTCGGACGGGACTGCAGCGATGAGGGCATTCAGTGCCTGTCGATCCTGGTCGTAGTTGACGTCGCCGTACCGGACTGCCTCCCACATGTGCAGCACCTGAAGTCTCACCTTCATCACCGCAACCCACTCAACATAGTTGGTCTTGGTGAGAGTAGCCACCCACCACCGGGGCCAACGTCCCTAGCAACAGCCTGGTACCCGTGGTAGCCACGGTACCGGTCCGGGGAGAGAGAGCCACGCTGCCTACGATGGCCGTGCTCTTCCTCGACCCGTCCACCGCCGTGCCGGTTGCCCTCATGTCCGACACGGCCGTGTGCGCGCTGCTCCTGGCGCTCGAGCCAAGCGTTGGCTCGGCGTGCAGCACGCTCGTCCCGCTCGGGGAAGTCCTGCTCGCGGTCCAGTTCGGCGTCCAGCCGCGCAGCAGCCTCCCGCAGACGTATGGCCTCCAGTGCCCGCTCTTCGCGGGCCGCGTGGTTGGGGTCGCGGTTCCCTGCACTCGGAGCGCCGCCGTCGCCGTGCGCGCCTCCTCCAGGAGCGTCACCGGGCTCGTGGGCGCCTCCTCCAGGAGCGTCGCCGGGCTCGTGGGCGTGCGCAGCTGCCCACTGCGCCGCTCGCCCTCGCCCTGCCTGCCTCTCCAGCTGCTCAAGGTCCGGGTCGGCGCTGTCATCAGCAGAGATGGAGCTGCTATGACTGCCGCGCAGGTCCTCAACCTCCTCTGCGGCTGCACGTGCTGCATCCGCAGCTGCTGCTGCCTCCACCTCCGCTTGGGCCAGCCTCGACGCCCTCGCTGCTGCTGCAGCGGTTGCTGCCGCCGCTTGTCTGCGCTCCTCTGCCGCGGCGAGGTCGGCCTCCTGCCGACGCCGCGCGCTGGAAGCGGCCGAGTGCTGAGACTGCCCTCCTGTGGTCATGGCGCGCTGCTGCACGAGGGGCAGAGGCTGCCAAAACAGCTGCTGCTGGCTGCTGGGGCTGCTGCGAGACAGGGAGCTCGACTGGAGAAGGGATTGAGCAGAAAATGCTCAGGCTACAGGATAGTACGGCTCTGATACCACTTGTTAGTCTCTGGATCCTTGCTCTAGGTGTGAGCAGGATCCTTACTCTCATCGAGAGGATAGCACACAGAGATCTCAGAGTTGAGGCAATTTTCTGGGTTTATTTCTCACACCATGCTATGCCAATCTTAGGGGTTGGGGATACATATTTATAGGCTGCTAACCAGCCAAGCATATGCTAAGATGCTGTCCTAGATGCTGTCCTAGATGCTGTCCTAGATGCTAGTCAAGATGCTGTCCTTCTGCTGTCCTAAAAGCAGTCAAAGATGCTTTTACAAAGGACACAAGGACCATGTGCTCTTACAGCACACACACAGGGACTTATCCATCAGATAACATCTTGACTGCACCTCATGGAACATCGGTACTATATCCAGAAGATGGTGGTAATATGCATTGCTTTACCGCACAAAATGCTTGTGCAGTGCTTGATGTCCTTGACCCTCCATATGATGATGGTAGTGGAAGGCACTGCCAGTACTATAATGTCTCTTCCTCTGCAATTTCTGTTGGTAAGATTTTTACCTGAGTTAAATAGCTGATATATTAGTACTTACAGTATTGGAATATTGTTGTTTTGTAAACCAACTGTTTGGTTCGAGAAAAAGAAACCAACTGTTCGCCTCGACATAATATCTTTATGTCTTTTGGTTCAGCATACATATCCTTGATCCAAAAAATATGTATATAAAAATAAACTGTGGGTACAGAACAAATCAGATATTTATATGCATATCCTTAAACATGTACTGCCCCCTCTCTTAATCTATGTATGTCTTCCCCATCAGATTATATGATTGCAACCCCATACAATACTAGTTAAACAAGCATCATGCCTTTGTTTGTTTCTAAATCATCAGGCTCCTACCCAACTGCAAATGCTAAGACTGTACTCTTAATATTGTCCACTCACACCTCAAGTTTAATTTTCTGTATCATTCTCTGATCATATTATACGTTGTAACTTTTAAGCATACTAGAAGAAAACTAAACTGTTGGTGGCTAACTTGAAAAGGTGCATTTTACAGCAGGCTCAACTATATTGCCTGGAGGTGACAGATATGAATGGCTGGAGGAGAGCGAGCCACCACAAGATTTTTATCTTGTTGGATCAACATATATGGGCCCAAGAATTTTGGATCACTCAACTCCTATGCTTGTGAGGATGCCTTGGTTTTTTGGAAACACGAGTTCTGCATACATATATTCCTCAAAGGAAGGTGACCAAATGGAAATTTGTACATAGATACCTTGGTCTCAAGTCCTCCACCGATTATTGCTAACCTGTTGGTCATCATTACTTCAACTGGAAGACTGGAACTGCTTAGTAATAAGCAATGGGAACAAGGAAGTGCTTGGCTGCTCAATAGATTATGTAGACCCATGTTTACACCCCCCCCCCCCCCATCCTCTCCCTAGTCTTCTGTAGCTGCAGTCCCTATCTATTATTAGAGTGATTCAGCCCTACTCATTCTTGGGTTGGCAAAATGTTGCCTGATCTCCTTGGAGTCCTATGCATCTAACGTACCGATGAAACCTTGAAACACCTCTTCTTGAAGTGTGCCTTCGACGTGCAAGCTTGCTGGCTCAATCATAATCTCAGTGTTGACACGAGGTTGCACCTTTTAACACTTTCAAACATTTCAAACAATAGTTGGGAGTCCCTCTGTACATGGAAATTATCATACTAATGAGCTGGAGCATTTAGGTCTCAAGGAATGACCACATCTTCCAAGGAATTCTATCTTCTATATCAAATTGCCGAGCCTTTTTCAAGAAAGAGCTTGCTCTGGTTACCCAAAGAGCAAAGAAGAAACATTATCTTTTGTAGAAAAATATCTAGAGAACCAGTTGTGATCTTTTTTATATCCTTTGTGTCCTGTTTTGTTTCCTAATTTCTGTTGCTTGGGCATATCAAATTGCTGAGTCTTTTTCAGTAAAGAGTTTGCTCTAGTTATCCAAAGAGAGAATAAGAAATAATTCCCTTTTATAGAAGAATGCCTAGCGTGCCAATTTTGATCTTTTTTATCTTCTTTGTCCTATTGTGTTTCGTGATTTCTGTTACTTGGACACTACTTATTTCTTCTATTTTGAATCTATATATTAACCAGTAGGGGCTGCACCTCTTGTTTTTTTCAGAAAAAAAAATATTGCCTGATCAATACGAATATACTATCTTTAGCAACGTTGGAAATTATTACCTGTCTCTTCAGTAGTTTAACAGCTTCTTAGCAGATCAGTAGATGTTTTTGGAGGAACTGATCTGAAAGAAGAAACTGTGGGCTATGATGATAGGTGCTGATTGGTTGTCATTATCCAAACTGATCAGCATACTCACTTCGGACTGAATTATTGTTTGTTCTTTTCCATGAGACCATGAGGACATCCCGAAGTTACAGTCATGCTTCAGTATGAATACAACCCGGATCCTCACACAATTATGAAATGTATTGTATCCTGTTACAATGTCAATTGTCAAACATGCATTGTCACCGGAAATAAGAGAAGTCTCCTGACTTGCCGTACAATATTGTCACTGACCAAGCTGCCTATGCAAGTGTTCACACATTACGATCCAGGGTTGACATTTTAACTGTTTAGTTGCTGATTACAGAGGTGAGCACCCCTTGTTGTATTATCCAAGGTGGTGAACAAGTTGGTGTGACCGAATCATCTTTGGTTTCCTCACACCAACTGTAAGTAGTTGACATCTGAATTAATCACATTATTTTATTTTGATTTTATATACTTCATCTCATCCAAATTATAGTTCACTTTGGGTTTGTTCTAAGTCACACTAGCTTATCTAGCTTTGATCAAGTTTTTTGAAAAAATATATTAGCATCTATGAGTTCGAATAAGTGTACTATCAAATCATATTTCATGAAGAATCTAATGAAACAAAATTCACATTGTAAATATTGATAAGATTTCTATAAATTTGGTCAAAGTTAGAGCAAATTGACTTAGAAAAAGCCAAAGTAAACTATAATTCGGAACAGAGGTGTTCTTGAAGCTGCTCTGCTTGAGAAGGTCTTGGTTTACTTTCTCAGAGTTGCTTAAGCAGTACCATCATTAGATGCGACAAGCCATCATTTTCGCATGCTTTCTGAGTAGACTGGAGAACCATCTGTGCTTTTGCTGTCCTTTTGGAAGGAAATATATAGCCCAGTGGCCCAGCCTCCAAATGACCTCCGCAGGCAGAATGGAGATCCCTTGTTATTTAAAAGATATGGTTAATTATTGCATTTCATTCATATCTTAAATTTGGAGGGGAGCATACTATTGTGCAGAAAAAACTTGTTTCATAAAATTGAAACAAACATCAGGCTTCTTTTAAAATGATTATCAAACCGATGCCCCTAAATCACAAACTTCACTACCTTTTGTATAGAGCACTGATAAAACATGCCTCTATCAGATCTGTCAGGAAGTCATTGTTAAATAAGTAAGAACAATAGTACAGCTTGTGTCATTCTTACGTGCACAGAGACAAGTTGAGCTTGGCTATTTCCTGGAAGCCGACTAGTGCAGCCTTATCTTTAGCCCATTCTAGAACACGTCAACGGCATGCATTTCATTAAGAAAACAGGAGTTTTAAGCAAATACAATAAAGGCAGGGCAGTAACCGAGGTTACCAAATCCTAAAACTCACACCAATCTCTCTGAAAACCATCGATGGATTACATCGCTACAGATTGAGCTACCGGAGCGAGCCAAAACCGCGCTTTAGGTGTGCGCCAACTCGTCCTCCAACACAGTCAGGTCCGAATCCATGGATGACAGGTCGAACTCTCCATTCAACACGATCTGCATTACTCTCCGTCAGGTTCCCCAAAAGCCGTCTTGAACTTGCTTGCCACCTCCGCGCCCATTCCCACTGTTATCGCTAATGATGGTTATAGGGACAATATACTAGCTATAGTAAATTAGTAACTGATGAATCATTGCATAGAGTAAAATTATAGTGGAGTGAGGTCCATGCCAAAGGAATAATAGTCTGTGCTAAGCACACAGCGTTGAAGGTTCAACTTGGATAGTACTTAGTACATTGAAACTCAGCATCCGCAAGTCAAAACTTTGACGTTGCCTACTTTCACATCTGTCTGTGCAGTCCTGTCATTGTTTTTATCTAAAAATAACATATAAACAACATTACACATTATTTTCGAAGGTACTTGATTCTCCTGTGCTGAAGAAGTGAAAGGCTTTGATTATTCCTTGCTGAATTATCCCTCCACTGCAACTCAGCTACTGATCCATAAAAGTCATCTGAACTTAACATTTGTTACGATTCATTGAAAGCTAACACTTCGTCTGCACCTCTAACCATTAACAATATGATATGATCGCTGTTGTCTGAACCTTTTCAAGGAAGCATAGTAACTGATGACTGCTGAGAATCACCAAATAGCCCTTTGTTAAGTTTACTTCATTTTGATAGATCAACAACCAGTCAAACCACATTTGTCAGTATTTGTGTACAGTTGCTGTATAATTAGTAGCAAGTAAGCTACTATCGGCATCATCTCCTAACTAATTTGCTAACAACTATGTTAATTACAGGCAGTCAATTGTATGATATAAGCCCACGACACACCACCGGTATTCAGTTTTTAGAATTAGCCGGTAATGTAGCCTTGATTGTATGGGTCATCCACAGATTTGTCCTTTCCATGTCAGCGTTTAGTCCAAAAATAAATTGTAAAGTCCATGTCATTACACCATTAGGTTAACTAAACATGTGATCCCAGCTTGACTATGGTGGTCCCTGTTGTTTTCCAAACATAGATCACAATGTGCTGTCACTACAGTCCAGAAAATTTTCTGGTGTTATCTTCGGTGCTAAAGGATTGTTTTCTGCCATGCATGCAGAGCTGCTCAACAGCTTGATTCACATCTCTGTTCAGAATTTTTTTTTGAAACAAATCTCTGTTCAGATTGAGCCTGACATCTGTATTTTCATGTGCTATGCTACTACTTTTGCATCAATTCGTTTTTTTCCTTTTACCAGTGAACAAACGGAGATGAACATACATGTCGGTTTTACGCCGACAACCACCAAACACCATTATTCAATAGTGCCATGACTTAATTGTATCTAGGGACTAGGGTGTTTCAAAAACACATCGTTCTGAAGATTACACAGAAAGTCATATAAAGCAGCCTCTCAGATTTCTACACAGGAAGTGAAATAGCAACAGAAAGTTCTTTTACACAACAAAAAGCAGACAGTTCTTTTCCACAATAAACTCCATCCACTTTACCGCTTTTGTTCTTCTGATGGATCTCCCTTTCCACATGCATTCAAAAAAGTGCTGTTCAGGTCTTGATTCTGGTCAAGCTACTGCAAAGTCTTCCAAGGAAAATTACCGTTACTGTTCCAAATCTGACAGCAAGGAAGTCTTATGGGGCTGCAATGTATGATCTGTAACAGTTGAATTACATACATACTATATACATTTTCCCATCATTAGTCTCCAGTTCATTCATGGTGTGGCAGATGCATGATCTGACACTTCCATAACTTCTGACAAATTGTTGACCTGGAGTATTTGAATGCACAGGTCGCAAGAACTCGCTAATTGATAATCTATTCAGTTCGATCGTGGCTAAGTGACATTACCAGTTCTTCCCATAGGGCATGCAGCTCCCTGAACCGATCCATTCGCATGTGAAAGACGACTTTTTAGCAGGATGATCTCCGCCTTCTGACTTTCTGCAGTTTTCTTTAATTTTTCATTCAGGACTCGGTAATCCATGAAACTCCGCCAGCAGAATTTGACAGCTGGAACAAACCGAACTCGGCGGCGAGAAACGTCGTCGTCGCCGCCGCCGGTAGGGTGAACTTGAATTTGGGACGGATCACGGCTGGATTTGAATTGAATATGCTGGTGTAGCATCAGTGGCTTCCAAGCATCAAACACCAGGGAGAAGAGAACAGACAAGGGGGAAGACATTTGTTTCAGCTTAATTTCCTTTGGGGAATTGCAAGGAGGTCTTTGCTTAAGAAAGATGTGATGGAAACCCGGATCGCGCCGCCCCCACTTGAGGACCAAAGATTTGACCAGATCGTTGAAAAGGTTGGCCTCGCATGACGCGCGCGTCGACAAACAAGGTCGTCTGCTCATCCGCTTACTAGCTGTATTCGTTGATTAGAGAAATGGTTGATAATATAGTATATGTTTAGGAATTAGGTAGGAAAGACGCCTCCTTGATGCATCTCCGTTGACTAACACCTGCAGTTTACTTGAGCTGCTGATCGAGTCCATCGTGCATATCATCCAACGGCCATGTGCATGTGCCTTTGTATATTTCAATATTTGTATGTATGCCGTTTTGTCTCCGCGGCCATACATTTTTCAATTCCAAATTGTGTGTTTCCTTGTGGGAAATGGCGCTGTTGCATGACACCAGCATGGCTGATTTCCTTCTTATTAGACCAAATCTTCTCTGCAGTACGATCAGAATTGCAAAGTCTCAGATGCGGCTGACACACACGCACACGACTAATACAGGATGACAGGACTGCCTTCATTTTCCAGGGTATGTACATCAAACTCTGAAGGAGTCGTGGGAGCTCCAGCAACAGCTATGACCTATCATCCTCAAGCACGAACGTACTATAGGATCATCTTGCCACTTGCCAGTATTGGAGTTTTACTTCTGATTTTTGGCTTGCTTTCTTGCCACTACCTCCAAATCAGCCCCATACTTTATATTTTTTTTTCTCTTTTCTTAGTTATACTCCATGCAGTCTATGTATTTGACCCAGCATAAATTGAAACAATAATGCTATAAGCTTATATAAATGACTTATATTCAAACCTACACATTCAAACACAAAATTAAAATTTAAAAGAGCGGATAAAGTGCCATCCCAAGGCAAAATATGGTCCGTCATCACATCACCATCATCAGAGTCGTCTTCTCTTCCTAATTGTTGTTCCATTAAATCATTAGCAACCGGGAAAACCATCTACATGTCAAAATGTAGATAAATTGGCACGGCATTCGCAAGACATAAAACTTCACGATGGGGAAAAGGCTGAGCTAGGTGAGAAGGAGCTTATAGGCACTATCAGAAGCAGGATGGCGGTAGGGGAGGCCGAGGTAGAGTGTATTGGAGCTGCGAAGGGTATGCAAGGGAAGTCGAGCTATGGCGAAGCAAAGGAGGCTGGCTTTGGCGGTTGGAGTAGTTAGGGTCCCACCTAGCCTCGCTATTCAATCCGCCGAGATAAGTTGGAGTAGAGTTTGTATGGTATAGGGTGGGGCGGTGGGAGATAGCGTAGGCAATATACGTGCATCTCCAACAGTGATTTAGCTCTAAGCATTTTATTTTATATTTTATATTTCAATAGAAGAGGGGGAAAACTATCATAAGCTAATCTCATACACATATTTCAAAATCATATGATTGTCATGTGGGCCTAATCATATTATAAGCTATCGCTAAAAGTAAATATCATTAGAGAGGTTGTCTTAGAGCTAGTAACTAGCTAGTTCGTACTGTTAAAGATGGCCTAGGAATAAGGAGTGCAGAGGCTATCCATACGGGCACGGGTGACGAAAAAAGTATAACATGTGAGGTGACCTGGAGATGAGGGATGAAGTGGGAAACTAGATAGTCTCCTACTATATTAAAAATAAATCAAGTCTATAAACGGTAGCTTGTTCATATAAGAAGTTAGAGTCGGCGAGGAAAAATAAAATAGCATGTTCAGTGACTCTAAATTTATTTTGAGAGAAGAATAAGACCTGTTTGTTACTAGACTGTAGATGAACCGAAATCAAATCCGGCTAATGGTTTCTGTGGCAGAATAAACGATCTGATCGCGTGGTGAGCTAGCTAGGACGACGGATCAATGCAAATGCAATGCAGCAACTACATTAATTAACGGGTGGGCGGGCGAGGTGAGGTCACCGGCGCCTTGCATATATGACGCCCGAAGAAGTGAAACAGGAGGCCGGGCCCACGGCATGGCCACCAGCTTCAACGGGCTTCGCTGGAATCTCAACCAAAACCTCGATTGCGAGCATTGCGACTTGCGCGTGAAAAACAAAAAAAAAAAAAATCCGTTTTGAAAAATGCTTCACGCTTACTTAAAGCTAGCTGCTGCTATGTGCTACATAGACGTCGAGGCGAGAGGCGATTGGATGGCAACCGAGCGTGCGTTGTTTGGATGGAATGGAATAAAGCACAGGCTGCGGCGCGCCTGTTCGTCGTGCTGGTCTTCCAACTGGCCGGCTTCTCTTGTGAAATTCGGCACATGGCGATAAGTACGCGCGTGGGTGGTGACGCCGACGACTGCGGCGTTGGCGTGTGGCCTGTGGGCTCGCTCGTCGTCGTCGTCTACGACGGACGCGGCTGTACTGCCATGTACTACTGTTCTGTTCACACGCGACTAGCTAGGAAACGGCGCAACGACCACCTTTTTCTCCGTCGGTGACGACGGCCTGACGACGTACGGCTGCCACCTACTGATCGACCTACATGTGGGCTTTAATTTGGCGAGCCGTTGATCTAGCTAGCTATAATCCTACTGCATTTATGTACTCGAATAGTCCAATACATCAACTCGATAAACACATGGTCCAAGGCGGATAACTTTGGCTTCACAGAACTATATAATCCTCTGACATTTTCCAACCTATAGCTAGCAGGGGCAGGACCGGTATATATATAGCGGTGTGTGTAGGCGTGTAATGCCAAGTAAATCCATCACCATGCTCTAGCTAATTTGTAGTGAATCTAATAAAACTAACTTAATGGTATAGCTACAGATGTATTTTATTATAAAATTATACCAAAGATAGAGTAGTTTGACTTAGGATAGGATCGGAGGGCTCTAAACCGTCTTGTTTGCTTGTTTGACCTACAGTTTTAGACTTTTGGCTCAAAAGAGAGTTGGCTTTCAAGTTTTGGCTTGTTACATTTTTCATTATCTATAACATTTTATACTGACTTTAATTAGTTTTATACTGACTTTGTAATACATTTTAGCTTCTCGGCACCCATAAAAAAAACCATAAAAGCTCAACATCTCAACCGAGTGACAGCCAGAAGCCGAAACAAACAGCCCTACGACGGTTTTCTGGTGCTGTTGTGTGTAGGAAGGGTGTGCTTGACCTTTGCAATCGAACCAAGATACTCCACGTACGTCCACGCTGGATAGGTGTGAGGATTACTTGTTCGATCATCCAGCAGATTCGAGCAGTTTTCGGCGCTTGCATTGACCTGTTAAGATCTCAAGAGAAGGAAGATGCAAACGTCGTCAGCACCAGATCGAGAAAAATTCGGTGTGCCCGTAGTCGTTTAGTTTCTTTTTCTTCAGATTTCATCCATCGACGTCTGAACAATTCCTCAACCTCTCCATCGGTTGCTTCTTCAACTTGCTGGCAGAGATGGCACACCGCGCCGGGCGTACGAAAGTCAACAGCACGCCCTAAACAATCGCTGGACACTCGTACGGGCGGGCTTCCTGATGCATTCGTTCGTACACACGCGTACGCCGGCCGGGAGGCAACAGGTAAGAACGCATGCGTTTTCGTCAGCTCGATCCATGGACAAGTCAGAGCGCGGCGGGCGGCAGCGGCTAACCGCCCGATCGATTCATGGACCGAGTGACCGACCGGCCGGTACGGTCACGGTCGCCGGAGCAGCTAGCTGCTAGGTAGCTCGCTCGCTCGCGTAGCAGAGGGCAGAGCAGACAGCCCAGGCGCGTGGACCAGAGAGGAATTGAACGCGCGGCGGCAGTGACACGCACAGGACACGTTGGGGAGACCGCAGCGGCGACCACGACGACGACGACGGTGACAACGGGCTATTCTATTGCATTTTGCGCGCGCGATCGCTTGCCTGTCTCGCTTGCCCCTGGGGCCCCGGCCGGTGCGTGCGTGGGCCAGCTAAGCCACCAGTTGACATTTTTGATGCGCTCGCGCGCGCCCACGCCCACGCCAAGCAGTATGGACGAGGACGACGGCGACGACTGAACCGTGATTGGCTCCGCCACTGGGATTCGGTGAGGCAACTACCATTTGTTTATCCCCAAACCAGTCAGAAACTGCAGGCTGTTTGAGCTTTCCTGCCTCTCTCCTTCCTTCTTTATAAGGAGACCGACGAGCTCGGCATAGAGGTACGGCCAGGACAAGGCATTGCTGTTGCTTGCCGAAAGCTGAGCTGATCTGCTGCTCGATCGTCAAGGGAGCGGTAGGCCGGTACGGCTAGCTAGCTTGGTTGGTTGCCGCCGTACGTTGCCATATGGAGGTCGCCATCGAAAGGCCGCCGCCGGCGCCACAGGTGAAGGAGGAGAAGAGGCCCGACGCCAAGCCAGAGATCGCTGCCGCCGCACCGGTATGAACCTGTTAGATCATCTAATATCGTTTTTCTCCAACCCAAACAAACTAGAGAGATCTGACAGATCATGGACCTTTGTTTGTGGATGCAGATAGGAAGCGCTCTTCCGATAGTCTTCGAAAGCTTCCCATCGACGCAAAGAGACGCGGCCGGCGGAACCAACCTCAAGCAGGAGGAACGCAGGCTGGAGGCGGCCAGGGCGGAGATGGGCGAGGTGAGGGAGGAGAACGAGCGCCTCAAGTCGATGCTGTCCCGCATCGTCAGCCAGTACCAGTCCCTGCAGATGCACTTCCTCGACGTCGTCAAGGTGCAGGAGCAAGCAGCGTCCGCAGCCAAGGCGGCGGAGAACAGGCTCCCCGCGGCGCCGGCGCCGGCGCCCGGCAACGACGACGACACCGACGACCTCGTCTCTCTGAGCCTCGGCACAAAGGCCAATAGCGGTGGCGCACCCCGCCGCAAGGGGCACGAGAGGTCGTCGTCCTCGTCCGGCACCGCTGAGACGACGACCGCGGGTGGCGACGACGAAGGTCGCCACCAGCTCTCCCTCGGTCTCGGCTTCGCGCGCGGGAGCGAGCTGCCGTCGTCCACGGCGGCCACGGACGACGACAAGGCGAGCCAGGCGTCCGCGGCACCCGTCCTGAACCTGAGCTCCGACAGCACCGGCAGCGCCGACGACAACGCCAAGCCTTCCCTGGCCGCCGCGGGCACCACCCGTAAGAGCCCGAGCGCCGGTGCCGGGGACGGATCAGCTGACGACGAGGTGCAGCAGCAGGCCAAGAAGGCTAGGGTTTCCGTGAGGGTCAAATGCGACACTCCCACGGTACGTGACAAGTCGATCTACTTACTACCTGGCCTTTTAAAATTAAACTTGAGAAATTTGTCCAAATAAACACAGATTAGCATGCATAAGAATTATCTGAGCTCTAAATTAAATGAAATATAGTGCTATGCCAAACGACCTAACCTAATATTTGTATTGTTTCGGTGATGATCATCAGATGCCCGATGGCTGCCAATGGCGGAAGTACGGGCAGAAGATCTCCAAGGGGAACCCGTGCCCGCGCGCCTACTACCGGTGCACGGTGGCGCCGAACTGCCCGGTGAGGAAGCAGGTGCAGCGGTGCGCGGACGACACGTCGATCCTGATCACCACGTACGAGGGCGCGCACAACCACCCGCTCCCGCCGGCGGCGACGGCCATGGCGTCCACGACCGCCGCGGCCGCGGCCATGCTCACCTCGGGCTCCACCACCTCCGCCGCCTCGGCCTCGCTCATGCACGGCCACGGCCACCACCACCCGCTGGCGGCCGCCGCCGGGCTGCTCGGCCCCACCACCATGGTATCCACCGCCGCGTCCTGCCCCACCATCACGCTCGATCTCACCTCCCCGGCCGCGCCGCACTCGCTCATGCACTCCTCGCCCTACGCCACCGCCGCCGCAGCAGCAGCTGCTGCGGGGTTCGAGTCCAAGGCGGTCCCGGCGGCGTGGAGCAGCGGGTACCTGCCGTACGGCGGCGCCCACCCGTCCTACTACGCCAAGTGCTCGACGTCGCCGGCGCTGGGGCAGCTGTTCGGTGGAAACCTGGGCGTGCCGTCGAGGCCGGAACAGCTGTACGCCCAGTCGTACCTGCAGAGAGCCAACAGCCTGGGCGGCGGCCATGGCGCGGTGGCGCCGGCCGTCACGGACACGCTCGCGAAGGCGATCACGTCCGATCCGAGCTTCCAGTCCGCGCTGGCGGCAGCGATCACGTCCGTCATGGGCCGCGGCGGAGCCGCTGCTGCCCAGAAGTGATAAGGAATTCAGGATCGGCGGCGCATGCACCATGCGCAAGATCGATGGGCAAGGGCAACTGACGTTTTTGAACCCATGCATGGATGGAAGATGGATTAGTGGTTCATGTGTATTTAATAAGTGCATCACGGTTATTTTTACTTTATTCATTGGAGTAGTTTTTGCAGTGTTAGTAATTGGCTGGGGAAATGGGTGGTGATCATAATATGTCAATGTAACAGGGATCATCAATTTGATCGATCGATGTACATACATAGCACAGACGAGTCAAAAATTGTACGTATCTATGCACCATGGGTAGAAGAATGAAAGAAAGTTTTGGATCTGGTTATTCAACCTAAATTCGGTGGGATCCAAATTAAACCCTACACTGTTTTTCCTTTCTATTACAAGGAAAACATAACACACGCCACAATCGCAACTCCAAATGAAACAAATGACATGATGGAGCTAGAGAAGTCGTTCCGAGATGACAGAGATCAGATCAGGGGACATTTGGTCTGTTCATCCCAAGGGAGGTTTTTACATGGCAGATAAGGAGACATTTGATATGTTCTTCCCAGGGGAGGTTTTGACATGACAGATCATGGCGCATTTGATTTCTTCAAGAATGATTTGATCAAGCACAGCTACGCGTACTCAATGAACGTTAAAGACTAGGCCAGGCAAGCAGAATTAAACTACAAATGATGGAGATATAATGTTACTAAATGAAGTCTGAATCAACACTTTGGACGCCGATCTGAACCCAAGTCAAACAACTACCGTATTAGTTGGAGATTAGCCAGAGATGCTGGCGAAGGCGAAGGCGATTGCTCTGCTCGTCAGAGAAGACATGGACAGGCGAACCAATCAAAGCTGACTAAATATATATACCAGAGGCGACTTACGCTTCTCTCTCGAGTCTTGATTAGTAGTATTACGTGCGCTGAGTGCTGTCCATTTCTTCAGCATCTGGAATAGGGCTATGTCCATGTCTTCTTCAGTTTCTGAAGTCTTTTGTCCATTTCTTCAGTTTCTGAAATAGCGTTTTCAGAGTTCAGACCAATCACCAATATACATACATTCAGATTCTCCGAGGAGTGGGTCAATGACTGAGAAGAGAATTTTAAGCGGTGTAACCGGTGTTCATGTCGTGATGACTGACAAGATCAGATTGCGCCTCTAACACCATCTTGGGTCATTGAGTTGGACGACCGACGCGAGCTAGTTTTAGACGCTGGATGTGCTCAGTTTTAGTTCATCACGCTCGTTGGCCTATCAGACCTAATTTGTTCAGACGCCCTTTGATCCACAAGAGTTTTCTTCGATCCCTGAGCTATGCTGTTCTATACCACAGTATTGAGACCTGGTAAACTAGGTAAATATATATATACAGATGCAATACAACAACTTTGGTCAGAGAATAGAGATGACAGCACTAGAAAACTCTGATCTGAACCAATGCAGGTCAACCAACCACCGTTGTTGCAGATTGCTCATAAGAAAACGTCAGGAATACAGAGTACAGGGATACATGTTGTTGCACAATCTAACTGTTTTTTGTTATTTTTGCAATATATATACTTCCCAAAATAGATGAATCACTTTTACTAGTGCATATATGTTGCCGAGTTTACCAGCTCCCGGCACAGGGTTTTCTTACCTTTCCATTGTTGCTACGCTACTAAAACATTGGTCACAGATGAGAACTCTGATCTGAACCAATGAGGACGACAGACTAAGGGACGACTGACCTTTCTCGCTCTAACTGATATCTTTGCCTTCTACACTTGGCAAAATATGACTCTGTTAGTGTATATGCTGTCCATCTTATCAGTTCCTGGAAAAGCCTTACTTTCTTTTCTTTTTGTTTCTTTCTTAATCTTTTTTTCTTTTTTTTTTTCCTGGGAACATAACAGGATGATAGTGAGTTGGTGACAATATATGTTATTTTTTAGAACGTCTACTCTTGTTATTGATCAAAGATTTTTTTTCCTAGGAAAATCTGGCAGCTCAGCTTGTCAGTATTCAGTACAGCGAAATATACATGTGCACCTGTATTATTGAATCAAAGGCAACGCTCAGCTAATCAGAAACAGACTCGGTGTATGTATGTCTAACTGTAGTGACAGTATGATACGTACAAACTACATACTCCAAACCCAAAAAAAGCAGGGATCGATCGTCTCGATCTCCACGTGTGTGAACATTCTAGCTACATGATCCGTGCCTGCGTGTAACTGATCCGTCATGGATCAGTACGGCGACTCCGACGAGTGAGCGGCAGCCACGGCGGCGGCGGCGGCGTGCAGCTGCGCCTCCCACGAGTCAAAAGCGGCGCTCCAGCTGGGCGCCGCCACCAGAGGCGCCGACGCCGACGCCGAGCGTGGAGGCGAGAAGCAGGGCGCCGTTGCGGTTGCGCCGCGCGGCGGCGGCGGCTGGCAGAGGTAGGCGGCGCTCGGCGCGGCGTGGTTGTGGACGCCGTCGTAGGTGGTGATGACGTAGCGCGGGTCGTCGCTGTCCCGCTCCACGCGCTTCTTCACGCCGCAGCCCTCCACCGAGCACCGGTAGTAGTTCCTGCACGCGCCCCACGCCGGTGATCAGCACACGTCATGCAGGATCGTTACCATGGAATTGAAGTGATCCGAGATGGCGGCGGGGCCTATTGTTGTGTTGTATTGTACCTCGGGTTGGGGCTGCTCTTGACCGCCTTCTTGCCGTACTTGCGCCACTTGAAGCCGTCGTCCAGCACGTCCACCTCCGACCTCGTCCGGAACCCGATCCGTGACGACGGCCGGCCGCCGCCGCCGTTCCCACCAGTGCCAGCAGCTGGTCCGCTCATCGGCCTCCTCCCGTCGCAGTCGGCGCCGCCATAGATCCTGAATTCGATCAAACCACGCAACTGATGGGATGAACATAGCATAGCCACAGCGTGTGGACGACGACGACGACGGCGACAGCGCACATTATATGGCACACGCAAGCTAGTTACATGTACGTTTATATACCCAACGCGTTTTGAAACTTACAGCAGGCTCATGCCATTGTCGAACACCGGTGGCGCCGGCGGCGAGCAGTAGCCGCCGCGGCCGGGAACGGGAGCGCCGCCTATCTCCTGGCCGAAGTAGTAGTCGTCAGCCATGGTGGCGGCGGGCGGCGGGAACACCGCGTGGTCCGCGGCGAGGTCGCAGTGTGGTGGTGATGAGAAGTACAAGTAGGAGGAGGCAGCGGCTGCCGGCGGGTAGGCGGCGTAGCACGCGTCGTGGGCGAGTCCTAGCGAGGCTGCCATGTAGAGTAGACGCACGCACACGGCACACCGGCGACTGTGGAGCGAACCAGCTGCTGCTAGCTGCCGTTGGGCTGCGTGTGACGGGATCTAGCTAGATATATTCCATCCTCATGTCAAGCTCGCCAATTTATACTAGCGCCCGGACGGCGCTGGCATCGATCGTCGTCGTCTGTGGACACTGCTGCTGCTAGCTGATGATGAGGCGATGAGAGCTCAGTCTCTGAAGCGAACTGAACGAGCAGGCTTCTTCATGGATGTTTCACACAGCGGCAGCTAGCGCACGCAGAAGGTTCGTTGGATTCTCAGCGGCGTCTGCACGTGTCGAATGGAGTAACCAACTTTTGGAAGTTTCGACGGGACAAGCTCACTCCGCTGCCGAGTCAAGAAGCTAGCTAGGAGCCGAGACCGAGCCAGCCGGCCGTTGTTGGTTCCGGCCGGGCGCGCGCGCGGTGACCGCGCACTGACTGGCCAGCATGCATGTACTGGGCGCCGTCCGATACTACCACGTACGCTTCGTATCTGGTTCCTGTTCGATCGTGTACGTAGTCAGAGAGAGGTTCAGAGCGTTCCATGGCCGTCGAAACACCAAACGACGACGCCTGGAAGACTGGAACCGTCCGATCCAGTCATCCAGACGTACGTCGTCGTCGTCGTCGTCGTCTTCAGGTCCAAAATAGCGTCCGGGGTCTGGATATTCCTGATGGGTCGATGGAGCGCATTACTGGCACGGCTGGTACGGTACATGCACCTGACTGGCCGGAGGCAGGCGACACCTGTCAGAGATTTACCGGCCACATTACTACCGACGACGACGAAGCTGGTCTCACTTTTTCCGGCCAACTTCGAGAGGTAGCCATGCATAAGCCATCGGCGCGGCCGGTTCCACGCCGCCGGTGCAGCAGCACAAGCCAGAAAACTAGAAAAGTGACCGTGCCGACGTCCGGGTCACAGGGTGTGTCGTGGCACGGGTAACAGCTACTGGTACTACTACTAGTGTAGTACTACTGCTAGCTGTGCTGGATCTGGGCTAGTAATATTCTGCGTGCCTGCCTGTGGTAGGCAACGGCCGACAGCGACGTGTGCCGCGCGCCCACGCACGTAGAATTAACTTCACGATTGATGATGCGTTTGTACTTTACCCGTTTACCGTTTAATTTATTCCCTCTCACCGTCGCACTCAAGAAAACGTTATATTATCCAGAATTTTTAGTCTACAAGGTGAAACTTTTGTCAGGAAATATACTATCAAAATATAGCATTTCAAATTATATATCACTAGATATATAGGAAAAGGCGCCTAAACAAAAGGTTAGTGTACTACAAGGCGACGTTGAAAATTCTTTCACTGTCAGGGTGTTTTTTTTTCATATATTGATATATTCTGCCCCAGTGAAAAAGTCTTCCCCCTTCCGAACTCTCTCGTCTAGCAACTGTCGAGGGAGGCGAAGGCGGGCGATTTGGTTCCCGCCGGGGCGGCCGCCGGTCTTCCTCACCTCCAATGGCCCTTAGGGCTTCGGGAGGTGGTGGAGACCGCTGCTCTCGTCCCGGCTGGTGATGTTGGTCCTAGTACATCTAGGTTTTCGTGTTCGGCGGCGACGGCGACGACGTCAAGGAATAAGGAGTCCTTGTGGGTTGCGACACCGTGGCTTCTTTGAGGCGATGATGATGACGGCGCGCAATGTTAAGAAGTCAGCGGCAGTTGCGGGTGTAGCGGCTCGATGGAGAGTGGATCAAGTTCGATTTCTCTGTAGCGCTTGTCGACAACGAGCTTTGATCCAAGTCTGGAGAAGCTCGAGGTGCATCCCCGGCCGATGTTTCTTCATCGAAAATTTCATCCCGCCCATGGAGACGGGTGACTACCGCGGCTCGATTCAAAGCTTTCTAGCGATGGGGCCTCTCCAGATCTGGGTAGTTTCGAGTGCTCTTCCTGTCGGTGATGGCCGGCGGTGGAGTTCGCCGATGTGGTTCGTGTGCATGGCGGCCAGGGACCTTCTTGTATTTTTGTGTTTTCTATGGGCTTCTGTGCACTTTGGTCGGGTCAACTGCCTCTGCACTTTGTTGTCCCATATTTGTATTCGTATTTGTACGTTCTCCTTACTCAGTAATAAAGATATGGTTATCAAAAAAAATTGCATGTCTAACAAGATCACAAGCAAAACGTATGGTAACCAACCTTGTTCGCCTTTATATCTTCATGAGAAGACGATAACAAGTGGAAATTTTCACATGTCTAACAACAATATCATGGAGTTGCAGGTAAAGATGGCAGCGGGTACACGAAACCCGAGTACCCGACAGGTTTTACCCGATAAATAGACGGGTATGAGATGAAGTTTCTATCCGTGAGTACGTTACTGAGCGAAAACCTATACCCATCAGGTATGGCAGGTAAGGGTGTGGGCGTATACTACCCATACCCGTGTACCCGTGGGTAAGAAAAACCCGCAGAAATAATGAACCAATGAGGCATTTTAGCTGTATTTCTACAAGTTTGACCATGATACAATGCAATAATGCTATATTTTATATGTACTATCATCTTGTTGCAATGATTACATTTTTAATATGAATGTCAGTATGTGATTTGCTGGAATGATATTATTTTTTGCATATAAATGTATGATAAATGTATGTAATTTCATGTGTATTATCGGGTGTGGGTTACCCGGTGGGTAAAATTACCCGTGCGGGTGCGGGTATGGGAGCATTTTACTACCCGCACGCGTTCATGGGTAGCCCAACGGGTAAAATTTTATCTCGCAGGTGCGGGTATGGGTGGCTATTACCCGTCGGGTATGTACTGTTGCCACTTTTAGTTGCAGGGTAGCAGGCACGAGGAGATCAGCCGGTCGGATTTTTTCTCGAATACGCAAAAAAATTGTGTATCTTTGTATTTAAGAAAAGAGTTTTTACAATGCGCCAGTGTGTGGGTCTAGGGGGTTTAGATTTTACATGAAAGCGCTATCTCCCACTATATGTTTTCTAGGCTGACTGCACGCTAGCTAGACACCCAAGTTTTGAAGCCCCAGCCTCGATCCATTGATCGGCAATATGCTTGACGGTGGAACAGTAGCGTAATAATAGTTTCGTAGTTTGTGTGTGAAGCCTTAGTCGTTGATGGATGCTGGTAGTATGGTAGCGTCAATTGGCGGTTGTTGTTCACTCGTTCTAATAGACACGTGCAACGTTGGTCCAAATGAAACATCAGGTCGCCAGATGGAAGGTGCCAGATGGTCCAAAAATTAAATCTACAAGAGGCGCAAGGAACTAAACAATTTGTGAAATTTAGAGCATTTCCAATAGTTCCCCCACAAAGAAAAACAATATATAAATCCAAGTTTTTTTCGCTACCGGGTCTTCATCCGTTTTTCATTAAGAGGAGTTGAAACAAGAATACAAACCTGTTAGGCCAAGCTGGCAAGCAGCCAACAGTGGCTCAGCTGGACAACAAGCTCCCTGACTACTGAATTCTAGTTTGCAGTTCCTAAAATCTCGCTCCTAAAAGGCAGAAGAAAAATTTCCTTATCTTTTTCTGTGAAGAAGAAGGAAATTTTTCATCAGGAATCCAAATATATTCTAAATCAACCCCAGCACTTTTATACTTTCTTCCTCTCTTGTACATTTGGATTGGAAATCCTGTTCTCACTCTTTATTCATCCTCACGTCCTTGTACCTCCAGATTAGCCCGCGCATATATTTCCGTGCATTTGGATAGTTGGGATCAGAGTTGTTGGAGAGCCATTTTAATCTTACAAAAGAATAAAGATTGTAGGTGGGTTTTGGAAGTCTTGGAGACTCTTGGATAGCGGTTTTGTTGATTAGTGGAACCCATCAAGAGGGAAAAAAGAAGATTAACTTCATTTGGTCTTACCAGAAATTACATAGCCATATATCATTATATGGGTGAGAGAAAAAAAAAAGAGAAAAGCGAGACGTCGATACCTTTAATCCAGAGGATAAACTAGTCAGTGATGATTATATGACTTGTGTCCATGGACGGGCACATAGAGAGAGGGGGGCAATCAGATTACAATCAAACAAATGGTTACTTTTTTTTACATAAGTTATTTCCAAGGAAAAATAGTATAAAAGCTAGCTAGGCATTCTCGTGCTCTTTGCACGGGCCATGGACCAACTTACTTGTGATTATAACACTGGTCAAAGGTACAAAATTTTGATTAACATAACGTGTCATGAATAAGCCAAGAGGGGGTTCTCTCACAAATTTTATTGCCCCATCGAGTACGGCGGCCAGCACTAGCTAGCGAATAGCGATACATGGAACCAAGATGTTTTGCCAACCATATGACGCCGCCGATGGGTGATGTAATTTCTTTTCTAGCACGTTGGTTTTTGCGTGTGATTAGTTAACTCGGAAACTAGGGGGGCGTATGGTACGACCCATGGTAGTTACTACTACACTACTAGCTTAGTTGATGTTAATTAATTACCGCTGGCTAATAAGTAGTGACTGAAGAAGGCAACCTGCAAAAGCATCCATATGTCCGCCTCCGTCGGCTTTCTCTGGCTGAGTGCCTGGGTGGCATTTACTAGCAATTTCGAAGGCGTCTGCATGCGCTCAGTGACACCGATATGATCTTCACCGGCGGCCGTGTAATTAACCGATGATGAATCGATCTCTTTGTCCTTGAGATGGCGACCCGAGTTCATCAGATGCAACGCATGTTCCGATATCCACTTGGTATCTTCTAGGAGTAGTACGTATATATCTTGTAAGAGAGCGCGCGCGGTGGACAATATACTAGACAGAGAGAAAGCAAATTAAAGTTGCGTAGCCACCTTTGGCACGTATGGGCGAACCGGCCGGCGAGGTAGCAGGCGCGCGCAAAGAAAACGTGGGAGGAGTCGATCGACGACGACGTCGCCGTCGAGGTACAGTACTATGCATCGTTAGCCAGCCAGCCACCGCCACCGGCTGTTGTGCGCCGGCACGTCAAAGCCAGGGGCAGGCACTTGGTCTCGTTTCGGTCACGGTCAGTGCGCCTGCGCTAGCTCTTCGATCCATCGCGGAGGAACTGGGAACTACGACTACTCCAATTGAAATGGGAAGAAAGAAAAAGAAAAGGCGCGAACTGTCCCGGCCAGTCGCGGCGGCGTGCTCAAGGCGCCGCACCCCCGTACAGTACAGGGCACGGGCAGGCAGCAGCGACACCGAGCCCTCCACGACGTCCCGGAGTCCTCCCAGTCCTTGGCGGGCAGCAGACGGCGGCGGCGCGCTGCGACCGTGCGTGACGCGCCAACTGGAGCCGCCAATCACGCGGCCAGCCTAGCCGTTTTCCCGGCTCCGTCATTCCGTCCCCGCCTGACCCTGAGTCCTGACGACGGCTGGTCGATCGATCGAGAGGTTAGCCCGCCGGTGCCTATCGTCGCTCGTCGGCGGCTTGTCCGCACTCGGCGGATGTCCCGGTCACGTCGCAACTCGCAACTCGCATGTGTCATGTGTGCCGTTGCTTCGCCGGCAGAGATTGCACGGGCAGGACAAGGGCCAGACTGCTGGCTCCCTCGGCGGCAGGGGGTGCGGTGGTGTCTGTTGTGTGTTCGTGTCATCGTGTGACGACGACATTGGCGACCGTTTGTGCGCTGCCTAGTTACAGCTCGACAGGTTCTCTCGTGCACGTAAGCGATCCGTGGTCGTAGGTTTTCTCGTTCACTTTGTCAATGTGCTGCTGCTGCGGAATCGCACACAAACGGTCGCGTCTACCATCAGTCTATCTACCATTTTGTCGGGACTCATATAAAATTCTGCCGTACGGTCTATATGGCCTCCAACGGAGCCCAATGCTAACCACCTGTGAGTATAGCAGCCTAGCAGGGGTGGGTGTTCGATCATTTCAGATTGTTCGGTTCGGTTCAGTGTCATCGGGAAATTCAAAAGTTAATTAAAACACTTGAATATATTACATTGCACATATGCTCTGCTCTCCACAACAACAAAACGTTAGCATCACTCTTTCTTTAGCATTCGTATAGTATATGAAGCCCTCTTGTATATTTCCGTAGGCATGAATAGACGTGGAGAATGATCGACTAAGAAAGAGTGCTGCACGCCTTCGGTAAGCTCACTGACCGGAGCCTAGTTGCCTGCTTCCATATCTGCCTTCAGAATATCCACACCGAGAGTGCAAGTTCTTTTTTTTAAGGGACGGCAAAAACTTTGTCTTTGATTTTATTAGACGAAAAAGAGGAAAAAAACAGCTATACAAAAATATGAACACGACACGACCACTAACCAACTAAACGACTACAAAGGAAGAAAAAAGAGACTCTTCGGACTACAACTCTATTGGTAACTGTCTATGTACAACAACTGATCCAAAGGAGCAGAGAAAAGGAAAGACACAGGTCAAGAGTTGAAACTAGGTGCCTGAGCTTATTCCTTGTGGGGTTTTAGCCATTCTATATTGGGAAATGTCCTCCTTGCAAAGGCTCGCTACCTGTGTGGGGTCGAGTGATGTTTGTTGAAAAACTCTCCTGTTCCTCTCCTTCCAAATGTTCCACCAGAAATAAATAAATATTCCGTCGATCCTTCTTCATTCCCTCTGCTGTACCGTACCCCGGCATCTCTTCCAGTACTTGTATACCGAGCCTGTGTCAGGAACCGATTGTAGCGATGAGAGCTGCAGCCACTGTCTCAGAATCGTCCACACTTCCTTGGTGTAAGGGCAATCCTTGCCTAAATGCGTTGTTGTTTCGAAGCTATCTCCGCATAATCGGCAGTCTGTCTGATCCGTCCATCCTCGCTTCAGCAAGTTACTCGCTGTCAAGATCTTTTTCTGTAAAAGAGTCCATGCAAAGAAACGACATTTTGCTTCGGCGTTGGCCTTCCAAATGGGGGTAATTTTAATTTTGGAGAATCTGCCATGGAATTGGGCTAAGTAAGCGCTCTTGGTCGAGTAATTTCCATCTTCGGTCCACTTCCACTTGATCTCATCTTCCACTGCCTCATCGGTCTGTGCTGCCTCAATCGCTGTCCAGAGGGAGACAAACTCTCGTACCTCTTGTGGGGATGTTAGTGGTAAATATAGTCAATCCATTTCCGGTTTGATAAGCCTTGATGTACTGTGAATCGCTTTCTTTTGGACTTACAATATAGTGTAGGTGCTATTCCTTTGGCTGTTAGCCCGTCTAACCAGCTCGAGGTCCAAAAGGCAGCTTTCTTCCCATTACCCACCGTCACAATTGTGGATGCATTGAACAAGTCACGATCAGTAGAATCACATGGCACTTCCAACTGACTCCACGCGCGTTGCGGTTGTTTCCACTGAAACCAGAGCCAACGTAATCTTAGAGCCCTTGCAAAGCGTTCCAGATCAAGGATACCCAGGCCTCCTTTGTTCTTCGGCGAGCAAGTTGTCGGCCAGTTCACTAGAGAATGGCCACCACACACTTTGTCCGGCGTTTCTCCACGCCATAAGAAACTACGTCTGATTTTGTCAATCTGCTTTAACAACCACTTTTGCGCCTGAAATACCGTAAGGTGATATATAGGAACTGCTGATAGCACTGTCTTCACCAAAGTCTCGCGTCCTGCAGAGGTTAGAAACTTCCCTTTCCATCCTGGTAGCCTTGCACCAATTTTATCAATGAGCGGCTGAATCTCTATTTTCCTCAGTCTCCTTGTATGTAGGGGTAAGCCTAGGTACTTTCCAGGGAAGGCGCTTATTTTTCCTGGGAAATTTTGTATCAATGGTTCGACCTCGTCAGCTTGCATCCGGATAGGGAAGATCTCCGTCTTTGACATGTTTACTCGCAAACCTGAGCACTCCCCAAAGAACCAAAGAATTCGCTGTAGTCTTGCTAATTCCGTCGTTGAAGGTTTGGCAAAAACTGTAGCATCATCCGCGTACAATGAGCATCTGAGATTTGCCGCCTTTGGGAGCACCGGCATGAGAAGGCCCTGCTGTGCTGCTGCTTCTATAATTCTCTGCAAGGGGTCTATGGCCAGGATGAAAAGAAGCGGTGACAGCGGATCCCCCTGCCTAAGCCCTCGTGCGTGTGGTATGCGCCTACTTGGTGTTCCATTTATCAGAATTTTTGAGGAAGATGATCTTAGAAGGTCTGAAATCCAGTCATGCCACTTCATGCTAAATCCTAAGGCCTCCAACACTTCTAACAAACATTGCCACCCCACCGAGTCAAAAGCTTTTGAGATGTCCAGTTTTATGAAGAGGGCCTGTTTCTTTTTCTTGTGGAGTAATTGGATAACCCTTTGCACGTAAAGGAAATTATCGTGAATGCATCGGCGTTTTATGAAGGCGTTTTGGGCATGTGAGACGAGGTCATTCATATGCGGTGCCAGCCGATTGGCAAGGATTTTTGTGATGATCTTGACTACGCTGTTTATTAAGCTGATTGGCCTAAAATCAGTGATCTCCACCGGGTCTGGCTTTTTGGGTAGAAGAACAATGTTAGCTTCATTGAATAGTCCCATTTTGGCGGTTTTGTGAGTATAGAATCCCATTAGTGCCTCCATGAGATCCCCTTTGACAACGTCCCAGCACTTCTTGTAAAAAAGACCAATGAAGCCGTCTGGCCCCGGCGCCTTTTCTGTCGGCAAAGCCTTGACTGTGTCTCTCAGTTCCTCCTCGGTGAAAGGCATATCAAGGTCATCTAAGTCGTGATGTGTATATCCCAGCGCTGTCCAATTCAACCGACGAGTTCTTGTGGCACTTTTTCCTACTGCACTGCTGAAAAAATCCACTGCTACCCGCGTCTTCTCCTCCTGTGACACTGCCACCCCGTTGCCACTGTTTAGCCTAGCAATGTATGCTTTCTTTTTCCTCGCATTAGCATGGAGATGAAAAAACCGCGTGTTGGAGTCTCCAGCACGTATCCATGTGAGTCTGGAGTGTTGTCTTGCCCTAGATCGTTGCATGGCCGCGAAGCCCAAAGATTTAGCTTTGAGATATTTTTTGAATTGGACCTCATCTGCCGATAATTGTCTTCTTTCTTGAGCTTTTTCTATTTCTAATAAGATTATCTGTACTAGGGCCGACTTGAGTTTCCACTCACTAAACTGGGATCTCCTCCATATCTTTAGCGCTCTTGCTACCCGTAACAGTTTGACATGCATCCTTAGCATTGCGTTCTGGGTATTTACCGGTTGATTCCAAGTATCTTTGACCACGTCCATGAAGCCTGGCATGTGAACCCAATGTGCCTCAAAACGAAAACCTCTGTAGAAATCGTACGCCGTATCGCCTTGTAGAAACAGCGGACAGTGATCGGAAGCCATAGAAGCTAGCGCTTGTAGATTGATTCAAGGGAACAGATTCAGCCATTCCACTGATGCTAGGATGTGGTCGATCTTTGTCATTGTCGGATTCAGTTGATCATTGCACCACGTGAAACGACGGCCCTGTAGCATTAACGGTGCAAGTTGCAAATTGTCAATCATTGTTCGAAATCTGTTGACCATTCGGATGTCTACCCTTTGGTTGTTTTTATCCTGTGCTTGGTATATTAAGTTGAAGTCTCCTAATACTAGCCAACTTGCATCCATATGTTGTTTGACATCAGCGATTTCCTGCATAAAAGCTATCTTATCCGGGTCCGATTGCGGCCCATAGACCCCTGTGATGCACCATGAATTATTTTCCTGCAGCATAGTGATCCTCGCTGAGACCATGTTTGTTGTGGTGTGGAGGTGCTCTAGACGAAAGAAACATTCATTGGCCGCAATTAAGACTCCACCCGCAGTCCCTACGGCCGGCAAAACAGCATAATTTTGAGCCATGTCCGGCCCGAGAGTATCCCATAGTAGGGATGTGTTCCAATTTTGGATTTTTGTCTCCTGTAAACAAACCACAGTCACTCTGGAAGATGCGATCAGGTTGCGTACTAAAGTTTGTCTTGCCCCTTCGTTGAGACCCCTTACATTCCAACACAGGATAGAACAATTTTGTTGTGCCATTAAAACACCATACTCCACTGATTAATACTGAGTCCGCAGGAAGAATCCTTGCAGGCCTCGGGCCTATGGCCTCCATGCCAATAGGTCCAGCTGACAAACTGAGGGGAGGGGTCGAGAGCAACCACGCCGTCTAGCCATCCCAGATACATCATGGACCATAGGCAACCACGCCTCTGAGTCCATTTCACACATAACCGCTCATCCAAGCCCATGGGCCAGCCGAAACTCCCCCATGGGAGCCCTACCCAGCAGACGAAGTCCACAAACACTGAATCACTGAAAGTTAGACGATACAAGTGCCATTGCACTGACTGACAGCCACGCAGGGCCCATACTCTCCTGACTAAACTGACACCTAATGTCACCACAACTCTCATACTTCGGCTGTCATCAGATAGGATTAACATTGCGTTATCCCAACTGTGTCAGCCCCTGGGGGACGTCAGGCCGCCATGATCTGAGCTCCTGCTCCTGCTCCCTTGTACCTACTGCCACCGTGCTTCTTGATCATCTTGGATCCATGGTCGACCAGGCCCTGCAGAGCGTCCATAGCAGTCTTGTTGATGGGGTTGTCCAGGTGCTGTGAAAGATCAGCAATATTAGGAACCTCAAGTTCAAGGTCTGATGCTGACTCTACTGTGAACTCTCCCAGTTTTTTGGACAGCAAGTCTTGGGCTACTTGCATACTGTCCTTACCCGCTCTAGCCTTTGCTTTGTTCGCTAAGCGGCTGCTTCTACGCTGTCCCTCATGGATTTCAAAATCATCGGTAATGGCATGATCACTAGGTGTAGGCGGGTTAGGTATCAGAGGCTGGTCAGCAGGGTTTGAGATGGACTGCAGGAAAATTTCTAAATGGTCAGTTAAGATGTTTGCATCCCCACTAGAGTCTGCACCTACATTGGTCATTAGTTCTATAGCTTCGGCATCATGCTGGGCTGCTGTGTCAAGTTGTAAAGCAGGTAACGTCGACTGAAAGGCGCTCTGGTTGTCTACTGTCTGTGGGTTACTCACACTGTTTGTGCTACCTGGTGTGATCATGTGTTGAGGGACTATGCCCCTAGGCTCCTCAAGAGTGCTGGTATCCAGGGTGCTCATGCTATGATCCTGGCTGGTAAGGGTGTTCGCTAGAGTACAGGTAGACTTAGGTGGGGTGTTGATTGTCCGTATGGTCATTACAGGTTGTGAACTCAGATCTACTGCCATATTTTGGTGAGTGTCCTCTACTGTAGGTTCTACTGATGAATCATACATAGGTGCAGCCAACTCAACATTGCAGTGTGAGATGAGACTTACAGCATCCGTTGCGCAGTCCATAACATATCCATCCCCTGTGTTGGGCTGCACCCCCAGAATATTGTCCTCCTCCTCGGCGATAGGCGGCAGTGTCTTGTCCACTGCATTGACCAAAGGAGCACAAATATTTATTTCATTCAGTACTGGGTCAGTTGCAACTAAACCACGAATAGGTGATTTCACTGGTGAGGATGTTGTGTGCTCACTTTGTGCAACTTTGTGTACAGAGAAATCTCCTAACACAGTGGCAATCGGTTCAGCAAAGGTGACATGTTTCTTTTGCTTACTCGGCGGTGGAGGAGTTGGGGTGATCCTGGCGCTTCCCTTGTGCTGGTTGATGGAGTCCTTGGCCACCCACTTGAGAGCCCTGGAGCGGAAGGAGCCCCCGTAGTGGTTGAAGGCCCTGATGTTGGTGCTGTAGCAGTCTGCCGCTCCATTGCGGCACCTGGTGGCCCGTCCCCAGGCTGAAGTGCTTCTGCGTTTGCGGTGCTGTCCACCGCGATCATCATCGTAGTCGTCCCTCCTGCGGTGGATCTCCCGGCCACGGTCACCATCCCTGCGGTCCCTGAGCTCCCCCTGCGAGTCCTCCTGACCATAGTGCCAGATGAAGGTCCTCCGGCGTCGCCTGTTCGGTGGCCCTCCCTGGCCACCATCTCCACCAATGAAGGACAAGTCCTCCACCACCGCCATGTGGGGAAGGACCTTGTACGTCAGCCCGTGCTTGATCCCCGTTGGCTCATCGCGATGGATGCGCACTTGGGGGAGAGGGATGTCAGTCGGCGACTGCTCTGCATCAGGATCTGAAATGGTTAGCCAAACCTTCTTGGGAATCTTGGATGGGTCGGAGCTCCATGCCCACAGGTCGTAGGTCCGCGTGCGCTGCCGGCGACGAGTGTGCTCCTCCACGTAGTGGACAACACAGGAGCGCCCCAGGATATTGGCCATGACATCCTGCCCCCAAGCGTGGGGTGGGATGCCCTCCAGCCTGAGGTAGACGCGGAACTCCATCCGCGCGTCCACCGCCTCCCGAGCCTCGGTCCAAGGTGCGAAGTTGAAAACCCGACCACCGTCCTCCACGTGTTGACGGCGGGTGACCCGGTGCTTGAGTTGCTCGGAGGCGAAGACGATGAGGTACTGCTCCGGGAAATGCTTGACGACCTGGAAGTCCATGAGGCCCATGTCCATCTGGGACCTGAGCACGTCGACGACGTGGTGCGGCTGGGTGTCGTGGTTGTCGCCCCTCAGCCAGCACACCGCAGCGCGGGACACCAAGTCGTCCCGGCATCGCCTGATGTCACCCGTGGCAGTGACGAACACAGTCTCGGCGCTGGGCCGAGCACGCGGGTCACCGGGGTAGGCCGCCATGGCCTCAGCATCTGGCCTTCCTCTGGCCGCGTCCAAGTAGGAGCGACCCTCTCTTCTTTCAGCGATTGATGCTTGAGGTTGGTTGTGGTTCGTGTCTCTGATCTGGGAGTGTGAAGGCTGCTGCAACTTATAGTCCAACGCCGGAGTCCTCAACTTGCAGTTGCGAGCATGGTGGCCACTCCCCTCACAGCGCCAGCACCGCGTAGGCCTCAGGCAATGGCGCACTTGGTGGTCAGTAGCAAAACAATTGAAGCATTTACCATAGGTGTGATGTTTGAATTTCTCAGTTCCCCGAGTTGGCTCTGTCTTCTGAATCCCGTCGGCTGAGGACCTTGCATGTTTCTGTTCTTGACGCCACCAGTATGGTGCCTTTACTTCTGTCCAATCCTCCTTGCTGAAAACCCGGCTAGGCGAGCTCTGTGTCCTCTATGGTTGCCCCTGGTCAGCCTTGATGTCGTCTGGATGCTCTGCTTGAGGCAGAGACGATGGCGACATGACCTTGGCTCCTCTGCCCCAAATCGGACCAGCAGGTGGCTGAGTTGAATGCATCGCATCCTTTGCCTTTTCAGCCCTGGAGAACCGTTGTCCTGAGATTGAAGATGAACTTGCCATGGCGGTGGACTTGGAGCTTCGATGCATAGACTGATTGGCTTGAATGCTGCCCTTTTGGGGGGGATCAGGGTGCCTTGAATGCTTTTGCTGCTTGGTTGCCTCCGCCTGCCCCTGGGTTGAATGCTGCAGCGCGTGCTCCTCGCTGGCCTCCACCGCTACTTCCCTTGTACCCGTTGGCTTCTCGGATTCCTCGATTCGGAGTAACTCCAAGATTTCCCGGCTCAAATCCGCAAGAATCGCTGACTCCTGCGCAGCGCCAGCACCATCTTCAATGCCAGCCCCCCCCCACCGATGCTTCGAGGGACTCCGCTGCTTGTGGATCTGAAGCGCGGCCACAATCCTCGGTGGCGGCCGCCGGCGAGATCTCCGTGGTCCGGGGACGCGAGTCGTTGAGAGACCCCTCCCCGGGTAGATCGGTGCATGGTGGATGTGGATCTGTGGTTGGAGGCAGAGGGTTGCTTGATGGTGGCTGGATCTGGTGGATTTTTGGGTTATCGCCATGGTCGGGGTCGTGCGCGAGGTCGGGAGCGGGGGCTCCCATTGAACAAGATTATAATTTATCACCATCGAGAGTGCAAGTTCAGTCTTTAGAAATGACCGGATGTGATGCCTCACCATGAGCAACTTCTCGTCGTCTCCGTCTCCACACGATGACTTGATTAGATGTCGGGTGGTTCTGAAGATGTCATAGGGATTCCGTTTGTCCACCGTATTAAACCACATATCCATACCGCTTAGAACAAGGTCATCACCATTGAAGCTATCCTCTACACCATTAGCATTATCCTCCTCCTCCTCTTCATCTTCATGATCTTTTGCTTCCTCTTCTAGTTCTCCATGATTGCTATTGTCACTATCGTCGTAGCTGCTGTCATCATACATCAAGCTCTGGTGGTCTTCCTCATCGTCACGTAATGATCTTTTGATGACCCCCGCCTACATTTGGTAACAATGGGTGTGCTCTTGTCATAGGCAAGGTCCCAGACAACCAACTCCTCTATGGGGGTGATCCCATAAAGTTTATCTCTGTGGAACGTGACATCCAAGACATCAATGTTAGCAAGCACACAGGAACCCTTCTTCTCAGGACGACAGAGGATAACATTGCAGTTGCAATTGTTGGTGGTGATGGCGACGAGTTCATCGTCAGGACTATTTGATGATGGTGATGGGCAGCGCATGAGTACCTTGCAGATCTCAAATGTCTCGGCCACCTTTTCCATGAGAGCCACCACTCCCATTATAGAGTCGAGCTCAGGGAGCAGCAGGATCTTGCCAGAGAAGGGGTTGTAGAGCCGATAGCTGTGCCTATGCTTGACGTCATGTCTAGGCTCATCGTCGTCGATGCAGTCAAGCGCGAGCCAGCCAACAGTGGCGGCACCAAGACACGTCACATTCTTGGGCAGGCCAGGGATGGCCGCCGGACAGTAGAAGCCGCCGCCGTGTCCAATGGTGTCGAAAGAGCCATTCGGTAATACGATCCACGGAAGCTGGCGTACATGGAGGCGCTCGGCCGAGTTCCATCCACAGCACACGGCGCGGAAGCGGGCGCGGTCGGCAGGCAACGATAGGCGAGTAAGCACGAGGCCGAGGAGATCCGGCAGGAGATCAGACCACGACGGCGAGGGCGACGCCCTCGGCGAGATGTCTGGCGGCGCCATGTTCCTTCTGTGCTTCACTTTAAGGTATGGATCGGTCGATTATTGCAAGTTGCGTGAGATCGGAGGCCAATATTTAAAGGGCGGGTCCGGAGTATGTGTTTCGCGCGCTAGAGATTGTCAATTACTGATCCGGATACGGAGACATGTTCCTTCTTTTCTTGGGAATAAAAAATGAAACAGCTTTGATCTCGCCTTCGTAATACGAGACCTAAACGAAGAGAAATACGTGGAGAGGATTCCACGCCTTCATATAAACCAGCCTATCTGCCATTTTATCGAGCCTCATATAAAAAATCATTCGTACTACGGTCTCTGGCCTCCAACAGGTTCCAATGCTAAGAGGTGGCAGAAGGATTATCTAAACTCTTGTGTCAGCAAGCAGGGGTGGGTGCTCGGTCATTTCAGATCGTTGGGTTCGGTTCGGTTTAGGCCTTGTTTAGATCTTAAATTTGGTCATTAAATTTAATATACAGAATTTCTATTACCCGTCACGTGGAGTACTAAATATAGATGAAATCAAAAACTAATTACACAGTTTGGTTGTATTTTGCGAGACGAACATTTTGAGTCTAATTAGTCAAAATTTAGATATTTTTTACCAAATACAAATGAAATGTTATAGTGCGCTGATTTGACGCGACACTGTGCAGAATGCCAATTCCAGCCAAACCTAAACACAGCCTTAGTGTCTTTGAGAAATCCAAGAATTAGAACACTTTAATACTCCGTATGTTGCATTGCAGATGTGCTCTGCTCTCCACAACAACAAAACGTTAGTATCATCCTGTCAAGAAAAAAAACGTTACCAGGACGACGACCGGGTGCGATGCCTGACCGAACGACCTCGGATGGAGCAGAACAGCTAGCGACCGTGACCTCACCCCACCCCAGGACCGCGACCGTGACCTCGATCGAGTACGTTTCTGTGGCGCAAACCGCGGCGTCGTGCGTCCGTTCCGGCGAGACAAAATACCTTTGCTCCCATTACCTCGCCACGGCTCGTCGGACCCGGACCTACGCAAGCGACAGAGACGGCGGCACCGAGGCTGTTCGCTTGTGCGTCCACTTGGGTGAGTTCGCTGCAGCTAGCTCCGTGGACCGACGGCTCTCTGCCATCAGCGGCAGCGTGCGTGCGTGCGAGCACGCCGTTGTTTGGCCTACCGAAGTATCTCGTACTCGGACTCGGACTTTTAGTTGCCTAAAAAAAACTATAAATTTCAATCTCTATTCATCGCATTAAATGTCGTGTCGTATGCATTGAGCATTAAACGTTAATAAAATAAATAGCTAATTACACAGATTAGTCATAAATCATGAGATAAATCTTTTGAGTCTAATTAAATTATGATTGGATAATATTTATCAAATACAGATGAAATACTAAGGTACGAGGCCTTCGTCTGTGGCTGGAGCCTCCGACACACGAGTGATTTCTGTCTGATGAGCACGGACTGATGGACTATTGGCACGCTTGTATGAATCTGACGGAATTTAAATGCATGCATCGAGCTTGCATGAACCAATAGATACAATACAAGTACCAACTCTTACTAGTTACTCCATGAAACCAATAGATACAACACAAGTATCAATCCATTTATTCATTCAACAGACCAGTTCTAGTGATTAATTTTGGTTGGGTTCCTCTGCCTCGGACGTCTCTGCTTCCTCTGCCGCCGACATCTCTGGCGCCGACGTCTCTGGTGATGGTGAGATGGGGCTGTCAGTAGAGAAAGAGCTGCTGCCATGATCTTCTTCGTCCTCAATTTTTATATCTTTGATGTCAAGACCTACAGTACAAATAAAAAATTTAATCACCACATCGAATTTAATTAACGGTTTTTTAGAATCTGCCACTGTGAATGTGGCGTTATACTGTGTATTTTTTTTAAAAAAAAGATAACAGAACATGGATGAGTTAGGAGTATTTTAAAAAGAATAGAAAACAGAATAGAAGAAATAAGCTCTTTAATAGGATTAGATAGAGATATGATAATAATTACCTCCACCGTCTCTTTCACCCATATCTGAAGACTCTTCTTCAGTCTCGTCCACGTACCGCTGCCCATCCCATTCATCCTCAGACTCGTCCTTTCTACCTTCTTCATGCTCGTCGTCAGTCTCGTACCCTTTTTTCTTCTTTTTTCTGCCTACATATATAAACAACAGTTTGACTATGAACCTAAAACGATAATGACCAAGATGCCTCATCTTCTTAACTTGGGTGTCTATGTGCAAAATCATATAATGATTCTTCGATTGGAAAATGTATGTAAAATTCCTGAAAGTTTCCTAAAAAAATTCTGAGTCACAGATAAATCCATGCAAATGTACTGTATTTCGGTGGGAAATAAAATCCGAATCACAGATAGATTCATGTAAATGTTGGGGGAAATCTGAATCACAGATAAATTTATGCAAATGTACATCCGGTAAATATATGATATATTTATAAAAGAGGAAAAATGGGGAAAAAACTAGAATACGTGGCAGTAAGAAGACAATTACAGGTAATAGGGGCACGACCATTGAATCGAATAACTGGTTCAC
This sequence comes from Bothriochloa decipiens, assembly GCA_023333625.1. NCBI lineage: Eukaryota > Viridiplantae > Streptophyta > Magnoliopsida > Poales > Poaceae > Bothriochloa > Bothriochloa decipiens. Next base: position 59,046,485 of record CM041632.1, read on the forward strand.
AGTGCTAATTATATAATTTTTTATTTTATCTTGACGAATTGAAAGTTCGAAAGTTATGCAAGCATGAATTTTGGTGTCGATCTACTTCTTTTTATTTGCAATTGTAGCTAGTTCTTCCTAGATTAGAAGACAAAGTTTAACAAAAAATTGTAATAAAGAAACTACTCTCTCAATCCTGTACGAAATATATTGCATTAAAAATTTCAAATATTATACCCAACAAATATAAATAACTTTAGGAGGCAAGAGATAGTTTTATATTAAACAATGGCGCAAATTTAACATATAATTATATATTTATTCGTCATTTATGAACCAATTTTTGTTAATCACGTTTGATGATAACATGGTATTAACTAAAAAATGAAGTAAGGTTATCTGTATGATTATGTATCTTTTGTATTCTCTGTCAATCTATCCTAAAATCTCTAAAAAATACACGACAGTATTAGTATGGACAGAGTAAAAGTTAAGTTAGCGGGCTAGTAGCAGACAAAATCAAGAAGAACAATCAAACGTACCTTTGCGCGTCAGTGAAGGTGAAATACACCCACCCATATGGACCACGTACTGAAAAATGAAAACAGGGAGGTACCATGACCATTAGTGAGTTCCATTTTCCTAATATATTTGCAAAATATATAAGAGTAGTGAAATGAGTGTGCAGTTCTTGAAGGTTTTCGTGAAGTAGGTATTGACGATTCTTTCAAAAAAAAAAAGGAGAGGTGGGGTATTGAGATCCAAAAATAACTTTTAACACATACTCCCTTTATTCTGAATCATAAGACGTTTTGACTTTTCTAGATACATTAATTTGGCTATGTATTTAGATGTAAAAAAAGATAAAAATATCTTATAATTTGAAATGGTAGCCAACACAGTTTGAGTTTTGCTCAATTTTTTTCCACTAGGGAAACCTATTTCCATTTCATTAAAGAACAACATTCAGATTATTATTACGGACGAAGGATCAGAGATCTAGAGGCAAAAGACGGCTATTTAACAGGAGAAGCGGTTTAGCCTTCCAAAGACTTCAGCCAATTATCCCAGCCGAAAACAGTCCAAACCTGCAGATATAAGCTAGGAACCAAAGATTATCATAGGAGGCACAAATCTAACCATCCTACCGCCACAAGTTTATCTACTGGACTACACCAGCAGCCTTCAGGGTCCACATAACATTCATCGAGCCAACTTATTACATCTAGAATGTCTCAAAGTTTGCTCAAATGCTAAATAGAGATCGAATTTTGTTTACATATTATTGAGGCCTCGTTTGTATGTAGTCGATTTGGCATCAATCCACATATATTAGGATGAATATTGAACTAAAATGCACCCTAATTCACCTAAATACATGTGAATTGGGGTGAAACTGATAACATCCAAAATAAGGCCCGAAGGCTTTCTAAAAGGATATGGTTGTTGAAGCGTGTACAATTGGCCAAAACTGTACGCTTCAAGGACAGTGACACTCTGTTCTATGCCATTCCTGAACATATATAATCCTGAAGGCTTAAAGCTACTATGGACAAGCCCAGATGACACGTGTTTCAGAGACGTTTAGATCAAACGAACTTTATTGATATTTACATTAAGCATAAGGACCATGATGTCAACAAATATCCAATAGTTGGTGACGCCTCCCAACCCGACAGCAGGACTGATCATTCTCATTGCAATTTCAGTCTACAAGCCTGTTTAGGAGTCGTTCCTTGACAGAGTGCTTGATTCTACATTTGCACTTGAATCCAACCAAATTTCCACACATGAGAACTTACTGAAAGTGAAATTTATATTATAGATAATGGTCCAACGTCCGGCCACGAGAGACATTATAAATGAGCCAACAAAAAAAATGACACGACACAGGATGAAACTTTTGATGGCCTTACACCTCGCTTTGCTTTACTGGTTCTTTGTTTTAGAAAGCTATATGGTCACAGCTGATCAGAGAGCCGTATAGGTTTGACCCAGCAAGTCAAACTAAAGAATTGGAACGATATGATCTATGCAAGTGATATCTATTCATGCTTCTATTCAAGTGTGGGCTCTCCTACGTACAGCTCCTCTTGGCACAACACCCCGTAACTGAAACATCCTAATTAGCTAGAGGGGAGTGAATTGTCTAATTTAAAACTCTATAAATCATTTGAACAATTTGATAATTTTGCCTAGTGTGTGTGTGTTGCAAGCCACCTATCCAATAATTCTAGTCAATTATAATTTCAACGACACAAAAAGGCTATGCCATTACCATTAAGTTAGTGACCTCTCAAAGACTAAGTAAGAGCCTTCACTAACCAAACTAGTTTGCAAGAAAGTAAGCAAAACTAGTTACACTAAAGAGCTTAGCACAACTAGAGCCTTCACTAACCAAACTAGTTTGCAAGAAAGTAAGCAAAACTAGTTACACTAAAGAGCTTAGCACAACTAGAAAAATGTAATTGTAAGACGGTTAGTGATCTATAATTGCATGCAATCACCATCTAGTGCCACCAAATATGTAACCTCAAAACCTCAAATGCACACTAGGGTTTTCCTCAATCCTCTCTCAAATAAGCTACACGCTTAGAGAAGAAGAGGAGAGGGAGAAGATGCTCTTAAAGCTCACAAGATCAACACGTACCTAGGGAGGGTTAGCACCAAGCTTGGGAAAGGAAATGAAGAAAGGAACTTGCTTTTCTTGTGCTCTCGGGCTGGAACAGTGGAGAAGAAGTGGTAAGTGGGGGAAGGAAGGAAGGAAGGAAGGAAGGAAAGAGGAGGCGACGTACCCCAGGCGCCGGGCAGCAGCAGGCCTGCCCTCCCCAACGTTCTGAACTGCAGCCAACAAGACGGGCGTGCTCTCACTGACTCGCGGGCCCGCTGGGCACTACTTACTCTCTCACTTTTTCGCACTACTGCTGGTCAACACGAGCTGCGTGCAAATAGCAGGAGCAAGCACATTTTCTCTCTTCATCAAGTCAAAAGTGCATGCAACTGCGGGCCCCATGAACTGCAAAACGCGCGCCCGGGCCAGCTGACAAGCACGCACGGCTACTGCTCTCTTCACAAGGTGCCAAAAAATTTGAGAACCAGCGCTCCCCAGCAAAGAGGCCTTGGATCACTTCAATATTGATCCCTCCGCCTTAAGAAGACTGTCATTTTTTACTTTCAGAAATCATGTTTGATCTTTCGTCAATTTATGTAAGACATAAAATAAATAAATTACTATTAATAAATAAATAAATTATTATTAAAATAATTCTAATGATTAAGTAGTAACAAAATGTATAACATTTCTACAAGAAATCTGAATAAGACCGAAAGTCAGAAGCGACGGTTTTTTTTGAGACGGAGAGAGTACATATTAACTTTCGAGCTTCACTGTTATTAAAAGTGTATGAGGTTGAATCATATTATTTGAATTTCTATTTGTTATCTCAATACAAAAGGGTGAAAGATATTTTTTTAGAAAAAACCATAGGTTTTTTATGAGCAAATTGGGTTTTTGGCCCTGAATAAAGTTGGCTTTGATTTCTTGGCCCAAATCTCGTTGAATTTGGGAATTTGGCACCGAGTCAAAACTTGCTTGGAATTTCGGCCGTTCCCTCAACTTCACTGGCTAATAGTGTTTATCAGCCGGGTAAAATGATCTTTTTACCCCTGGAAAAAATGAAACATGTAGTATTTAGAGGCATATATATCAGGCTATATATTTTAATGTGAAATTGTACGGATTTTGGAATATCAATGATAATATATAGCTTGATATATATGCATGTAAATGCTTATGTTTTATTTTCTTCCAGGGGTAAAAATGTCATTGCCCTGCTGGTAACACCGTTATCTAGTGAAATTGATGGAAGGGCCAAAAACCTAAAAAACTTTCGACTCAGAGCTAAATTCCCAAATTCAACGAGATTAGGGCCAAGAACCTAAGCGCAACTTTTTTAGGGCCAAAAACCCAATTTTCTCTTTTTTTATCTTCAAATGCTCTTTTTGGGTCCTATATTTTTTAGCCTGATGAAATTATTTCCGGGTTAATCGGAAACTCAAAGGAAAAAAAGCCCGTTAACTCCTTTATTTTTATGGGCCTTTTTCTTTGTTGGGCTGACCTCGCTGCAAGACCAAGCGGCGGCGTCGTCGTCGTCTTCTTCCTTCTCCCCCGAATCGATCCCCACCTGCCCCCTCCCAAACCCTAACCCCATCCATGGCCGTCGCATGAGGCGGCCATGGGTGACGATGATGGCGCGGGGTGCAGCCTCCGTCGCGTGGCTCGGCCTCCGCG
>CM041632.1:59050764-59111892 GCA_023333625.1 Bothriochloa decipiens
GCGGGGTGCAGCCTCCGTCGCGTGGCTCGGCCTCCGCGGCATCGGTACATGCCTTCCACAAAGGAGCACTCGGAAGCATGGTTTGGCCTCCTCTCCAAGATCGAGTCTTCCTACAAGGAGGCGCAGCGCCGTCTCTCCGTGCACGGGAGGCCTGAGACGCTCTCGCGCTTCCTCGACGCCGGCGTCTGCATCGGCCTCCTCGACCCCGTCTCCAACATCATGGTTAACACCATCTGCGCCTCCGACCGCCGGCCGGACCCGGGCCTCCGGGAGAAGGTCGTCTTGGCCGGCGGCTCCGTGGTCTTCGATGACGATGAGACGCTGGCCGAGATGGCCCGCCTCTCGATGAAGGGTCTCATCGCCTTCCTACTCTATTTTTTCCCCTACCTCGCCGAGTGGGAGGCCGTGCGCTACCTGCTCCTCTCCGACGCCGAACTGCTCTGCGCCGCCCGCACCATCGTCGCCGACCGCGGCATGTTGCTGCGCTTCTCCCTCGACTCCCCCGCGTCCGCCCCGGCCGTCGAGGCGGCGCTCGCGCTCGCTGCACAGGTCGCCAAGCATCCCAAGCCCAGTAATCTCGTCCGTGTCTGGATGCTGCTGTCCTCCCGTCTGCACCAAGCCGTCACCCTCCTCTCGGAACCGCTCGGGGACCTCGATCTCCTGAAAGGGATGCTCAATGATCCCGTGGCTCCGAACCTGGCCATGTCCTGGGATCTTGCTGCTTCTCGGCCTGCATACAAGGACGCCATTGCCAAGATGCCATATCAGCATACCCGATCTCTGCGAATGGTGCTCCTTGACACGATCCACGGATTCTACCTGCAGGCACTTGCCAGGCTACCACGCGGCAAGCTGCGCTCTCACCTCCACGGCAGCCTGCTCAGGGCCGGTTACTGCTATGGACCCATGGACCCTGTCTCCAACATCATCTACAACACCATCTGGTACCATGCCAACTTCCCGGCGGCAGTCACCCCTGTGCTTGACATTATCGGCCCAGACAGCCTCACCCGCCTAGAAAGTCGCTCCTTCTATGGGCTTGTCTCCTTCATCCAGACTCGCTACCATCATCTGTCTGAGCACCAGGCCGTGCAGTGTCTGATCGCTGCCTGTGGTCAGCTGTCCCATGCTGATCCTAATCTCATGTCTACAGCAGATCAGGCTGAGGGGGGACAACATCATCACCAACGCCGCTCAGACAGTCATCATCTCTGTCACTGCATGTCGAACCACTATGATGAAGTCATCAGAAATGTGGAGCAGCAAAGCCCATGTGCTGGCGTCCAAGAGGCTTACATTGCTGCAGCCATCGCGGCATGGCATCCCAACCCTGACGAGCAAGCTACATTCCTTGCATCTTGGAAGGGAGATCTGGCGGTGATGAACCAGCTCACGTCTGAAGATGTGCACCATTGGTCTAAGGTTATGTCTCCAGCACAGCCACCAACTCCTGAACGAGTATGCAAGTCCGGCTATCCTGTCAAAATTGGAAAGAAGCGCTCCCTGGTTCTGCAGAGAAGGATATCCAGAATGGTGAAAGCTGCATTGGCCAAGCACCTGCTGCAGGATGGGGTTGGTTGATTACATCTGATTTTCATTGAACTGATGGTTTTGCTTGTGTTACTGTTGTTGCATAAATAAAAGGTTGTGCTAATTTATCCTGTTTTGTTTTGTAGAAACCCGCATATGATCTTCATATCATCTCCTGTGTGAATGAGCATGTATGTGGCCCGGAGTATTGCGATGAAGTTGAGGACTGCCTGTCTTTTGCCCCGTGCCGCTACCTTTACACTCATGTCAACTTCTTGGCCACTCGGAAGGATTCTCTGTCCAGTGCCTCCTATCCGACACTCTTCTTTGCTGAATTTGATAATGGAAAGGAGGATGGGGCACCCCTTGTGTGCTGCCCAGTGCGTGAGCCAATAGCTTTTGCCGGTACGTACATTCTTCTTTCCACATGACTTCTCCATGTCAGTTTTCACCTTGGCAGCTACCAACATCAAGCTGCCTTTGAACAAACATGTTTAGTGTTATAGCCTTGGCAATATCATACAAAGAAATTAAAATAAATTGAGTGGAGGATCATGGTAGAATTATGAGGTCTAAACAAAACATAGCGAAAAGTAACAGTATAACAGTGCAAGAAATAATTTCAAACATAGGAATCCATCATAGCATGCTAAGAACTGAAAACAAGCAATAAATAAATGAAGCTCACCATACAGCTTTGGTCCAAACTGCCGTAACAAACAATGCACGTTGGAAGCTTTGGTCCAAACTGCTGTAACAAACAATGCATGTTGGAAAATTACTAGTATTTACATATATCTTGTGGCGACACAAGTAGGAGGTAATTCATTGTGTACTACTTGGTTATGTGCAAGATCTCTCTTCTTTCTTGCTGGTCATGTAAGTATGTGATTATGTGCAAGGTCTTATTATTGAACTAGTAACTATAAAATATGCCATCATGTGTAAAGGTGTGTCAGCGTACCACAAGGGGGAACCAATTTCATTCATACCACAGGACCAATTTCATTCATACCACGGGAGCATTGTTGTTTGTCCTGTAAAGGTGGCCCTGTGTTATGGGGATGAGAAGAGGTAGCTAAGACTTTTTGAGTTGATTGTAATATCACTCATTATGTGTTACCGTGACAACAAATTTTAACTGAAATGGCTGTAATACTTGCTCCTTCTGTCCGCAAATGGATGCAATTCTCACTTTTTGAGTAGTCAAGCGATTCGAAGATTCACCAATATTTGTATAAAAGTCCTAACATTTATGATACAAAATATGTACCATTAAATTAATTATGAAATATATTTTAGCAGTAAATCTATTTGGAGACATAAATAGTAATATCATTACCTATAAATTTGGTCAAACTTAAGCTACTTTGACTTGCACAGATCCTATTGTTGTATTCTTTTTGAAACGGAGGGAGTACTGTATTATTCTTGTCTTTTCATATTTTAGTCATCTTTGTATGACAGCAGAGCATGTCCGATGCCTGTACTGCGAGGCTGCAGGAGCCAGGGTTGTGCATCCAACTTCGATGGAGTTCCATGGAGGAGGTGACGAGTTTGAGAAGATGATCCGCGGAGAACATTCTTCTTTGACCAATGCGTGGCTTATCTGCAAGAACGACCATGCTGTCGAGCACATGTGTGGAGTAGAAGAGGATTTCATGTATGTTGAGGTCAATTAGATCGATTGTAAACATGTGAACACGCTAGTAGTACTTCAAGTGGTGGTGATGACTGATGTGGGGAAGGAACAAACATGTGTTATTCTAGTTAGCTTAAAAAAAGGGCGTACCCAGTGCTAAATAAAAATAAAGCACTCTTTGCTGCACCCTACCAGTCAGATACATTAGAAGGAGAAGAAACAGATGAATGACGACTTCACTTTTTATATTTGAATTCATTTGGATTATGCTGAAGTGGGCTACTATTTTCTGGCTGTTAAGCGGAGACCTGCAGACTTCACGCGTGCAATCAGCACCGATCGTAGTGATTGCTGAAGCAGCAGCCATCCCTACAGTACTATTATGTTCTAAAGAAAACCAGCTGTTCTGTTCATATGCTGAAGAAAACCAGTTGCAGCGAGCAAATGTAAATATCTCCAGATATGTCGCGTGCAGTTATGTAATATCCCCCGGCAGGTCACTGCAAATGTGCAATATATCGCGTGCAGGTTAGCTCGCCGGGGGATATCTGGTAGCCACTCTCCTTAATAAATATTCATGCCAGTGCTAACCTATATCTGGTAGCACTGGCAGGGAAGCATGTTTCAACATGTTTCAACATCATCTGCTTAGTTCAAACGAAGAGAACAGATATGCTCAAATTCGGTGCATTTTTCAAGCGTTCAGCCTTAGACAGACAGCATGACGCATATAAATAATGCTGCCATTTATTTATCGAAACTGAATTCTGGTTGAACCTTTGAGATATCTTCCACCAACTGGCACAATCAAAACAAAATTGAGATCACAATTTCAAATTCTTTGCCACAGGCGTCTGAGAAACAGCAATATTCACATGGAGTTCCTTTAGGTCACCCTCCAGAAGAGAACTGTCGAAGAAAACTCAGTATTAAGTTGAATGTTACCCAGATCATCTGGTAACCAAATTAAAAACTGCCAGGATGAGCTCACTCGCCTGGTGCACTGTGTGATATCAGACCCCCCAACAAACTCTCCTTGATAAATATTTGTGGAAATGTTGGCCAGCAGGCCAGTTTTTTTTTCCTACAACGGTCAAACCGAATTCCATTACCGAGATAATGAAATTACACAAGTCTTAGTTCAGGCCCTCAGCCGTACCACTACATGTAACTTTTCAAGCAACTGATCACAGAGGGAACAGATGCCTCAAAAAAAAAAAAAAGACTACAGCCGCAACAGTAAGAGATAAACCGAATCCCCAAACAGTAAGAGATAACAAAAAAAAAAACTCAACCAGTGTTACATCACTTGAGACAGAACAAAAAGATCACTGAAGAAATGCTCGTCCTCAGCCTGTGAACGGCACCAGCTGGTTCCCTTGGGCATGCTCTTGAGATCTTGCTTGTGAAAGTGCAGAGCCACAGACTTCACCCCCATTGGCTCCTTGCACCACCTGCGTCTTCATGTCAGTCTTTCATCAGACCTGCCCAATATGTAAGAAACGAGCACATTAAGCAAACAATTTCGGTAGGAGACTTAATTCTTTTGTTGTCAAAACTTCTAGTACGCCAAATAGCCCAATAAACAGCAGTGATCCCAACAGTATGAACTATAGTGGCTTGAGGAAATATACTGTGAATCCAAACCCAATATTGTTCCATATTAGTCGGTCTGCGATCAGACCCAAAGGCATGGGCTAACAAGCACCACACATATTTAGCCGTTGGACACTCAAAAAATAAGTGGTGGATGCTTTCATTTTCATTACAGAAGGAACAAGACGAAGCCCTGGAGCAGTATTTTTCTCCACAGAGACCACAGATTCCTTAATCTCAGATTCACAAAACACCTTTTCAAGTTCCTCATTTTCTTGACTAGAGACTACCTCATTAGGGCCCCAGCACCCAGGCTCCATGTGGAAACCAGAAGGTTCAGAAGGGCCAAAAGCTCTTTATAAAACTGGGTAGCATGGTCCACCAGGGCACCATCACCTTCAATAGTTTGATCATTGTGCACGAGGGAGAAGATAGTATTTTTTTTTTCGTTTTTTTCCCATTGGCTACCCTATGAAAGAAGGCAGTATTACAATCCCCCTGTAACAACCAGTTACTATTGGCCCTTTTGTGCCAATATAATTCCTCTTCCTCCATCAATCTTAAAAGCTCAGTTTGAATAAAGGATTTTCTATTAAGCTTATCATGATCAAGAATCTCTTCTTCACATAACTCCAACAACTCTAATTCACTTTTAAGAGTACTTTTATATTTTCTAGAATGCCCCTTCAAGCTTTGCCCCCACCCTTTGAGGAATTTTTTGACTGCCTAATTTGATACAACAAGTATCTATGGCTCACTTAGCCTGAACCTTTTTATTCCAGATTTCACTAATTTTCTCATTAAACTCAGCATGTTTGAGCCAAGAGGTCTCAAAGCAAAAGGGCCTGCTGCCAATATTTTGTTCCAGGTCAGTCCTAACAATCAGAGGACTGTGGTCAAACATATATCTGGGAATCTTCCTAAAATTGCAAAGGGGAAATTCATTTTCCCAAGAGCTAGAGATTAACACTGTCTAGTTTTTCCAAAGTTGGACTTTTTCTATTACTGCTCCAAGTATATTTCCCTCCAGAGAGATGAAGCTCTCTGAGTTCGTATGAGTTGATAATCAGATTGAATACAGGGGAGAAGTTATTATCAATGAACACTTTATTTTTCTCAGAACAAAATCTCAAGATGTTGAAATCCCCACCAATCAGGGTGGGGTGTTCGGCTTTGAAACAAGTTCTAGATAATTCAGCCAAGAAACTCTCCTTATGCTCATCCTGTGGACCAATGTTTTTTAAGTTGTTTATCAAACACATTTGCAATAATCATAAACTCGCCACTTTCAAAGTTATCAATCTCAAATCTATCCTTTTTTATCCCACTTAGCATTCCCCCCGACTTCCCTGTAGATGGAGTCCAGAACCAATAAAAATCATTGTTACTATCAATTTTCCTGAAAAATTTATCAGTGCAAGATTTTTTTCATTGTTTCCTGCAAACCAATGAAACCAGAATTGTGATCCCAGATTAGCTACTTAATAAAAGTACTAAGCCCTTATTTCGCCACCCCCGTGCAGTTCCAAATAATTCCTATCATTGGGAAACTATTTTGATTGATTTCTTGTTCTTGAGAATAAATCCAGGGCTAACCATAGATTTATCTCTTTCATGGCCTAGGGAATCATCAAAAGGACAATCCCTTATTGCCATGGTTTTCCTTCTTTTTTTCTTGGCTGATTTACCCTTTCTTGCACTTGGGATCCTGATGAAGGATTCTGCCTCAGAAATCATCAGACCCCCAGTCAAGCACATTATGCTCTTCTAAAGGAGGATTTCATCCTCGCAACCTTATCATGCTCATTATCAACCATTGCCACTTCATTCATTTTCATTCTAGCAGATTCTAAATCTTTGAGCTGGTCAATTTTTTCAAAGGATATGGAATCAGAACTAATACCTATTTTACTAGCAAGATTAGAAATATGTAGATTAGACAGAATTGTAAAGGAATTCTGTTGGGAGGTAGTACCTTCAACATCAATCTCCTTGTTAGTCTTCTTCCGAGTTTGACCGCCCATCTTCATCTGCGCTTTCCCACCAGCTTTGATTATCTTGCTTTGCCTCATATTTTGCCATTCAACATCAATCTCCTTGTTGTCTTCCTTCTGTCCATTGATCATCCCATGTTCTGCTCCCTCCTGAACATTCCAGACGTTGACTTCTGGTTCCAGAGCTCTTTCATCAACAGGCTGAACCTTTTCAAACTCATACCTACAGACTGTGGCATCAGTAACCATCTCCATACCCTCCTTGCTAGCTTGCACGATGTTCTCGTTGCTACCAATTTCACCAACTTTGGTTATTATCACATCAGCATCCTCAGTACTCTCTTGATTTGCCTCCCAGTCAGCTTTATGATTCCCAAACTGCTGGGGTTCCTCCTGACTAGACAGCAAAGCTTCAGGTGCACCCTGACTGCCTTTGATAGGGCTCACAGAAACAGCTCTTTCAGTTGCTAATTCTTCCTCTTTTTCTTCAGCAATTGTAGGTAGGCATTTGCCCCCTGGTTTCATAATGTAGTCTTCTAATTTAAAGAATCTGTCCTCGCTGTTCTCATTCAGAGCATTTTTTGCTTCAATAGCAACAAGGGGGTCCTGCTTGTATTTCACAAAATTGGAGCCATACTCATTGATCACAGCTTCAGGATTCACATCAACAGCAATGCAGCTGACTTTCCTGAGATGAACATCAAAATCTCCAAACCTCAGCTGATCAGTTCCTGGCGCCACCGGATCTCCTGCTATCCATTCATCATGCTCGCTACCAAAATCAGAAGAAGAGGATTGTTGTTGGTCAACAACTTGATGACTCCCCCACCTGACCTGTTTCCCTTTTCCCATATTAGAAGTATTGCTGGGACCAGCATGAGATGGCTGGCCAGCATTTGATGCCTTGTTAATCTTCTGTTTTTTGGGAGAAGGAGCTTCATCCCTAGCATTATCCCTTCCATTTCTGACCCATTGAGTTCCAGCAGCATTAGTGTGACCTTCCTCACCATCCACTGAGGCAAGAACCTTGGTGACGTCCCTGCACCCAATCTTGACTCTAACATAATCATTTTTGTTTAGGCTATCTTTGTCTACTTCCAGAGGTAAGCCAACCTTAGAAGCAACCATACACACATTGGAGTAAGACCTCTTCTCAACAGGGATGTTAGATATCCTGAACCAGGCCACATCTAGAGCACCTTTAGAGCCAGTAGCAGGGTTCCATTTCTCTATCTTAATTACTGCTTCTGGAACTGACCTCATTCTCAACTCAGGGAAGAAAGAGACATCTTCAAGTGTTTGAGCATTGGGGAATCTCATTTGATATTTGCCTTCCCCAGCCCTTTTGGCATACCATCTCCAGTTAGAACTTTTTCCAGCTTTTATAGTGAACTCATGCTCCTGCTGAATGTTCTGAGTCCCCACACCTCCATCTACATTGCTCTGGGTATTCTTCACAGCAGTTTGAGTGCTGTTGTTAACTGATGCTTCAACCTCAGTAGACTCCAACTTCTGATTAGTGCCAGATCCTTCCCTTTGATCATCCTGAGGCCCTTGCACATTCTGCCGGGGCTGATTCCTGGGATCTCTCTCATCATTAACATGACCTCCACCTTGAAACCAACCTCCATCCCTACCACGAGGAACCCAGTTCCGATTCCCCTGACCCTGCCAATTGTTGCGAAAACCACCACCACGATTCCAATCAAATCGAGGATTACGGCCAGCGGGCAAAGGGCGCCGATCCATGTTCCTCACAGGCTGCGAAGGGGCCTGGAGAACCTGCACAAAAGAACGAGTATCACCACCCAATATAGACCATCAAGGATTTGTCGGAATAACCCCACGAAGGGAGGCTACCTCCGGTAAAATGGAATCCACAAAACCAGATCCCTGAACAGCAATTGTTTCGCAAAAACCCATTTCCACACTACGGTTCCACAAGTGAACGAGCCGACCACTCAAATCCGCATCAGGATGATCACGTACCTCATGTGGAAGCCGAACTCTGGGATGCCCTTGCCCTGCCTCCGCGGGTCGAGCGGTATTGTTAGGGTTACTACATGAATAAATTAAAGTACAAAGGGTAAGCGCTAACTGACTGGCACAAAAACCAGTTGAATGATGCATATAAAAATTATACAAACTGCAACTAACTGATCAAAGAAGTGTCTCTGAAACATTAAGATAACCTCATTTTACAGGAATGATTGCCAAGTAGATAACCTCACTATACAGGAATGACTGATATCACTAGTTCGCGATGAAGCAAAGCGTCAGTGTCAACTTAATAATAAATTAGTTTTGTTCATTCTAGAAGTTTTTTTTCAGTAGCAACTTCAATAAATGATTAGTCAAATTACTGTTCCCCTTATACTTTCATAAATCATTAAGTGGCTTAATGTTTTCCTTTACCAACACTAAAATAATCCATCCCAAGCCAATTCACTTTCCCTTTCAAGAAATTAAGTTGTCACTGCATAAAAACTGTCAGAACACATAATATTATAGGAAGCTACTTACCTGTATGCTTTAACACAGTCTGAACTTGTGATATGAGAATTCTCTAGTATTGATGGACACACCTGCAATAAATAAGATCTATCTTATAAGAGCAGCGGTGCATAATGATTATCAATTGCAACGTTTAAAAATCATACTCAGAGCCAACTTATCATTTTTTTAATGAAAAATCTTCATAGTAATCCTATGACCTGAATAAGATACACATTCTTTGTAGATTAGATCACCTTACCCTATTACTTGAATAAAGCATGTATACAAAAGATATCTTGTAATTTGTTAAATTCTAACATTCGCTACAGTTACACTCCTCTGACCCTATTACTTATCCACAAATTGTATGCTTACGATTAATAGATCTGGTGTTTTGAGAATGAAAATCACTTAAGGTTCCCATTTTTTCCAATCTAATTTGCTACTCAAATCTGCAGGTGATGTCCTCATTATTTTGATATGAGAACTATGGACCATATTCGAGTGTCACATGAGAAACCTACTTGCAAAGCTCGGATGATTAAGAAACTTGAGGATGGGCTGCTAGAAAGGTGGGTGTTCCTGTACTCCGTTCAGTGTGTAAGTGCAGCTATCTGAACTAAATTAACTTATTTTCTTTGCAGGTGTAAAGTTTCAACTCAAGCGCAGATGATCAGATAGTACATAGGTTTCAGCCATCTTTCTTAGGCACCACTTAACCTTCCAAACTCACACGTCCCTCATGTGCAGCGTCGCCAAAGTTGCATCTCATGTACTCTGTTTTAGTTCTTACTCTAAACCTTTGGACTCAATGGTCTGCCGCCACAGCACAAGTTTCCTATTTACTCCTGCCTGGCTTTCATCAACCAACACTACATCGTCTGCAAAAAGCATACACCAAGGGACCCCCTTTTATGTTCCTTGTGACCTCATCCATTACCAAGGCAAAGAGATATGGGCTGGCTGACCCTTGATGAAGTCCTATCTTAATCAGTTAGTAATCTGTGTTACCATCATTTGTTCGAGGCATCCCCTGTGTCGGATTACCAACATGTTGGTCTCATTTGTTCACGAGTCTTCAGCAAGGTTTTCAATGCCAGAAATATTGGTCTCAAGCAAGCAGGATACAATATGTTTTCAATGCCATAAATGGTGGTCCCAAGCAGGTCAATATAAAATCTGAGTAGCTTCGTGGCTTCCCAGAGGCTACTTTTGCAGTGGTGGGGAAACTGAGCGGTTGCATGAGGTGCAACACATGCTCCAGTCCATGTCATTGTGAGGAGCAGACAACAGCAATTGGCAAGAGCAATGGGCGACACAAAGTAGGGTCTTGGAGCCCTTGGATCTACTTCTCAAGGATGCCTCCCTAACATGTTCTCTACAAGTTATGGAACATAAGACCTAAGCTGCTATGAAGGATGTGTTAGGCAGAATGCCATAGAGATCCCACATGTCCCTTATTCTTCAGTTAAGAACAGTTAAGAACAAATGTTATAACTATATAAATTGAACCATTTTTGAGTAAAAGTCTTTACCTGACTTCCTCCTTCATCATCACGAAAAATACCATCATCAAAGATCACTGGAAAAAAAATCAGTTAGACAGTTACTCTCTAATAAATGTCAACAATCAAATACTCCAATCTAATAAATGTAAACAATCAAATATTTCAATTTACCCGCTGGAACATATTTAGAAGTTGCTTCTTCTCGCAGCCTCTGTAACCTCTTTGTAGAGCAATGCTTTTCCTTTCCAGTCATCAAGAGGTAATTAATGCGGCTAATTTTAAATTCTGGTTGATCATGGAGTCTTCTCTCACCACCTAAAAAGTAATATCTAATATTAAATACCCCATTTAAAGGACAAGAGAATATTCCTAAATAGCTTTCTTTCGATAATCAACGAAGATAGTTTACCTGCTTGAGGACATAATTTAATCAAGTTTTTTGTTAAGATCTTCTGCCCTTAATTTTCCGATCCCACCAGAAACTGTTTCTCCTTTCTTGTTTTTCCGAGGACAGAATTTCTTACCCCAGGAATTTAAGAAATAAAAATACTTTTTTCCTCTCTTCATACCGGCACCAACTAAAACAACCGCATGCCCTATCTCCTTGGCTCCTTTTGCTTCGATGGCAGCTTTAGAAGGAGATTTGTATATTTTACAATAGGGCAACCGACTTCTTCTCTTTCCAGCTAAGTATGTAGCAACAAGAGGGGTGCCCTCAGCCAAAGTCTTGCATATTTCCTCAAATGAGTCACAAGAGATCGTACTGACATCCGCTATTTTGTATGGTTCATCCTGCAAAAAAATAATTTGCCAAATAAAATAGCTAGAATAACAAAAGAAAAGATCACAACACATTTGCATAAAATATGTCATACATTATTTATCTGCTCTTCTGGCTTAGTAGTTGACCCCACATCAAATCTCTGGATCCCTTCTGACCTTAGTATCAGTCCCATATGCAAAACCTTATGTACACCGAGACTTCTTGTTAGAGCACCATCCAAAGAAACATCTGGACATTTCTCAACATATCTCCTCTCCAGCTTGCAAGGATTTATGGGAATCACTAGATCTGGATCGGTACCATTGCTAATACTCATCCCACGCTCCGTCACTTCTGCTGCTTTAGCATACGCAAAAGCAACACAGTAAGCTGCAAAAAACCATACGAGAATAATTATCATGAAAGTTTAGTTTTATACATAAGATTACTAAGAGTTTACAATAGAAACAAATAAGACATAATAAGAAAGGAATCAAATCTGGTTTTTGACACCATTTATTTTTATTAGACATAATAAGAGTTTAGTGTTATGTTTACCCAATAACAAGCATAAATGCCCTCAAGTATATTCTATAAGCAATGTAGATTGCAAGAGATAGTAGATTAATTGATGAGGTACAATGTACACAGATATATAGGCAAGATATCTACAGGATCCTAGACTTTATAGTCCAAGGAAATCTCCTGAACAATGCCCCTGGTCACACCCCGTATACAGATATGGCTGGCTGGGCTATACAAGGCTAAGCCTATGTTCCATATATATATCAATCTAACATTCCCCCGCAATTTGAGTGTAAATGGATCGAACATTCAAGCTGGACATGAACTCCATGAAGATCACAGAAGGTAATCCCTTAGTGAAGATGTTGGTGAACTATGAAAGTGAGACAACATTGTGAAAGTGTCAGACATTTTCAGGGGGAATGTCCAACAAAAGTGTGAGCAACCATCAAGAAAATTAAGATAATACTTGTAACTAGAGACACTAAGAACAGGAGATGTCCAAAGATCACAATGTATTAACTCAAAATTGCGAGTAGCTTGACACTGAGCAAATAGTAGGTACAACTAGAACCCTGTGCAGGCTAATATGTGGGCCTAGACGCCATGTCGTTGACACTGTAGATTGCCTAATCATGAAAACCACCTTCCAATACCACCCTAGGGGGGTTGCCCGGTTTTCCCAAAGTTTAGGGTGCACAATATCTGGTTTTATAGCTTATGGGGTTATGTGGACCACCATGGATACCTCAGGGGTTCTATAACCTTTTTCTCAATATTTAGGAATCCCTATCCATAGTCACTATCTTAGAGCCATAGATTTCCTATAAGTAAATAAAAAAGATAACTAAGAGCAGGTTAGCCACATCAAATATGACAATGCCCTTTTTTGACCTCACATGACAAATCCAAGTGGATGTTTTCTTTATACTTCAATAAAAAAGAGGCTAAAGGCTTAGATCTATTAGCTAAAAAAGTCAATTTATTATAACATAAAATACAAAAACTCACGTTTGTTGCCTTGGTCACGAACTTCTCCCACTAGTGATTTGCCTCCAATTTCAATATCTCCTAGGCAAAACTTGAAATCCAGAGCAAGCTGAAATATAAAATAACATCAACAATTAATGTAAAATACTACCTCTATCAACAAAAGAATGCAATCTTGGTTACGTATCTAAAGTTTGACAAAATATACCAAACAAGTATATGAAAACATACCTATATAATATAAATAGTTATTTATAGATACTTTAAATTAGTACTATGCTAGAATTGCATTGTTTTGTGGACGGTTGGAGTATTTTAGATTTGATCTGAGAGAATAAAAATAAGGTGTTTCGAACCTTTCTTCCACAACTGCTGCAGTGGAATGCAGGTAATTTAAACATCCGATGTTTTGTTGGGTGGTTCACAGTCCCGCATCGGCATTTCCAAGCTTTGCCGTCATTCGAACCACGAGAGACCATGTTTGGAACCTGTGAACAAATATCTAAGACATAAATCACAAGAACCAAGATATAAGATCCTATCATCAGTAACAAGGCACGTCATTCTGATGATCAAATTCAGAAACAAGATTATTACAAGCCCATTTTCAGAACAAATGACACCTCATATCAGTTCACTGTTAACAGCTGCTGCAAGACGCCAAAATTGAACTTCAAAGTTCATATCAGTTCACGTTCACAGCTGCTGCAGAACGCCAAGACTGAACCTCAAAGTTCAGATACATGAACATACTGGATCCTATGACTAGATCTATCGATGTGCTAGAAGAAAGAGCGTGAGTGGAGGATACCTGAATGGATCAGATTGGGGCTCCAGGAGTGGTGCGTCGAGGACTTGGATTCGCTCGCTCTTGCGTCGAGGACTTGTCGCCACCCTCAGCTCGGGGCCGCCGCCGATTGGGGCTCCAGGAGTCGCGTCGAGGACTTGGATTCGCTTGCTCTTGCGTCGAGGTCTTCTCGCCACCCTCAGCTCGGGGCCGCCGCCGCCGTCCGGCCGTCCCCACGAGGAACCCTCGGCTCCGTCGGGTCTAGGCAGCAAAGGGAGATCGAGTTGAACGAGCCACCTCGTCGCCCTCACACCGCCGCCGCCGCCGTCCGGCCTTCCCCCCGAGGAACCCTCGGCTCCGTCGGGTCTAGGCAGCAAAGGGAGATCGAATTGAACCCGCCATCTCGTCGCCCTCACGCCGCCGCCGCCGCAAGGAACTCTCGCTCGGCTCTGACGGGTCTAGCCAGCGGAAGGAGATCGAGTTGCTCCTGATAGAATTTTTTCTTTTCTTTGAATCAGTTGCTCCCGGATAGATGTTGACTTTTTTTTTCTCGGACCGGACGGAGGTGGCAACCAGCCTTTTGCTGATTTGGGGCGGAAAAAATCAATTAGATGTAAACTGATGTATTACCATTTTAACAGTACAATCAAAAGTACAATAAAAACCAATTAGATTAAAAGCTGGAAAGCTTTCTACTATTAACCTTCTCACGCACAAACTTTCAACCAAACATATCATTCTCAAGTTTGCCTTGGCAGACAGATTTTTATCAATTTTGTAGACAACACTTTTTGCCAGGTAATTTGCCAGGCTTCCAACCACAAAGGCCAGAAAATGGTTCATTCTTCAAAGGCTCAAACGACGAGACGGCCCAGCACACACAGAGCGGCACCTTGTTGGCTTCTTCAACCTCACCGTCGTAGCATCAGACGTGCACTTGGACGGATGTCGTCGCCGACCGCAGAACAGGGATACTACTGGTGCTCGCCAGATGACCTAGGGCGGCCGCCCAAGGTCGTCCTATAGGTGGGGCTTGTCCACCTTGCCTACACTCCCGTGCTGGTGTTGTGGTGCAGTGACGCATCATGAGCCTATTACACTTGCTTAAGAACATGTGCCCCAACACATTGTGTGTTGTTGAATTCGTATTAAGATATGCGCATGTACACTCTTCTAAAATATAGGAGACTTTTTTATCTTAAGTGAAACCATCTTAAGTTTGTCTGGGTTTTGTAAATAAGTGTATTATACATTGATAACTCAAAGAGACAAATTACGAAAATACATTTCATAATGTGATGACGTATCTAATGAGGCTCATTGGACATAGTAAACGCTATTGTCCATTTCTATAAACTTAGTCCATCTTGCAATATTTTAATTAAGAACAAACTAAAAATCTTTTCTATGTCAAGATAGATCGGTATTTTCTATGTAAATTTAGTTAAATCTATCGTTGTTTGACCTAAAATGGTAATAATAATATAAAACAGCAATTTTTAAGATGAAAACAAAAATACTATGGGACGAAGACAGAAGTTAGAAACCATCGTATGGACAGAAACCAAACTGGCCCGATGCAACTATGTCACTCTGTGTTTGATTGCATGCATTTGGGTGGCCCTGGCTCATGCTGTGCGGGCGTGGCACGATTGGTTGGCTATGCGAGTGGCAAACCACGCCTTGTGATGAGCACAACAACAAGCCAGAGAATGGGCAACCAAACAACTGTCGTTGGGATTACGACGCTGCCACGCTGCAGAGCAAGGCAACCAAACACCATAGGACTGCATGGTCAGGGCTTGCTGGTCAGCGACGACGGTCTAGGGCCTTAATTACATGCACCTTAAATTTTAAATTTTTTCATTCTCTCTCTATCACATCAATCTTTAGATGTATGCATAGAACATTAAATGTTGATAAAGTAAATATTTAATTACACAGATTAGTTATAAATCATGAGACGAATCTTTTGAGTCTAGTTAACCCATAATTAGATAATATTTAGCAAATACAAACAAAAATACTTAAAAAATTCTAACATCTAAACAAGGCCTAAATTTTTTTTTTTACTAGCGGCAGTCTATATGTTAGATGCCATCCAGGCTAGGTAGAGGAGAGAACCACACAGTAGTACTGCAAGCTAGCTGTCCATGCTCTGCTCGTTCGTTGTCCCAAATTGGCCGACGAAAGGCAGACACAGCTAGGTCCTCGTATGCTGTGTCCATGCATTTTTTTCCTCTCCCCTACTGATTCTGAGCTGCTTCGGCTGTAGGTTGGTCGATTGCAAACATCGTTTCATCAGCTACTACTTAATCATTGATTCGATTTGCACTTAAATCTAGCTTGCTATAATATTTTGCACTGAAAAAAGCGAAAATAATCTATGAGGACACAAGCATGCACGGGTGAACCGATGGATGGATCCGAGTAAGCTCAGAAGTCGGAGCGCAGCACGTACCGGCACCGGCAGCAGCAGCCATCAGAAGCTTGTACTCCCAAGGCCGCGCGCGCCGTCCCTTTGCCTTGGAGGATTTGGATCCAGCTCGACCTCGGGCTCGGGCTCGCCACGCCTGACGACCACAGGCCCGGCCAGGCACAGCCGGCGGCGGCCGGCTATGGGCCATGGCCTTCGTCTCCTGGGGACCTGACGGGGACGGGGGCTGGCCAGGCCAGGCCAGAGGGCAGCACGAGTCTGGCCGGCCATGGTGGGGAATTGGAGGGTGAGCGTGAGCTCTGAGCTGGGAGGGAGGAGGAGACTGGGAGGATCTGAGATTGAGAGTGACTGCCCACCAACCAATGTCTGCACTGCAGTCAGCCACGGGGTTTGTGCCAGCCGGCAGCGTGTCCCGTCCGGCCCAGTCCGGTGTCGTGGCCTCGTGGCCCGTGGGTGCTGCCTGCACTGGTTGTACAGCACGTGAGGTCAGTAGCTGAAAGTCTCATCATCGTATCATTATACTGATATCCTCTGTTGTCGTCGGACTCTTTTTCAAACGTAAAATTTTTAATGCGATTTCTGTCAGACGAATAAAGAAAAAGACAAGTAGCAGCCTAGTATTTTATTAGAAATCGGATACCATACTCTAACTACACACCTACGTATCAAGACAACTCAACTCATTCTACTACTAGCGTCCACTTAACTCATTGCTCGGTCGGATTGGGACATCAACACAAGCCTCAACTAACTCGGTCGGATTAGGTCTTCGACACGAGCCTCCACTTGACACCACTAGGAGCTCAACTACCGAAGCAACAAGAACCAAAAGCTAGCAAAGAAACCTAAAACTAAGCAACTGAAAAACAAAAACACCCCTACTCCACCCCCGGCACCAACCACGAACACAACGACAGAAACGACAAACTAGCACTGCCTGAGATATCCCGACCGAGTCGAATTCCAAAACGACGCCTTCAGCAAGGTTATGACGTCCAAGCGTCGTCATCGCTCGTCCAAGGCAGGACTAGGTTTTCACCCGCAGAGTGTACTGGGCACACGACGCCCTCAATAGGAGAACGACACACACAGGTGTCGCCGTCGCTAGGCTTTCGTCCAAGGAACCCACAGCACGTACGTCGGTCAAGATGTCGGGTCCCTGCCAGGCACTAGGACGTTGCTGCCGGCCATCCCGAAGAAGCTCCATTGGGGTCGACGCGCCGGCCACGCGAGCAGCCGCAAAGCTGCGCCAGCACCCTGCCAGACCACCTGCCGAACACCAGCCTCCCGCCACCGTGTACGTCCACCAACCGCCCGCCGTAGCCCTAGCCGCCGCCGGCCATCGCTGTCGGCCGAGCTCCCGTCGCAGGCACCGCCACCCCCTGAAGGTACTGGATCTGGAGTAGAACCCCGGACCAGCACCCCCGTGGACATGGGCCTCCGTCTTCATGACGACCGCCCTACAACGGTAGTCGGAGGCATGGGGGAGGGACGACATAGACGAAGACCGCCCACCAACTCCAGCAACCACCATGAAACGGCCACCATCAAGAGGAAGGAGGGGGACGAGTAGAGGGGGAGGGAACCCCTCCGCTGCCCCCCACACCCGAAAGGGCAGCAGCCCCGCGACGTCCTGTCGGCGATCCCCACCGAAGAGGAGCAACTGCTACCGTGCCTGGCACAGTCAATAGCACCGTCATGGCACCGCAGACCTGCCAAAACCACAGGCAGCCATGCCACCACGGCGCCGCCGAAGAGCCGCTCCTCCTCCACCGAGCACCCCGCACCTCAGAAGCCGGCAGCTGCTAGCTAGCCGTGGCCGCCCAGCGGCCAGCAGCCAGCAGCGGCCCGCCAGCTGGCTGCTGCCGGCAGTAGCCAAAATCCAGCTGCACCCAGCAGCGCCCAGGCAGCACCGTGGGGGGCGCTGCCGGAGGAAGACGAGATCCGCCTCGGGGACGACCGATCCGGCCACCACCAAGCCGGATCCACATGGATGGAGCCCCCGGCGGCCGGAATCTTCCACCACCGCCATTGACCCGCCACCAGCAAACCGCACCATCCGGCCAAGGAGCATCGGATCCTGCCAGGGGCCACCGGATCCTCCACTACCGCCATTTCCAATTCTCTCCTTATATTCTAGGAGCAACTATTGTTCTTTGTAGTTGTTCTATTGATGAATCTCGTCCTACACCAGGTTTTGTTTATCAATTGATAATCTTTTATTCCATAACTTTTTGATCCTTGGAGATTTGTGGAATATACCTCGACATACACCATTACCATAAAAGCCTAAACCTGGTATGAATCCTTGAATTTTTTATGAAGTATGTGTCACGCCTTAATTCTTTTCAACTCGGACACATGCTACCTCCTTGACATCATAAGGCGACGAATATTTTGCTCGAATATCACTTTGACTGTGTCCTTTAAGGTACCATGAACCATGACTTGGAAACATCGTGAAGCCTGGAGTCTCTTATGACTCGCGACCATAAGGAAACACAACTGGGCGTTCGCCGTTACCTAAGTCTATGTTCGTGATAACTTATAGTTCACAATTAGGGTGTTTTCATTCTTTGCTCATGTTATTCTCTTGACCTTGATATCTGACAAATATTGTTCGAGAGTTACTTTGATTGTGTTCTATAGTGGTGTCGCGACCCGTGACTATGGTGTCGTGTCAACCTGAGATTTCCTGTGATTCGCGATCACATGAATTTTTACCAGGGCACGCACTGGTATCGTAGTCGATGCTCCTAAACCATTATCGTTCACAATTTATGCGTTCTTACTCCTTGAACACTCCTTAGGGATTCAAAGTTGTTCTTTGAGTTTTTAAACGCCTTGTGATTATGACCAACTCTAAAATCTCAGTTACATTCTCAATCTTGCAAGACATGGGTTATTCCTGTTGTGCCCTATAGTGGTGCCGTGTTTCGTAACCCTGGTGCCGTGACGGAACCTAGAGTCTCTTGTGTGACCCGGGCACACAAGTTTCTACTGGGTGCGCGCAGGTATAGAGGTTTGTAGGCATGAGCTACTATAGCTTCGCAACTAATGAACCCTACTCCTGGAAATCCTTACTTAAACTCCCTTAATAATTTAAATACCTTGTTAATTGCAACTTCTTGCATATCTTGGTTGTAACTCTTGATTCGCTCCTTGTTGTTTAATGAACTTCTATCAAGTTGTTTTACTTGACACATTTCCTTTTCCATTGTTTACCCCACGGGATTTTGTTGCTCTGAAATCTCGGGACGAAATTTCTTTAAGGGGGTAAGATTGTAACATCCTAGATGTTAATGACATCTAAAACTTGATCAAGTGTATTATCAAGCATAATCATTGAGCATCATGGCATAAATACATTCATGTTTTAATAATGTCTTTTATATGGTGCTTTGTTTTATACATGAAATGATGAGTTGATTGCTACTTAAAAAACTATTTTTAAAACCTTGTTTTATTCCTTTTTTCATATTTCAAAATTTATAAGGAATTTTGGTACACTCTCAAAATATGGTTTGTAGATCTTGACAAGAGCTAAAAAGTTGGTATTCAAAGTTTTTTAAGTTTCCAAAAAGAATTTCAAATGAATTTGAAAATACAGTTTTTTGGCATTTGCCCCTTTTTGATTTTAAATTCATATTTCAAAATTTGTGCATAATTTGGGAAAACTTTGTATATGAAAAAGATTTGGTTTTAAAAGTTAAGCATTCCATACATTGGAATATTTTTAAGTTATTAAGAAAAATTAAAAGATATTCAAAATGTTTTTTTTACAGTTTTTGTCCCCTTTTTAAATTTTATTCCAAACTCCTATTTCCACATTGAATCTACAAAAGCTCAAATTGAGAAAGCTGTAGATCTTGGAAAATCATGAAACTTTTGTATTTATAGTTTTTTAAGTTCTATTCAAAATTTTAGAATAATTAAAAAATGTTGAGAACTGGGTGTACTGCTACAGTACCCCCGACGGGGCTACTCCTCTGCCCGGCTGCCGCGTCGTCGTCGTGCTCGATTTGGTCGCGTCTTCATGGTGTTTCTCGTGTGGGCGCCTTCGTGGCCAAACTCGCGAAGATGTTGGACGCCCAGAAGCCTCGCACTCGTCCTCAAGTCGCCAAGCCGGTCGTCGTTTCCATTTTCTCCTCCTCTGTCTCGCTGCCACCATCGAGCTTCAAGCGCCGGCGGAATTCGTCGCCGCCGCTGCACCTCCGCCCAACAGCCCACGTCCATAGCTACGCATAGTCCTTGTGAACCTCTCTGATCCGCTAGACTCGCCTCTCGCCGTTACAATCGGCCGCGCGCACCGTTATTGCCGTGGCCGTCCTCCACGGCCGTCGCACATGGGCCGCGGTGCGCTCGCCCTCTCCGAGCTCCTCAGCCCATGCCGACCGCACCTTTGTCTTCCTCAGCCCGTGCTGCACCTCTTGCCCCTCTCCTCGCCTTCAATCGCCGCCAGGAGCCGCAGCGACGCCGCCGCCGTACAGCCGTGGGCGCCTGTGCGCGCGGCCAGGCCGACCTGGTCCGCCTCGGGCCGAACCATGGCCTCTAGCGGGTGCGCACGAGCCCTGGGATGCTTCCCCGCCTATCCTTTACCACCTACGAGCATCTTCCCTACCGGAACCCGTCATCCTATGCGCCTCCTCTGTTTTCATTCGTGTGAGGGACCTCGGGTTTGAATTCAACAAAAGCCAGGGGCCTAAGTGCACAGCTACAGACTCAGGTGAATAGTACCCCAAGGACCTATTTGTAGCAGTTTTTCTTAAACTTCAGAAATTCATATCTAGAGTCTGGTAACTCCGTTTTTGGTGAACCAAATTTTGTTCTGTTCCTTGTAATGTTTAGTTTTTATTAAAAATATGAAACATGCCATGTTTTGTAGAAAAATAATTAGCTATGTTTTATGCCTTGATTTTATGATAGAAAGGAAGGAAATTCATATATCATGCTGTGTAGCTCCGTTTCACTTGAAATTTTTATGACATGTTTCTTATGCCATGTGTGTGTAGTAGTAAAAATATTATGGTTATTGGATGTAGTATGCTTAATCTTTTAATTTATCTTGTTTGTTGTTAATTAAATAGTTTATAATTATAATAAAAATGTATAAATGGAAAATATGGTTTCTTTACTTTTGTATGATAGTGATATGTCATATTAACACCTAATATGGCCATATGATTTTAGAATATATAGAGTTTTATATTTATCTTAGTAATGCTTTTAAAATGATTTATAATTAGTTAATTAACTAATTTTGTTATGCTTTCACCAATGCATTGCCAAGCATCATGTCATGAGTTCATCATGCTAAAGCATGCATCATTTTATTACATGTAGTTGTTTTGAGAGAGAATTGGATCGTGTTGATCAATGTTCGAAAAGATGCCATCCAACGAGAATGTTCGAGAAGGTGACATCCATCAATGATGTTGAAATCCTTATCCATGGTGCTGGTGTCAAAAGTAACATCTGTGATCCTGATGAGAACTAACCACCGCTGTAACAAAGGCAAGCCCCGGATGCATTTAAACCCTATCCTTATTTTATAAAAGTTTTTATCACTTCAGTTATGAAATATTGCATTAAGTAATAGGAGTTGAGTGAAAATCCTCCAATTGCATTACCTGTCTTACTTCCATATTCCTTGTTATCTGTTTTTAAAAAATGCATAGTAATGCTTAGCCCTACCTAATTAGTTAGGTTTTCAAAAAGTAAAAGAATGAAAAATATGGGTATGGCTTTATCTGTGAAATCATGATGATAGTTAATAAATCGAGTTCGGACGGGTAACTTGCATAGGAATGGAGTCCTTTTGTAGTGTTTTCGTCTGTTGATGCCCTAGGTCCCGTGTCGTTGGTGAACTGGTGATATTGAGAAACTAGAAAATCCACATGCATGAAGTGATATCCTGAGGGTTGGAGCCCAGGTATGTCATGGAGTGATATATAGTGGGGCCAGAGTCTCCACATATGTCATAGTGTGGTATACTATGGGTTTAAGTTCCCATGTATATCGGTACACTGGGTCGAAGTACTCACGTGTATCATGTGGTGATATATGGCTGCGGTTGTTATCCCGGTATATCAGTTCATCTGATATGCTTAGGAGTTAGAGTCTCCTGTATATCAGTGACCTAGGTCCCAGCTGAGTATATAAAATGGATTTGAATCACAGTTGCTTCTCGAAGAAGGAGACTCAAT
This sequence comes from Bothriochloa decipiens, assembly GCA_023333625.1. Classification (NCBI taxonomy): domain Eukaryota; kingdom Viridiplantae; phylum Streptophyta; class Magnoliopsida; order Poales; family Poaceae; genus Bothriochloa; species Bothriochloa decipiens. Next base: position 59,073,239 of record CM041632.1, read on the forward strand.
CGGTGTTCATCATCATAGTAACAACTTGAATTATGGTTAAGGTTTATAAATGGAGTTGGTTGATAGTCTTAAGCTAAAGCTTTACAACTTTACTTTCTGTCAAGATTTTCTGCAAAAATTCCTACGAGCCTTACCTTGTCCCTCTAGCCTGCATTTCCTGAGTCTTCACCTCTCTTTTTCGTTGGGTCAGTCTTGTTGAGTACTTTTGTACTCAGGGTTTGTTGAACCCCTGTTGCAGGTGCTGACTAGTGTCGCAAATCAGTTTATGTCGGTGGGCTCGACATGATCTGGTTATCCTTGTAACACCCATGGTGTTAAGCATACATTATCTTGCATATCATGAGCATAATCATCTCTTTGTATAGTCATTGTTTACATAAAATGATAAAATGAAAAATGTGCTTGCTTTGATTTGAACTAGAGCTATATGATAGGTTGCTTATTTGGGTTTGAGTGTTAAATAAAGTTTATAGATAAAATTATTTGGAGCAAAACTTATTTTTGGGTGATTTCATGAAAAGGCTTGGAAGTGGGTCAAAAATGTCAAAAACAGTTTATAAAAATGTTTTTTTTTAATTTTAAATGGATTTTAAATCCCCATTTTTGAATTTCAAATTCTAGGCAGAATTAGGCTTTGATGTTTAAAAGTGAAATATTCTACTCATTGAGAGAAACATTTCATATTTTACAAGTTTCTTCAAATTCGGATTATTTTAGAAAATATGGAGTTAATCAAGTTCTACATGAATCTTGGCGCACTGGGACCCACCCGTCGGCCTCCTTCTTCCCTCTCTTCTTCTTCCTCACGCCGACGGCGTCCGTGCCGACGCCAGTCGTGTGGCAGTCGTACGCCGGGCGTTCGCCGGTGTCTGCTGTTCGCCCCGCGCACCTGTGCGCCGCACGCCGATCCTGCTCCGCGCCCGACCGGAGCCCACTGCCACTCCACGCGCCCTCGGCCGGCCCCGCACGCACGCTACGCGCCCGACGACGCCTGCGGGTATGTTTTCTGTGAATCAAATCCCTGCCACTATTTTGTTTGATTCTGGATCGTCGCATTCTTTCATGAGTCAAGCATTTGCACAGAAGCATGACGAAAAGATACTTGAATTGAGCATTGAATTCAAAGTTAGTTTAGCTGGGGTTGATGTAACTACTAAGCAGATAGTTCAGGGTGCAACTTTAGATCTAGATAAGTGGAGGTTTCAGTTGAACTTGATAGTTCTACCTGGCTTAGGAGTGGACGTGATAGTGGGGATGAGTTGGATGAAATTCTGGGGTGCTGTGATCGATACAGGTAATAGGATGCTATCTATCAGAAATCCTCTTGGGGAGGGTACTTTTCAAGTGCCGTTACCCCGAAAGTTTAAGCTAGAGAATGTATCCTATTCTACTCGTGTGACCCCTCTTCCTGAAATTCCTGTCGTGTGTGAGTTTCCGCATGTTTTTCCTGAAGAGCTTCCGGGTCTTCCACCCGATAGGGATGTTGAGTTTCGCATTGAGTTATTACATGGCACCGCCCCAATCTCTAGGAGACCATATCGGATGCCACCAAATGAATTGGCAGAGCTTAAAAATCAGTTGAAAGAATTGTTGGATAAGGGTCTTATTCGTCCTAGTGTGTCGGAATGGGGTTGTCCTGCTATCTTTGTGAAGAAGAAGAACAAATCTCTACGGATGTGCGTGGATTACCGTCCACTCAATGCTGTGACCATTAAGAACAAGTATCCGTTACCCCGTATTGACATTCTATTTGACCAGTTATCCAAGGCAAGAGTATTTTTCAAGATTGATCTTAGGTCTGGTTACCATCAGATTAAGATTAGACCAGAAGATGTGTCTAAGACCATTTTTTCTACCAGATATGGATTGTATGAGCATCTTGTTATGTCCTTTGGCTTAACAAATGCTCCTGTATAGTTCATGTATCTGATGGATTCAGTCTTTGTGCCTGAGTTAGACAAGTTTGTGGTGGTGTTTATTGATGACATCTTGGTGTACTCAGAAAATAAAGAAGATCATGCCGAGCATCTGAGGATTGTTCTAGAAAGGCTTAAGGAACATAAGCTGTATGCCAAGTTTAGCAAGTGTGAGTTTTGACTCAAGAAAGTTCAATTCCTTGGCCATGTTCTATCCGATGAGGGAATCTCAGTAGATTCGAGCAAAGTACAAGAGGTTATGAATTGGGAAGCACCAACTTCTGTGCATGAAGTTCAGAGTTTTCTTGGTCTAGCCGGATATTATCGTCGTTTCATTCCGGATTTTTTGAAGATTGCCAAACCTATGACAAATCTGTTGTAGAAAGAGAAGAAGTTTGTTTGGATAGAAGAGTGTGAAATGGCTTTCCGTACCTTGCGGGAATCATTGACCACTGCTCTTGTTCTTGCGCAACCAGATTTAGGAAAACCTTTTGATGTATATTGTGACGCATCAAAAATAGGTTTGGGATGTGTGCTTATGCAAGAAGGGAGAGTCATAGCTTATGCCTCACGCCAGTTGAAGAAGCATGAAGTGAATTATCCAACCCATGATTTGGAGCTTGCAGCTGTTGTGCATGCTCTAAAAGTTTGAAGGCATTACTTGCTGGGTAATTTCTGCAAAATCTACACTGATCACAAGAGTCTGAAGTATATCTTCACTCAACTCAAGTTGAACATGAGGCAACATCGATGGATAGAGTTTATCAAGGACTTTAATATGGAGATCTTATATCATCTAGGCAAGGCAAACGTAGTCGCAGATGCGTTGAGTCGAAAATCACATTGCCATGCTATTCAAACTTTGTTAGCTGATGGTTTTGGCCTCATGCATCCTGTTGTGCTGCATAGCATCCAAATTAGTTGCTCACTTGAAAGCAAGATCATCGAGGGTCAGAAAACTGACAAGGGTATAGGTCATATCAAGGAGAAGATGCTGAAATAGCAAATCAAGCATTTCAGAGTAGATGAGAAGGGAATCTTATGGTTTGATGATCGTCTGGTCGTACCAAAAGATAGAGAACTCAGAAATCAAATCATGGATGAAGCTCACTTATCAAAGTTATCTATTCATCCTGGCGGTAGTAAGATGTTTCATGATTTAAAGGCTCGTTATTGGTGGACAAAAATGAGAAAGGAGATTGCAGCTTATGTTGCACGGTGTGACATCTGTTGTCGCATAAAGGCTGTTCACTTGAAGCCAGCCGGAATGCTTCAACCGTTGCCGATTCCTGAATGGAAATGAGAAGATATCAGTATGGATTTCATTACCGGACTTCCCACAACTCCAAAAGGGCATAACTCTATTTGGGTAATCATTGATCGACTTACCATGAGTGCGCATTTTATTTCAGTTCGTACCAATTATCGACCGCCCCAATATGCTGATATTTCTCTCAGGGAGATCATTCGTTTACATAGAATTCCCAAAACAATTGTATCTGATCGAGGGTCTCAGTTTATCGCTCACTTTTGGGATCACTTGCAGAAGAATTTGGGGACAAAGCTGAATCGTAGTACAGCTTATCATCCTCAAACTTCAGGCCAGACAGAAAGAGTGAATCAAGTTCTTGAAGATCTCTTGAGGGCTTGTGTTTTATCATCCAAGGGTTCATGGGAGAAATGGTTATCTTTGGCAGAATTCTCTTATAATAATAGTTACCAAGAGAGTATATAGATGGCTCCTTTTGAGGCACTGTATGGCCGAAAGTGTAGAACACCGGTGAATTGGGTAGGACCTGGAGAAAGAAGATACTATGGTATTGACTTTGTTAAAGAAGCTGAAGAACAAGTTCGAACAATTCAACAACGCATCGCAGCTGCATAATCTCGTCAGAAGAGTTATGCTAACAAGAGAAGAAAACCTCTAGTTTTTAATGTTGGTGATTATGCGTATCTGAAGGTCTCTCCTATGAAGAAAGTGCAACGTTTTGGTGTTAAAAGAAAATTGGCACCTCGTTATGTCGGTCCATATCATATAGTAGAAAGAAAAGGATTGTGGGCCTATAAGCTCAAACTACCTGAAGAGATGAGTGCAGTGTTTCCTGTTTTCCATGTATCCCAACTCAAGAAATGTCTACGTGTTCCAACCGAAGAAACAGTCAAGGCCAAAGACATTAAGCTAAGTTCAGATTTAACTTATGAAGAGAAACCTATGAGACTCCTGGATGTTAAAGATAGAGTGACCAGAAATCATGTGGTCAAGCAATATAAGGTTTCTTGGAGCCATCATGATGATACCGAGGACTATTTAAAAGAAGTATATCCCGATTTTCATAAAGAATGGTTAGTCTACTCAAATCTCGGGACAAGATTTCTTTAGGGGGGAAAGGCTGTAACACCCATGGTGTTAAGCATGCATTATCTTGCATATCATGAGCATAATCATCTCTTTGCGTAGTCACTGTTTACATGAAATGATAAAATGAAAAATATGCTTGCTTTGATTTGAACTAGAGCTATGTGATAGGTTGCTTGTTTGGGGTTGAGTGTTAAATGAAGTTTGTAGAGAAAATTATTTGGAGCAAAACTTATTTTTGGGTGATTTCATGAAAAGGCTTGGAAGTGGGTCAAAAATGTCAAAAACAGTTTATAAAAATGTTTTTCTTTTAATTTTAAATGGATTTTAAATCCCTATTTTTGAATTTCAAATTCTAGGCAGAATTAGGCTTTGATGTTTAAAAGTGAAATGTTCTACTCATTGAGAGAAACATTTCATATTTTACAAGTTTCTTCAAATTCGGATTATTTTATAAAATATGGAGTTAATCAAGTTCTGCACGAATCTTGGCGCAGTGGGACCCACCCGTCGGCCTCCTTCTTCCCTCTCTTCTTCTTCTTCGCGCCGACGGTGTCCGTGCCAACGCCGGCCGCATGGCAGCCGTACGCCGGGCGTTCGCCGGTGTCTGTTGTTCGTCCCGCGCACCCGTGCGCCGCACGCCGATCCTGCTCCGCGCCCGACCAGACCCCACTGCCGCTCCACACGCCCTCAGCCGGCCCTACACGCACGCCACGCACCCGACGACGCCCGACGCCATGGCCCGGCTGTCCGAGCTTAGCGGCTCACTTCAATGCGTCCGACGTGCCTCGCCCTAACTCACTCACCCACCACTCCATTGAGCGCTCGACCGCACTCAGCTCCTCACTCCACTCTGCCATTTCCTCTGCCTCTCTTCCCTTGGAGCCGCAGCACGCCATTTCCGCCGCCGTGAGCTCAAACCACCGCAGCGCATCACCACGGCCACATTTTCTTCCCAGATCACACGCACAGCTTCACCATGGCGTGAGACACGCCCTGCGCTCGTTCCCTGCCCTCGAGACCCAAGGTAGAGGTCGAATTGACCGTTTCCCCCTTCGCCGGCCATGGCTGCCCCGATTGCCGTGCGGTCTGCCGTGGCTAGCCTTTCCCTTCTCCCTCTTTTATCTTGCGCATCGTGGTCGCCTGCATGAGTAGAACAGGTTGGTGTAGTTAATGGGATCGATTAGGGTTTGTGTTCGTCGGATTTTGGCCGACCGCCGTCGCGGGTCACGCCGCCGCTCGCCGGCGTGCATCGCCGTCGTCATTTCTTCCAGCTTTTCTTTTCATTTTCTGGTGAATCCGAGTCACCTTGGCTCGCTGTAGCCTATAGGCTAGCTCTTGCACCTCGCCGTGGCCGACTCCGGCGAGTTCGCTGACATGCAGCACCGTCGCTCAGCGCCGTTCAAAGCTGCCACCATTTTCCTTCGCGATAGCTTGCATCTTGTACACCAACGGGTTCGCGTCGATGAGTTGAGTCTAGTGGTGGCCGTAGTTCGGCCGGTGACCTCGCCGCCGGCGAGATTGCCGACCACCGGCGACCTCCCCCTGCGGTGTGGATCACGTGCAGAATATGCTATTCTTTTTTGGACTTAAGTGCAAAACAGCCAGACACAGAGAGTTTCTTTATAGGGCTCGGTTAATTACTGAAAAGTCCAGGGTTCTTGGTGTAAAACCGTTTTCTTTTCGATTTAAAGAAATGGTTTTCCCAGATTTGAATAAAAGCTTTGAAAAATCATAACTCACTCAATTTTAGTTCAAATGATTTGATTCAAATTGCAGTATTTTTCTTATGAGTAGATCTATGCATAAAAAATATGAAATGTGATTTTTGTAATACTTTTCTGTATAGATTTATTTATCCCTATTAAATACCTTTATCTTTGAAAATGCATAAGTAATTCTCTGTTGCTTAGAAAAATGTAAATCTAAGTTTGTTAGTCTTCTTATGTCATGCTCTATCTGTGAAAAATGTTAAAAGACTATGTCATGTATATATATTGTCTTGTTTAATTATGGTGCCTATTAAGCAGATGATAAATAATTCATAATAAATAATATATAAGTGATTTATGCATGAAACTTTTTAGAGGATGATTTTATGCTAATCTAGAGCTAAGAATATTCTGAGATCTCTTGTTTGACATTTTTCTGTGTACAAAGTATTTTATGCCCTTTTATTTGTGCTGCCTTGTCATTTTTATGCAGGATAAAGTACTTACTGTTTTAACCTGAAAATTTTTATGGTAGTCTATATTAAGCATGCTTAAGCTTCTGTAATTTTTACAGGATTTTCTAAGTAATCTAAGGTCATGTTGCAGTTCTGCCTCTATTATTTAGGTTTATTAATAATGCTTTAAGTTAGTATTTCATGTGTATAATAATGCTTTTTCTGATGTTGTGATAGGTGTAATCTGTTATTGGTTTTCGTTCAGTAGAGGGTAGTGTGCAAAATATTTATCATTTATAATTCCTTTTAATGTGTAAGTAAAATATATTGTGATGCTTGTATACGATTTATCGTAGAAGAGAATGCAGATGACGTGCTTATCATACATGTTTTAAAATCATGTCCATTATCTTTAACTGAGCATTCATTCACCATCAGCATGTACCTCTGTATTTACTATGTATTTGTGGTATTCATACGCACCATGCATCATACAAGATCGTCAGAGCTCGAAACGGTAGTTCCCGGAGTACGAGGAGAGGAAGGCCAGCAGGAAGCCTTGGTACAGAGGATAGCAGCAGAAGAGGATCCCGAGGTTGATCTTCCCGACTGTCCCGACCATCAGCCAAGCTCTTTCCTGAAAGGCAAGCCCCGGAGCATTCGCCCTGTGGTTTGCAAAAATATCTAACTTGAGTCCTTTGCTTGTTTGATGCATTAAGTTATAGGCGTTGTTTTTATACCGTTGCTGCATTACTTATATTCCTTGCCCACTGTATATACTTCAACCCTATTAGGTTCAGATGCGATTATCTGCTTAGCCTTGCTTTAACTAGATCAGTAGAAGTCGGGTGATTTCCTGTCATCCGCGAGTTATAGGTGGTGACTCGGAATGGTTGAATACATTGTTATCTTGGATAACCATGTGGAGATAATAAATCAAGACCGGGCAGGATTGGTGTTGGGACTAAACTGGTGGTTCGGTGAGGTTATCTCGTCTGAGTCGAACTAGGACCCCGTCCGTTGTACGTCCTCAAGTCATATTGAACGCATGCACATTTAGCTGGAAGGATAAGTCGTTCTGACCGCGAAGCCTGGGTTTGATTTGGGCCAGGAGTCAACCTGCTATACGCATCGTATTGGAGAAGATGGGGGACCACGGGTTACACGGAGAGTAAGTCCGAGGTCAGGGTCGCCCTGAATAAGGCAGCCAGGCGGTTCCCGGATACGATGGTACCTATTGATCCCGCGATTTTCCGAATCAAATTTTCGGTGATCTGTAGCTCACTTTAGCGGGTGAGTGTGGTTTGTGTGAGGAATACCTGCTAGCTGGTTAGTAATCGATTACAATCGCCATCGTTCTTAGACAGTGAACACTTGACTTGAGCAGCGGCATCATAGTAATAACTTGAACAAAGCGATGAGATGGTTGAGCCGTGATGTTAAAAGGTACTCAACCGGAATTGGTTACTATTCTCGTTGAATAATTATTACCATGCTTATTTAGTATAGGTGCTAGTCTAGCATGATAAGGTTAATCCAGCTAAAATACAATGCTAGAAGGTTATAATAAATTATTCCTTTAATGCAAGATTTTTTGCAACTTAATGAGTCAGCTATCCTACTTATCCAGCCTTGCATACTCCTTGGAGTCAATTTATTTTTAGTTTATAATGGGTAAGTCTAGCTGAGTACATTCCCGTACTCAGGGTTTTATTTCCTATGTTGTTGCAGATGGTGAGATGTACTATGGACATTGCCAGCACTGCTTCTATCCCGCGTTGGGTGATGACTAGACCTTGGGCATGGTCACTCTACTCTACCTTATGCTTTTGCTGGATATTGACTGAGGACCTGGCACAATATTTGAACTAAGTGTGTGTGTATTTGAACTTAATCGCTTCCGCTATTTCGAATTCGAACTTGGCTTGTAATAACTTTATTCGTACTCCGATGTATAAAATTATGTGCAACTATGTATGCTGTGAATGGTGATGGCTAAACTTATTATGATCTTGGCTATGCCGAAAAGTTTGAAATCCTTCGAGATTTCAGGATGACTACCGGGTTTATTAGGTCTCAATCACGTAGTTGCTATCTTAATGGCTAATTACATGCTTGTGCTCTATAAATTGGTCGGTTCTGTGACAGCCCTCTCCCGACTTAGGCGCTCTACCTAAGTTGTCTTCTGTAGTTCTACTCTGCTTTTGCAATTGAAGATAATTTTATAAAAGATAATTTATTTATAATTTGTAAATTTACTTTTATCTTTTCTTTGCACTCTTATTCTTATTTTGTAACAAATGTTGTAATGTTGCAGCTACTCCTTTGTTGATCCTGGTATGAGTATAAAATATGGTTTAATCGGGGTCCTTTTAGGGCACCCGACAGGGCTTTCTAAGTTGTATGGGACACATACATGGCTATCAGAAGTCTTTGAGATAATGATAGGTGCGTGTGGGCCATATAATTTAGGAGGTCCTGCCACAGGTACGAGACCATGTTCGAAGACGATCCTGTTGACGCGGACGCCCGAGTCGATTCGGGAGCTCTTCCCTGACCTCGTGCGCCCTCGACGCGGGCAACGTAGCACCCACGCATGAGCGCCACCACCGATCCTTCGATCGAAGCCAGTGCGCGCACTCTAGGTTGTCTTTTTCGTGAGTAATTATCGATAAAATATCCTCAGCAGTCTACCACGGAGCTATCCAAAGTAGTAGAAGATCGGTGAGGGTGCGCTTAGATTAGGAGCTAGATGTGAACAGAGGCACAAGACGTAATGATTTATACAGGTTCAGGCCGCTATGAAGCGTAATACCATACGTCCTGTGCTCTGTTCGGTCGTATTGATATGAATCAACTTGAGTTGATGGGGTCCCTGTCCCTACTTATATAGTCCGAAGGGACAGGTTTACAAGTAAAGTAGCCTATTTCGTACTATTATAATATTGTGCGGTGCACGTCATGTGCTGCACGTCTTCATCTTGCAGGTTAGTTCGATGGTGCGACCCATGTATAGCCGTAAGGGTATATGAGGGTCATATCCCCACAGCTAGTCCCCGAGCACCATATATCTTGAGGGAATGCCGTCTTGACGCTTGCTGACCAGTGAGGCTTGAAGTCTTGCATGTTTGATACAGTCACTTGTACTGTTGGGGCTTGTGGTTGGTCTACCGACCAGTTGGGAAGAGCGCCACAGGAGCATACTGGTTCGCCGACCAGGTTGATGAAGAGCCGACCACCGTGTCTGTCAAGAACAGGACATGTCGACAATGCATGTTTCTCAAAAAAGAAAGGAAAAAGTTCCGCATGTGTGGTGATGTTTTGCCTAATTTTTTAGTTTGGACTTCGCCCATTTGTCATATACGACCATTTGGTACTAAAGTTGCCACCATTTTTTTATTAAAGCACCCTACTAAATTTTAGCTAGCTAGCTAATTGCTAGAGCTAAAATTCAGCTAGCTAAAGATTAGTTAGGAGTGTTTGGATCCTATAACTAATTGAAATACTTGACCATGCTACCCATAACTAATTCCATTGTCTAGCTAGCTGAACTTTAGCTAGGGGTGTTTGGATCATCTAGCTAAACTTTAGCTAGGGTAGTTTAGTCACTAAGGTCTTTCTAGCTAGTTTTAGCTCGGTTGAAACAATTAAAAGGATTATGTGTACATTAAATTTTAGCTTCCAACTGGACTATGTGAATGTATCACAACTAAAGTTTAGCCCACTTGTCATAGACAATCTAAGGAAGGAGGAGACTTTCCTTCTCATCTTTGTTCAAGAGAAATTAAGGCAATGCTATGCTTATATCCTCGTTGGTTCAATTTGGTTTTTTAAGAATCAAAACATCTCAGGTTTAACGAAATTCATAGTATATTTGATATCATAAATCTTTAGATTTTTTATTATAATTTTAATAAAACTTGAATTGGAATACCTTATAATTTTGGAATTGAGAGAGTACGAGTCATGCATATTCTGTTTATATGCACACGAGCCAGTGAAATATGCAAATTGCAAACTATGGACAAAGATCGTAAAAGTTGTGACCGTAAATTAAAGTTGACCAATGACTTTGAGTTGTTGTTGTCGGGCTGGCATGGGCGCTCGGCTCTACGGATTCACTGTTGGGACCCACACCGGCATGCCACGGTGTACATTTTAGTTGCCAGGCCGATACCTAGAGGGCCATATGGGGTGCGTTTGCGACCCTGGCTCAGGAGGGCTCTGCGCTCGTGGGCTGCAGGTGGCCGTGTTTGTTGTCCTGGCCCGCGAGCGAGCCCGGCTCCCAGGAGCCAAAACCGACGCCTAGGCCAGGCCCCGGAGAAACGCAGAAAATCAGCGTTTCTCTGCGGCCAGGCTCCGTGCAGTGCTCACGCGGCTCGCGGGAGCCCTCAATGCGGATAGAATCACCTCCGCCATTCTTGGCCACCATCCTGCGATGCCATCCATGGCGTCGTCGGCCGCCTCCTTCTCCCTCGCAGCCATTAGCCACCCCCATTTTATCCCTACCAAGCCCGTCTCCCCGCGCGGTGTCGTCCAACCCGCCTGCAGCTCATCATCGTCGGCGCCGCCTCCACCCCCGCACCTCCCAGGCGGAGCTCCGTCCAGACTCCAAGAACGTCGCCGTGCTGTCCGCCAACGACGTGCACGGGGTGCTCGACGGGATGCAGCGGCGGCACGGGACGGGGCGGGGGCAACGACTGCCTACTCGTGGAACGCGCTCCTGCACGAGTACGTCTGCCGGGGATGTGGCGAGGCGGCGGGCCATGTCGCCGACGCGTTCGCAGAGATGCGTGCCACGAGGCCAGCGCCAACGAGTACACATATGGCTGCGTGCTCAAGTCCATCTCTGGGAGCGCCAGCCCTCAATGTCGATGCGCGGCGGCGTAGTCTGCCCCCTCCTCTACTCTTGGCCACCGTCCTGTCGTGGCCGCAGGCATAGCTCCTCCTACGTCAAGCGGCGCGAGCAGGCGGCGGGACGCTGGCCCCATCTTGCGGCACAACGGAAGGACGACCTGGCCCGCCGGCGTTGGCAGCAGCTCGCGGCGCGGGGCGCGGCGGGGCAGCCTCGCCCGCTGGTGCTGGTTGCAGGTCGTGACGCGGCTAGACGAGCTCGCTGGCTCTGGTTGCCTGCCGACGTCCCTGGCACACCGCCGTCTTCCTCCCCCATCTTCTCCTATCCTGCGATGGTGCCGGTGATGGGCGGCGGCAGCAACTTCTAGGCCGAGGTGGGTGAGTCCGCGTTCACCATGGTGCTCTCCCTCCACATGTTCGATGAAATGGCAATGACAACCGTTTGAGGGTAATGTTACCATGTTCTGAGTCCAAGGTCATCGTATCCATCTGTACAAGCGAGACAAACATGATCTCAATCAAGCTCGGCTCCGCTGGACCACGTTGACAAACACGAGCAGGTGCACCATTTGGACCGGGCTAAGGGTGGCCAGGCCCACGAGGTACACCCTCACAAACGCACCCATGGGCCCGTGGCATGCTAGGACTGGGGTGTCGTCCATTTGGACATCCACGGACGTCCGACTGTTGTGGGTGCGAGTTGCGCGACGGCCGACGACGACACCGCCGCAACGGTGTCAGCGAACTGGTGATAAGATCGGTGCCCTCTGACCCAATCGCTCTTAGGGCAGGAACATTGCTACACGTGAGCGGTCTCATACGCCGTCTCATGCATTGCCACGTAAGGTTTTTGATGATGTGGAGAAAACAGAGAGGTGAGAGAGAATGAGATCATTGTTTCACGGATCAACCGTCTCATAAGCTAAAATTTAGGACTATGAGACAACTAATTTACTATTATATGAGCTGTTATCGTCATACACCTCACAATCATATTTTTACTCTCTTCATAAATTAAGGAATTTCAAATTACTATGAGACAACTTTAAAAGATGACCATTATACATATTATCTATTAAATCGTTTTAAATTACGTGATACTTGGTGAGACTAGTTACGAGAGAACACACCTGCCGTTGCTTTAACCACGCGAGATCCTAGATTATCGGCATGCAGCTGACCACGATCCTCCCACCATCGGTCACCATCGCTCCGGCGTTTGTATAAGAACTGTCACAGGAGGCAGCAATGGCCGATCACCACCCAAAACCAATTCTTTCCCGTCGCGTTAGCGTGCAAACCTTTCCTCTCGGTTGCATTGCACCGCAGTCATCTCCCCGCTGGCCGCCGCTTGCCGCCCGCGCACTCGCATCCCAAGTGCGCGCATCGTCCGCCGCCGCCTATCACCCAGTGACCCAGCCGCGCGTCCGCCGCCGCCGCCAGCACCTCAGCCCCACTCGCATCCGCATCCGCCGACGCCGCGTCCTGCCGACTTGCGCGTAGCAGCGGCCGCTGACCCCGGCCACTCGCTAGATATGAGCGGTCGCGGTGTCGGGACGAAGGCGAAGGTGCAGCAACGGTGCGCCAACCATCCCTGGTGAGCAGCCAATCAACCATGGTGAGAAATCTCTCTCTCTATCTCTCTCTCTCTCTCTTCCAACCTCTTCTCTAAGATCTAATCTGTCTTGATCTCTCCTTCAATTAGCAGAGGACTCTCGCTTCATCGCTGGGAACCGGGTGCGGTGGCCAGTGGCCACGGCGACATTCCGTCTCTGATGAGCAGTCTAAGATCTTCAAGGATGATTGCCTTAGGAAGTCAAGTCCCCTATGGCGAAGGACGTGGACATGAATTCTGCGCAGGGGTTCAGACTTCAGAGAGAACAGACAAGGTAACTTCCTCTAAAGGTTAGTTGGTACTCTTCTAAATTCCAAGCTACCGTCATTCCTAATCAATAACCAAACAAGCCCATGGGGCTGATGACTCTGAAGTTATCACAAATTACTTTTTACCTGTTTGAATGTTTTTTAACAAGACACACATATATATTATATATAGTGCAGCCAAATTACAAGAAGGTCCTCACAGAGGACCAAATTACACAAGGCCATAGGCGGCCAGAACAAAGCGAACATAGCTACTCGGTGTAGCAGAGAACACATCTATTCCAACCACGACGAGACGGAGCACGACGCCGACGCCGCCGAGAAGGTCACCAGCGAGGGTCCCCAGAGGAAACTCGGGCGCATGGAGAGGGTGGATTGACCGCGCATTGCGTCGGTTTGAATTGGTAGAGGAAGCCGGCGAGGTCCATCATCTCCGCCAAACCGAAGATGGTGTTGTAGCTGTCGGCGTAGGATTGAAGAACAGCTTCCTCAGAACCAGGGAAGGTGACCTGCAGAGAGACTGACGACATGCTCGACGATGTCCGGATGGAAGTAGGCACACGGCTGCAAAGTGATGACTGGTGGAGTCGGAGGAAATCGAGGACGCGGCCGAGGTGGGGTCGAGATGAGAACAGGCATCATGAACCGAATCCATCCAATAGGAGGCTAGATACATGAGCACAAACAACAAATCGGCCTCAGACCCGAACGGATCGAGGGCGGCGGCGTTGGATTTCGAGCAGCCATGGACGAAGATGGATGGAGATGAGGCTCTTTGGCGATTTTATTTTATTACCACATACCTTGGTGGCAGCATCGATGGCGAGGAAGGTGCCGAGGAGGACCGCGGCGGCGATGACGACGACGATGGAAGCAACCAGATGGTGGGACGATCCACAAAGGGGAAAAGCCATAAAGGCACTCTACAGACTCAGAAACTAGCTACTATCCCTACTGGGAGCAGGGCCCCCCTACTCCCAGCCCGCTCCGGCGAGCTCGTCGGAGGAGGGAGGGAGGGGTCGTCTGGATCTCGGAGGGAACCGGGAAGAGAAGTGCTGGTTCGCTACGCAACAAGTAGATTTGTCCTCGAAATTTGCAAATGGTCATGATTTCAATATTTCAGTGCAAAGCAGAAGTGACATTAATCATTCTGTTCCGGTCACAACTAAGTTATCTACCATAACTGGGATGAATGAACTTGGATCCACAGACTTTAACTAAAGTTTTTTCAGGATTATATTGCTTTTTGATTCACAAAACATTTTGCCCATTTTTAGCATTTCATTTACAAACATTTGGCTGCCCTTGTAACCACACACGATCCTAGATTGTAGACATGTAGCTGACCACGATCCTCTCACGATCAGTCAACCATTGCCCCGACGTTTCTATATGAATTGTCGCAGGAGGCAGCCATGGCTGATCACCACCCAAAACCATTTTTTGTCCGTCGGTGTGCGAACTATTCCTCTCGGTTGCACCGGGGTCATCTCCCCTCCTCGCCGGCATTTCACCCCCACCCGCATCCACCAACACCGTGTCCTACAGACCGGCGCGCACCAGCCACCGCCGACCCCACTTGGTACATATGACCCGTCGCGGTGCCGTAATGAAGGCAAAGGCTTAGCAACGTCGCACCAGCCATCACTCCGCATTCGACAACTTTTGTTGAGAAGCTATGCAGCTATATCGGCGTTATGGCAGATAGTGTTTTTATAAAAAAAAATGAAAAATATCAGTAATTAATGCCAGAAACATGACAAATATGATATTTTTTATGAACACGTTTATAAGGTTCACGGGTATAGATAACTTTACCATATGATATTACAACATGATTCATGAACCTTTAATTATTCAAAATATCAAATTCATATAAAATCAAATATGAAATAGTGGTGCTGTAGAGGTAAACAGCAGTATAGTGGTAAATAGTGACGCTATAGCAGAAATGCTAATAGCTTAGCGGCAAGTCTCTCCTGCAGCCTCCAGCAGCGTTATAGCCCTAATTAAAATAGCGGAATATAGCTGCATGAAAGCCTGGCCACTAAGCTATTTGCATTTATGCTATAGCGACGTTATTTACCACTATTTACCGCTATAGTGTCGCTATTTCCTATTTCATTTTCTACTAATTTGGTTTTTTGGATAATTAAACTTTTACGAACCATGTTGTAATATCATATTGATATCTGGTAATGTTATCTAGAATTGTGCAACCTTAGAAACATATCTATGTTTATCAAATATCATATTTGCCATGTTTTTGGCATTAATTACTAGTGATTTTCATGTTTTTTATTAAAAAAAACGCTATCTGCCATAGTGCTGCTATAGCTGCATAGCTTCTCTAAAAAAGTTGCCGCTATTTTTAGTAGCCCACTATTTTAAACTTTGGTCTAGGTTCCAGATCTTCAAGGCTTGCCTTAGGAAGGTCCCTTTAATTTTTAACAAAAGATGTGAACTTAATTCTCTTGCTACGTACATGCAAGGGTTCAGTGGAGCAGATATCACAGAAATTTGATGGTGTCCGTGCAAATATGTAATCACAGAGAACATTGAGAGGGTAACTTCCTCTAAACGTTAGTTGGTACTCTACTCTTCTGAATTCCATGCTATCATCATTCATAATCATGAACTAAACAGACAAAAAATAGAGCGTACCCAGTGCCGTAGGCTCCCGCGCTGTGCGGGGTCTGGGGAAGGGATTTCTACGCCAAGCCATACCCGCACATAATGTGTGGAGGCCGGGCTCGAACCCTAGACCTTCCGGTAACAGACGGTAAGACACTACCCGCACATAATGAACTAAACAGACAACTTGTGTAAAAAGGTGCCATAAGTTTGTTTAGTTTTCACCCCAATTCACCCCAGCATATGGATTGAGGTTGGTACGTGTACAACCAAACAAGTCCTTAGGGTTGTCTGAAGTTGCCACAAATTACTTTTACCTGTTTGAATGTTTGGAAGGTAGCTAGGCTTCTGGCAGATACATTTTTATTTTATCAGTATGAAACAGAAGTGACATTAATCATTCAGATAGCTACATGTACTCCTTGCAGTCACAAATAAGTTATCTATCATAACTTGGGATGAAATTGGGTCCATAGACTTCAATAGTCAGCGTTTTTTTTAGGACTAGAATGCCTTTTGGTTTACAAAACATTTTGCCTATTTATTAGCATTTTGTTTGCAAAACATTTGGCTTCCCCTACTTATTTAGCATCTGTGCTGATAGCAGTGGAAAGATAGTTACTTTAGGAAATTAAACACTAAGGTGCCTTAATTTACCATTACGACATCAAGTGTTGTTGTTAAAAAAGAAAAACAAATGCTTATTCTTTCCTCTATCATACTATCAGAATTGGGTGTTCACTTTTGTTAATCCAGATAGAGCAACATTCTTGGATAGCACTACCATAGTTGTAGCGCTGTTATCTTAGTGAGCTCTATTCATGTCTGCATTAGCTTTCAAATGATATTCTTTAGTTACTTTTTCTGAACAAACAGTAGCCCACTTGATTTAAGTCATCTATTTCTCTATACATATTTTCTGTTATCCCAAGAAAAAAAATCAGTTTCCTATGGGTTCTTAGATTTAAGTGCATGAATTTAGCTCACTTGATTTAAGAGTTGGGACACGTTCTTCTGTGCATATAAGCAAAATTTATAATCAAAAGGAAATATTTCAAACCTAGTTACATTCTGATCTAAACAATCACAACATTTCAGTCACTAGGCAACCATAGTGTCAGTAGGCTTGCTGACAATGAATTTTGGCATTAACAGGCAGTGCTGATTTGCTGCAATCATGTGGACTACCTAGCGGTGTGTGTCTGTATACTTTTTATTCAAGAATATTTTCACTTATCACTACTAGCTGTTAACTGGTCTAAGTGTTGAAGGTCCAGATGTGTATTAGCAGGGTAGGTTGGCTGGCAGCTACTAGATGTGCTGGGGCAGCTTTGCAGCCTCAAAGGATGTGGTGTGGCGAGGCTCTGTGCTGATAGCGCGTGGTGCAGCAAGGGTGGTGAGAATCACCCTATACCCTCCCGATCCCTGGCACTTCTTGCTTATATCTGTAAGTTGTAGAAATTCTGATTGTTCTGACTCACTGTTCTTGGCAATGATACTACTGGAGGATAACTAGCTAGTGCCAAGTTGTTGTTTAAAATGAGCAGCTTTCCGATGTACTACTCATGGGGATTGGACATATATCTTGGGATTCTTTTACTCATGTCCTTTTGTGGCTGGTGTCTGCAATTTGTTGTGACATGAGTTGTAAATTTAGAGCAGTAGGCTAATATAATTGGTTGTTGCTATTGCTATTTTTTTCCTGTAGATTTGAGTTATCATTTCGTGGTGCCTTATGGAAATCTTGAGATGGAGATACTAGTTGATGTGCATAAGCGGGAACAATATGAGATGGTAAGCACTTGCGACATGAATGAATGGATTAGTAAAGTTTCTTGTTTTGCTTAAGTTTTAACATAACTAATCGTTCAAATATGTGCTACACTAACAACTAGCATTGCAGGGCCTAGATGTGTAGTAGTAGGCTGGGTTTTGGTTGACAGCTCCTAGATTAGTACATATATATTAGTGATCAGCATGACGAATCCTGAAATTGTAAATGCAGGGCTTATTTTTTGCTACCTGATTTCATGTTGCGGCTGGCATATTTTATTGCTACCTGATTTCAAATATGTCCTAATTCTGTTGTGGCTACTTATATATTCTGCGCTCATGATGATAGAGGATGATGTACTAGGAGTCGCAATAGCAGAGGGGGTAGACTCATCTTCCTCGGTCAATGGAAACATAGGGTGGACACAAATCAGTCATTAAGCTTGGGAAGTTGCTCCCGGTCAACGTCTAGCCCATCTCTTCTACTTGTATTGCTTTCTCCCATGTTATTGGAGTCTTATTCGTACATGGAGATGCAGGTTTATTTACATTGAAATAAAATTGACGAGATGAAAAAGGTAATTGACAATGATAAAAATGATGTCTTCAATGTTCTTCCCTACATGATCTTCTGTATTCCAGGTATAACATTGGTAGGCTCTTCATGGTTTGCTAATTTTTGAACTTGTAGTAAATTAACATGGACAACATCAAGATACCATACGTTGAGTTTATGATAGTCAGATAGATATACATGTGAAACTCTGTTACACTCCTATCTACTGACTTTCATAAACTCAATATATACTTTCTTGATGTTGTCCATATTTGTTACAAATTCAAAAATGGGGAAACACCTACCAATGTTATACATGTAGTGTAGAAGCTCATGTAGGTGCGAACATTCAAGATGTCATTGTCAAGTACCTTTTTCACCTCGTCAGATTTTATACCAATGGTAAATAACCCAGCATCTACATGTACGAAGTACAAGAGATGGGCAAGAGTGCAAGACGTTGACTGGGAGTAGCTTCTTAAGCAATGACGGCGTCTGCATCGGCCGTCTCCCACAACATGGTTAACACCATCTGCACCTTACCTCTAGGTGGTCCCGGACCTTCAAGAAAAAGGTCTTGGCTGTCGATGACAATGAGAAGCTAGCTGAGATGGGCCATCACCATGGCTACTTATACTACTACGCTCATGACAAAGGTGGATGCTGAACTAGGAGTCGCAATACCAGAGGGGGCAGACTCATCTACCTCTGGTCGATAGAGACAGGATCAATGGAGACATAGGTCAGCACAAATCAGTCATTGAGCTTGAGAAGCTGCTCCCAGTCAACGTCTAGCCAATCTCTTCTCCTTATATTGCTTTCGCCCATATTGTTGAAGTCCTATTCTACATGGAGATGCTGGTTTATTAATCATTGATATAAAATTTGATGAGGCAAAAATGGTATTTGACAATGATGAAAATGTTATCTTCAACGTTCTTCCTACATGAGCTTCTATACTCTAAGGTATAACATTGGTAGGCTCTTCATGGTTTGCTATTTTTTGAACTTGTAATAAACATGGACAACATCAAGATACTATACATATAATATTTTTATGTTGTCCATATTTATTATTTACTATAATTTCAAAAATTGGCAAACTATGAAGAACCTACCAATGTTATATGTGAAGTGTGTAGAAGCTCATGTAGGGAATGACACTGATGATATCATTTTCATCGTTGTCAAGTATCTTTTTCACCTCATCAGATTTTATATCAACGGTAAATAACCTAGCATTTCCATGTACGAATAAGACTCCAATACCATAGGCGAAAGCAACACAAGTACAAGAGATAGACATTGACTGGGAGTAGCTTCTTAAGCTCAATGACTCTGATTTGTGCTCACCCTATGTCTCCACTGGATCTTGTCTCCATCGACCAGAGGCATAAGAGTCTGCCCCCTCTGGTATTCTAACTCTCATTCCACCATGCATCCTAAATCGTCATGAGTGCACTATAAGTAGCCACAACGGAATTATGAACCAGCTCGCCTCTGAAGATGTGTGCACCTTTGGTCTCAGTTCATGTCTCCAGAACAGCCACCAACTCCTGAACGAGTACGCAAGCCTGGCTATCCTGTCAGAACTGGAAAGATGCACTCAGAGGCTCAGCAGAGAAGGGTATCCAGAAAGGTGATGCACTCTGAGGCTCAGCTGAGAAAGGGTACCCAGAAAGGTGAAAGCTGCATTGGGAAAGCACCTGCTGTAAGATGGGGTTGGTTGAGTACATCTGATCTTAATTGAACTGATGATTTTGTTTGTGTTATTTGTTGCATACAATAAAAAGTTTTTTTGGTAATTATTTATCCTGTTTTGTTTTGTAGAAACCTACGTATGATCTTCATATCATCTCCTGTGTGAATGAGAATGTAGGTGTCCCGGAGTATTGCGATGATATTGCTGAGGATTGTCTGTCTTTTGCCCCCTGCCGCTACCTTTACACTCATGTCAATTTCTTGGCCACTCGGAAGGATTCGCTTTGCAGTGCTTCCTATCCGACACTCTTATTTGCTGAATCTGATAATGAAAAAAAAGGGATGGGGCATCGGGGCACCCCTTGTGTGCTGCCTTGTGCAGGAGCCAATAGCTGTTGTTGTTAAGTACATGCATTCTTCTTTCCACATAACTTCCTCATGTCAGTTTTCACTTTGGCAGCTACCAACATCAAGCTGCCTTTGAACAAACATGAGCAATGTCTTCTCTTCTTTCTTGCTGGGCATATAATTAAGGATGTGATGATGTGCAATGTCTTGTTATTGTTGAACAGGGGGGGTACTAATTTCATTCAGACCTAGGTTGTTTGTCATGTGAAGGTGGCCCTATGTTTTGTTATAAGGAGAGATAGCTCAGGCTTAAAAAAAACAGTTGGGCAGATTTTTTTTATTTTTTCCAATTAAGTAGCACCTAGCCTTTGAGTTGCTTGTAATATCACTCATTATATGTTAGTGACAACAATTTTTCACTAACTGAATGGCTGTAATACTGACCATATTATTCTTATGACCATTTCACATTTCTAACCATCTTTGTATGACAGCGGAGCATGTATGATGCCCGTACTGTGAGGCTGCAGAGCAAGGGTTGTGCATCCAACTTAGACGGAATTCCATGGTGGAGGCGACGAGTTTGAGAAGATGATCCGCGGAGAACATTCTCCGCCCAATGCATGGCTTATCTGCAAGAACGGCATGTGTGCAGTAGAAGAGGATTTCATGTATGTCGATGTCAATTAGGCGACTGAATCGTCATGTAAAGCTGTTAACACGTTACTGTTGTAGTACACTACTTAAGGGTCAACTTGGATATCAATGCCCGATTGTTAGCTAACTAAGCCAAAATTTGTGGCACTGGCACAATGCATATAAAATAGTGTCATTTATTCATCAAAAACTAAATTGGCCTTGGAGAGATCTTCCGCCAATAACTGACACGATCATAACAAAATGGAGAAGGGTCATGAAAATCAAATTCTGTAGACTTCGGAAGTTCAGCTACAAACAAATGATATTCTCTCCTGCTAGTTTACACTCAAACTTCACTGCTGTACTGTGCGTGAACAGTCAGTTATCAACTGACCACAAAAGTTGCGAGGTCAAAACTGCGCCACACAGTTCAGCTTAATGCAGTCTGTGTCAAACGGATCAATTCAAGTAATAATTAGGTAAAAAACGAATATGGAATTGAAGAATTTCTGCAGGTTCTATTTCCTTTTCTTCCAATTGGGTGAAAAAAACTTTACTTTTTAGATTCCCTTTTTATTTATAGATCAATTTATCTGTGGGCTAAACTAAAGGTGTAGCTCTGGTGGAAAGAGCCACGTTAGCAACTTATCATCTGCTCTTTCCCACTGTCCTGGGAGTCTAAGCAAACTACAGTCCCCGGATTTGGTATCGAATACATCTTTAGCATTCGTATAGTATATGAAGCCCTCTTGTATATTTCCGTAGGCATGAATAGACGTGGAGAATGATCGACTAAGAAAGAGTGCTTGGTACGCCTTCGGTAAGCTCACTGACCGGAGCCTAGTTGCCTGCTTCCATATCTGCCTTTAGAATATCCACACCGAGAGTGCAAGTTCCGGTCTTTAGAAATGGCCGGATGTGATGCCTCACCATGAGCAACTTCTCGTTGTCTCCGTCTCCACACGATGACTTGATTAGATGTCGGGTGGTTCTAAAGATGTCATAGGGATTCCGTTTGTCTACCGTATTAAACCACATATCCATACCGCTTAGAACAAGGTCGTCACCATTGAAGCTATCCTCTACACCATTAGCATTATCCTCCTCCTCCTCTTCATCTTCATGATCTTTTGCTTCCTCTTCTAGTTCTCCATGATTGCTATTGTCACTATCGTCGTAGCTGCTGTCATCATACGTCAAGCTCTGGTGGTCTTCCTCATCGTCACGTAATGATCTTTTGATGACCCGCCTACATTTGGTAACAATGGGTGTGCTCTTGTCATAGGCAAGGTCCCAGACAACCAACTCCTCTATGTGGGTGATCCCATAAAGTTTATCTCTGTGGAACGTGACATCCAAGACATCAATGTTAGCAAGCACACAGGAACCCTTCTTCCCAGGATGATAGAGGATAACATTGCAGTTGCAGTTGTTGGTGGTGATGGCGATGAGTTCATCGTCAGGACTATTTGATGATGGTGATGGGCAGCGCATGAATACCTTACGGATCTCAAATGTCTCGGCCACCTTTTCCATGAGAGCCACCACTCCCATTATAGAGTCGAGCTCAGGGAGCAGCAGGATCTTGCCAGAGAAGGGGTTGTAGAGCCGATAGCTGTGCCTATCATGTCTAGGCTCATCGTCGTCGATGCAGTCAAGCGCGAGCCAGCCAACAATGGCGGCACCAAGACACGTCACATTCTTGGGCAGGCCAGGGATGGCCGCCGGACAGTAGAAGCCGCCGCCGTGTCCAATGGTGTCGAAAGAGCCATTCGGGAATACGATCCACGGAAGCTGGCGTACATGGAGGTGCGCGGCCGAGTTCCATCCACGGCACACGGCGCGGGCAGGCAACGACAGGCGAGTAAGCACGAGGCCAAGGAGATCCGGCAGGAGATCAGACCACGACGGCAAGGGCGACGCCGTCGGCGAGATGTCTGGCGGCGCCATGTTCCTTCTGTGCTTCACTTTAAGGTATGGATCGGTCGATTATTGCAAGTTGCGTGGGATCGGAGGCCAATATTTATAGGGCGGGTCCGGAGTATGTGTTTCGCGCGCTAGAGATTGTCAATTACTGATCCGGATACGGAGACTGGTTCCTTCTTTTCTTGGGAATAAAAAATGAAACAGCTTTGATCTCGCCTTCGTAATACGAGACCTAAACGAAGAGAAATACGTGGAGAGGATTCCACGCCTTCATATAAACCAGCCTATCTGCCATTTTGTCGAGCCTCATATAAAAATTCATCCGTACTACGGTCTCTGGCCTCCAACAGGTTCCAATGCTAAGAGGTGGCAGAAGGATTATCTAAACTCTTGTGTCAGCAAGCAGGGGTGGGTGTTCGGTCATTTCAGATCGTTGGGTTCGGTTCGGTTTAGGCCTTGTTTAGATTCTAAATTTGGTCATCAAATTTAATATGCAGAATTCCTATTACCTGTCATATGGAGTACTAAATGTAGATGAAATCAAAAACTAATTGCATAATTTGGTTGTACTTTGCGAGACAAATATTTTGAGCCTAATTAATCAAAGTTTAGATAATTTTTACCAAATACAAACAAAATATTATAATGCGCTGATTTGACGCGACACTGTGCAGAATGCCAATTCCGGCCGAAACTAAACACGGCCTTAGTGTCTTTGAGAAATCCAAGAATTAGAACACTTTAATACTCCGTATGTTGCATTGCACATGTGCTTTGCTCTCCACAACAACAAAACGTTAGTATCATCCAGTCAAGAAAAAAAAACGTTACCGTCACCAGGACGACGACCGGGTGCAATGCCTGACCGAACGACCTCAGACGGAGCAGAACAGCTAGCGATCGCGCCATGGCGGTGGCGCCCGTCCTCGGCGGCAGCGACCCACCCCACCCCAGGACCGCGACCGTGACCTCGATCGGGTACGTTTCTGTGGCGCAAACCGCGGCGTCGTGCGTCCGTTCCGGCGAGACAAAATACCTTTGCTCCCATTACCTCGCCACGGCTCGCCGGACCCGGACCTACGCAAGCGACAGAGACGGCGGCGCCGAGGCTGTTCGCTTGTGCGTCCACTTGGGTGAGTTCGCGGCAGCTAGCTCTGTGGACCAACGGCTCTCTGCTATCAGCGGCGGCGTGCATGCGTGCGAGCACGCCGTTGTTTGGCCTACCGAAGTATCTCGTACTCGGACTCGGACTATTAGTTGCCTAAAAAAAGCTACAAATTTCAATCACTCACGTCAAATATTGTGTCGTATGTTTTGAGCATTAAATGTTGATAAAATAAATAAGTAATTATAAAGATTAGTCGTCAATCATGAGATGAATCTTTTGAGCATGTTAGATCATGATTGGACAATATTTATCAAATACAAACGAAATACGTACTTTTCAGGCTAGAAATTTTAGAAACTAACCGAGGCCCTCGTCTCTAGCTGGAGCCTCTCGTTTCATACCAAGGCCTTGTTTAGTTTCTGAAATTTCTAGCCTGAAAAGTACTGTAGCATTTCGTTTGTATTTTACAAATATTATCGAATCATGCCTAACTAGGATCAAAAGATTCGTCTCATGATTAACAACTAATCTGTACAATTAGTTATTTATTTTATTAAAATTTAATGCTCCATACATACGACACAATATTTGATGTGACGAAGAGTGAGTGAAATTTTTAACCTTTTTAAGGCATCTAAACAAGGCCCAAACATCGATCCGAAGCCAGCTAAGAGGTTGCAGAAGGACTAGCTTGGCCTAACTGCTATTAGTAGACAGTAGTAGTAGTATCACGTGTCAATTCTTGACAGTGACACGGTGAGCTACCCCAAATATCACAAATCACAAATGCAGAATACGGTTGCAGTTGCAGAGGCTGCGGACCGCTAGACCCGTGGCTCACTGGCTCGCGCCAGTGCATCTGACACAAGAGTTGAGAGATAAAAGATTATGGAAAGTTAGAAACGACCTGGTTTTCTCTAACATCATCATCAAAAATCCTAAACAGGTGGCGTTCGGTGCTCTGGGGCTCATGAAGCAATGGAGGAAGCTGGAGAAGAAGGAAAACACCAAGATGGAGGAATATATTCAGAAGCTGGAAGCGGAGCTGGACAAGTGGTGGCCAGGACATGAGAGCTCAGAGCGACTACATAGTGTTTTAGGTCCTGTGCTTTGCTGTGCTGATGCTTGGTATTTTGAGTCGGCTAATGGGGTGAAGTTGCGATTAGGGGTAGTTTCAGTTCGAACAAGTCATGATACTTTTGTTTCTCTATGTCGAGCATGCTTGTAAGCTGGAGACCCCAGCAAATCTATCATTTACAGCTTTCAATATAAGCTGGCCACCTGGTGCCTTTGATCTAAAAAAAAAAGTTGAAGCCTGGCAAGCCTACAGATACAGATGCAGGGCAGGTCATTTTTAGATGGCCGAGTACGACAATATAGCCTCCATTGCCGTCATAATCATCATACATTCCTAATAAAAATCCAACTCGGTGGACTGGGAAGTTCAGCTACAGACAAATGAAATTCCCTCGTACTAGTACCAGTTTGCACCCAAACTTTACTACTGTACTGTACATGAACAGTCAGCTATCTACAGACCATAAAAGTTGTGTGGTCAAAAATCCTTGATAACGATCAAATCTTGTGGACTTAGGAAGTTCAGTTCCACACAAATGAAATTCTCTTATCATTTACGCCCAAGCTTCACTACTGTACTGTGCATGACAGTCAGCTACCAACTGACCACAGAAGTTGTGAGGTCAAAACTGCACCACAGTTCAGCTCAATGCAGTCTGTGTCAAACGAACCAATTCAAGTAATTGGGTACATGAAAATTAACTACGGGATTGAAGAAATTCTGCAGCTTCTATCTCCTTGCCTTTACACTTTACTTCATTCCACATGGTTACATAACCACCACAACATCATGTATTTACTATGAATTTTCCTTCAAAATGAACTCATTTTCTTTGTTATGCTAAGCAGTTCCTTTGCATACAATAGTAAAATGGAAATTCTCTCCTAGTTTATTTATATCCACTTACTATTGTACTGTACATAAACAGTCAGTTATCAACTGACCACAAAAGTCGTGAGGTCAAAACTGCGCCACACTTCAACTTAATGCAGTTTGTGTCAAAAGAACCCATTCAAGTACTTGGGTACATGAAAACTAACTACGAAATTGAGAAATTCTGGAGCTTCTATTTTCTTTTCTTTACTTCATTCCACATGGTTACATTATCACAACAACATCATGTATTTACCATGAATTTTCCTTCAAATTCAAGTGAACTCATTTTCTTTGTTGTTATGCTAAGCAGTTACTTTACATACAATAGCAAAGCAGCAATGTACATTGGAAGGAGCTAACTTCTATTGGGATGGTCTCAGCAGGCTACCTGACGCCGATAAGCCTCTCACAGCAACCCTTACCGCACCAACAGCACCAAGCAGCCATACCCCAGGAGCCAACCCATTAAAATTGTGCTTTGCACCCATGTCAAGGTGAACCCAGATATGAAAGGCAACCTGCATAGGTTACGAAGTCAGTCGAAAAAATCCCCATGCTGTTTGTACTGCAAGAGCAGAATAACTGAGTGATGGCAAACTGCAAATGTATTCTATTTTAGAGCTACATAGCACATGAACATAGCAATTGTGCCGTAAGTGGTTAATTCACTGAAAAGCAGCTTCTTTCAGGAAAGACCTGAGAAAGATGTAAGCGAACCTTGCCTGAAGCATCTCGGATAGGAGATACATGCAGAAGATCACAGAATGAACTTCCATCTTTCCTGATAGACAGTAGAGGCAACAAAACTTCTGTCATGTTCTTTGCATAAGCTGAGTGGTTAGCTACGAGTACAAACAAGCATGTACGCACCTGTAACTTAGTAGATCCACAGTGCATGCCTGCTCAGAACAAATATGCTGATTTATCTGTACGTCCAATTTTGAATATAAATTTTAAAAGTAATATTATGGAGAATGTGGTCATACAAGCTATTTAATCCTGGTCCGCACCTCCTCTAAAACCTCCAAGCTAGTGCCTGGACCGTTCAAGACTTTGCAGTTACAGCCCAATATTTCTTCTCTTGAGTAACCTGAAAAAGTTGAAGTTTAAGAGCAACATAAGTCCTGCCTGTAAAAAAAACGCTTTCCTAGTGAAATCTAATGCAATAATGCATTGCCACCAGAGTAATGGACCGATGTCAACTTAGCAACATAGGCAAGCTTTAACCAAAGTCCAAAATAAACATAAATCAAAGGAACCACAACTACTAGCATGCACAACCACTGAAGAAAGAAATGTATCATCTCTAAACAACTTACATTAAAACTGAGTTAGGTGTAAGTGAAAAGTTCATTAATAAGTCTGTCAACACAATAACATCATCAAAAACAGAGGTTTCAAATTGTATTTTTACATAATTTCAGAAAATAAAAATAAAAGTGTAGCCCACACCCCCCATCTTAAATAAAAACCATGCCAGGATTCTGTCTGTTGCAGGGGGTGAAAAAAATGCTCTTTCTTTCACATGATAATCCTACAAGATATGAGTTTTTTTGTACACATGCGCCAAGTACATACAATCTGATTAACTTGATCCGGTGAAACAATATATACAAAAAGATAACAGTAATATATCAGAAGTTGCACATATTACATACTTAAAAAAGTTGTTAGAATGCATACTCTGGTACTAACAGTGAAAGAACAACTACCTGTTAATGATGTAAAAGCATCACTAGCATAAATAATTGGCGTGTCAGGCAAGCGGGAGTCAGTCCTGTGATCAGTTCAAAATGACCAATTTAGTAACGAAGCACAAATGAATAGGGTCGGATACAATGTTCTGAGCACAAAAGAAGACAAGGCAACAAAATAATGGACAAGATATGCAAACAACTCACAATACAAAGCTCTGTTTGATTCTACCAAGAGAGAGGTTTAATGACGAACTGAGTGCTGGGATGCCAATCGAGCTGCATCTTTTGCTGCTGACCACTAGACCAGTTAGCTTGCTGTAGCGGTTCAGCGCAGAGACAATGTTGTTAGCCGTACTTGTTGCCATCTCTTTCTCACTGTCACTAGCTACACGCGGCTCCTCGGCCTCCAGCCCTGCAACAGCAAACTAGCAACAAGATATTCACAACTTGGTTCACGTATGTTTCGTTCGATACTTGTGTGAGAGTGAAAACATTAAGATGAGACCCCAGCTCAAATTGATATACTAAGGCAAACACAAGAAAGTTTATGGAGACTTGTAAACTACTGCAGGCTACTGAATCTTCAGTCAGGAAATCATATAAATGTGATTTGTCCTGATCCCAAAACCTATTAGTTTCTCTTTTTGCGGGTGAAGAAATCATGTAAGCACTACCTGAGGAAAGAGCTACCTCATATATGCATTTGTGTGTGCAACTCTGCATAGTCCACATTGGGGAAAACAGGCCCAGTATAAGTGTATAACCATGATTAACAGACTTCAAACCAAGACCAGGTGTTAGAACACGGGAGTACTCTAACTCTCTGGGTAATCTGTTACTACTACATCTACTTTCAGCGGTTTGTGCGCCCATACCCACAAATACGAGTAGTGAAACTATAATTACGATAGCTGAATTGGTAATCAACCAACCACCAAGGACGATTTCATGATCAGTTTTAGGAAGAAGACAAGGGAAGACTTTAATTGAACTCAGTTGCAATTAATGTTTGAAACTCTAGTGCGAGCAGAACGAGTAGTAATTCTTACTGGTGCAACATACTAGGAGTACTACTACACAGGCAGCCACACTGACCTCTCTTGTCCATAACGACAAACACCTTCCCCGCGTGGGTGGCGCAGGGGAGATCCTCTCGTACCCTGGCCTCGTCGCGGCACGCGGCGAGCAACGGCCCCGGCGCGTGGCACGTCGCCCCGCGCGTGGCGGGGGCGATGGGCACCTGGACGGCGAGGAAGTGGAGCAGGGCGCCGTCGCTGGCGCCGAAGACGGGGGCGAGGTGGAGCAGGACCCAGTGCGGTGCGCCGTCCCGGCGGTAGTTGAGGAGGGCCGCCTGGTGCGCGCGGTGCGCGCGGACGGCCTCGCGCACGCCGGCCACGGCGGCGCGGTCCGTGGCGGCGCCCTGGAAGAGGCGAGCGTTGCGGCCCAGAACGTCCCGCGGCGCGTAGCCGGTGAGGGCCGCGAGGCCCCCCGAGGCGTACACGATGGGGTGGCCGGGAAGGGCCGGGTCCGTGAGCAGGAAGCTCCCCGGCAGCTCGTCCAGCGCCTCCAGCACCCAGTCCGAGTAGCGCGACGTCAGGGACGACGCGAGGCGGCCGTGGCTGTTGTCGTGGTCGTCGGGACCCGACGCGCCGGAGGTCGCCGCCATCGCGCCGCCGGGGTACGGGGAGGTGAGGCGGCGAGACGGCGTGATCGGCGGGGAGAAGGGGCGAGAAAAGATCTGCGCCCGCGGGGAGCGGGGCCTATGGCTGCGAAATTTTCGTCGAGGCTTTTCTTTTTATTTTTTCGAGACGTTCTGTTTCAGCTCAGCGCTGCAGGGAGAGAGCAGTGGTTTTGACTGAGCAAGAGGCGGACGTGGCGAAGTGTTCATGGTCACCCTCAGTAGATCCCACTCCCACCTAAGATAATGTCAGTTGTAAAAAAAAAATACAAACTAAGATAAGGTCGGTCTTTAGTATGAAATGCTACTCCACTAAGAGGAAGTCTAATACTAGTAATAGTTAAAGGTTTAGCTATTAGTTAAGTTTTAAGAATCAAATTATACAATAATAGCCTCTTATTTGTCTATAAAAAAACTCTTATGCTAGTTTGACTCACGTTCCACCTACTATTTCCTAATTCTCCTCATATTCACAATATTGACTTGATTTTGGGCAAATACTGCATAGCCTTACATGTCTATTTGTTGCTTGTATTAAAATCAAGCTCCCTTCCCCCTCCCTCTCTCTCTTTATACATTATTCTCTCCTCAACATTAGTATTTGCTTGGTACACTAACTTGTTATCTGCTCGTTCTAAGACAAATTCAAGGTATTAATTAAAGTGGATCTTACCGGTACTTCACATATGTGTCTCCATCTCTGTGCTACCAGCCACAGACCATGTTATAAGTCGACCTTCAGTTATCATAGCATGGCGTCCAAATTCGGCAGAAGAGACTGTGGCGAGATTCCTGAAGCTTTTACTCTTTGTGTACCTGTGAACATATTATCTTACACAACAACAAAATATGAGACAATATTGTTGTGACAGTCGTACCTATGACGTGGCATATGAAGGCCGACCAAATTAAACAACCTCTATACGTCATGGTCACACCACATCACTGTGTCGCTACTGGTTCTGCTCGATTCCAACCTGATTACGTTCTCCTCCACCGTTGTCACACTCTCTGACAACGTAGATGTGGCGTCCTCGACCACCGCCGCCGTCGTAACTCGTTACCGGCACTACTCGCTCCGCTGGCCTTTGCCACATGGTGTCTTCATGCCGTGTAGCTCCAATTTTGGACATATAGGTTTTCTCAAAGGTCGCGAAGGCCATGCCAAGCGGGAGTTTTTTTTTTTTTTTTGACTTGGCCATGCCAAGCGCCGATCATGGACAAACTTGACAGCGTCAATGTTTCTACCTACTTGAGCTGCCTCTCCCACATGGTTGCCGTATTGATCCTTTTTAGTATGTGTATCTATGCTAATGCTAAGCCTCAATTTTGAAACCGGCCGGTTGTCAAACTTTTGCGCTTAGACTCGTGTCACAAGTCAAAATATATGAGGTTACTAGCTAGGGAGGAGCTGTCGCGGTGTGACAGATAGGAGCCACACGCGGACGTGGCGGATAGGAGGTTCGTGGTTCGCGGACGTGTTGCCGCGTCACCAGGCGGCGTGGTCCTGCTGGCTGCAGGGCTGGGCCTCAGATGGCAGTTCCGAGCAGGGGTCCACATTCCCGAGTCTTCTTCTTGGTCTGTGCTGCGCCAACCTTCCCGGCCCACCGTGCAAGCCGCCCCACTTAACGGCGACGGGCACGCACCAAGCGTCCTGTTCATGCACATGCACAGCAATCAGCAGAGGCCCGCCCCGACATCTCTGGCGAGCGAGCACCCGCCGCCGCCGTCACATCTCCGAGCTCGGCCCATCTGTATCACAACATATTTTATCCCTTTTATCGCTGGTAGGCATAGAACAGCCCCAAAAATGGAGTCAATATTTGAACCAACAAACCTATAAAAAAAGTAGAGTCAATATACTAGCTCCTGTATACATCCACATCATCGGTAGAGCCAATACACAAATTCATTTCACGTCTGTCTTATATTTAGTACTATAAACTACATACTTCCTCTGTCCCAGAGCTATTGACGTTCTAAGAGAAGAGTAAACGTCTAGGTTTAGACTTACTGTATGCACCTAGACACGTTTACTTGATGCATTCAAAAGCTAATAAATGTACAAGTCACTTAGCCAAAACGTCTTTCAACATGGAACAGGAACAGAGGGAGTATATGTGGTCGTTAACCAAGCGAGTCAATCCCTTAGATCGGTTTGTTAATGAGCTGGACCCATCGAGGCATGCGATTAAGCCTATCTCTTCATTCTTCGTTAGCGTCGGGTTTGTATCGTGTTCTCTCTTCTCCGTGACACGGCAGAAAGCTCTAAGCTACCAAGATACCAAATTAAACCTGTCGTATCCTCTACGACTAAGTTTTTTTTTTTAGGATTTTCTGCTTGTTTGTTTGATGATTACTCATCATTTAATTATATTTTTGTATATCCAATTAATATTCTGAAACCTTTTAGAGGATTCATGGACATTTATTTTTCCTCATTGTTCGCTAGTATTTGCGCGGTATAAATGTCATAGTGCTATGCCATCATATCATGACATGTACGTATAAGCTAGCAGTGTGATAACAAAGAGGCAGTACTTACTTAGTCTTATTAGCCATAGGCTCACAACAGTTCCATACTGGTTTAGGATGTCTACAAAACTAGTCCTGCAACTTCTGTTATGTGCTTTCGTTTTTACTAGTTTTGCAGCACAGACTTGGTTAAAGCAAAGTGCAAGGAAGAACTCAAAATTGGGGGGCCTCTCGCCAATCCAAGTGCACCTTGCATTCATCAAGTCAAGAAATCTGACATGGTTTGCATATGTAGTATTATTATCCCCAAAGAGGAGAGCCGCATAAGTATGGCTAAGCTAGTTGTGCTTTCGCGCTGGTGCCACAGACCAATGCCAGCTGGAATCAATGTGGAAGTGAGTACCTGAAAATATTAATTCAACCATTATCATCAAGAAATATTTGGTACTATATTGTGGATAGTAAACAGTATAACCTTGACTTTGTTTCTCAGGTTTCACTGTTCCACAACCACCACCTCAGCTAGCATAATCAAGGCCAAATCCTTGAGTTTATGGAAGCCAAAGTCGCAAGGAAGACCATGAATTTAAATATGCCATAAGCTTATTCCCATGTCTTTCTTTAATATGATTATGGCAAGCCAATGAATAATGAAGAATTAGTGTCATAAAATCTGTGAGCCCCCGTGCACTACTGACCCTATATCTCACGTAAAATAAAACTCGATGGAAAGAAGCAGACTCCTCCCTCTCTTTTTTTTCCTTAAGAGGATGCAGGGCTCAAACCTAAGTCTCTATATTGAGAGCAAGCTCTAGTAACCAGTCGCCCACGTGACTCTTAGAAATAAAATTATTACACAAGTTAATTGTTCTTACATGAATTCTTATTAAAAAAATGGTCCATATTAAGTATTAAGAGGTTGGAAGTTATTAAAATGACATAGACACAGCTATTAGTGAAAAATAATATGGATAATTAGTGGAACATAATTTTATCTTGTTTCTCACCCACCGAAACAAGCGACCGCTTGTGCTGTTGTGCTTGTGCATGCACATGCGCAGCACGCGGTCAGCAGAGGCCCCGACATCTTTGGCTAGCAACCACCCACAGCCGCCGACATATTTTTGAGCTACTTCGTCAGAACTCAGATGCCATGAAATCAGAGAATTGCCCTGCAAATACCAAAAGAAGGCTTGCTCGGCCCGTCTGTATTAGATCATGTTTTATCGCTGGTACGGCTTAGATCAGCAACAATACTAGAGAGCCTCGTGTACATCCACGTCATCGGCACCGACGCAAAAATTCATACTTCCAACTCTTCATACCAAAAATATCTTCACAATATATTTACTTTTACTAGTCCTTTATATTAGTTTTTTATTACACAAAAGGTTTATTACACGTCTTAGCGGCGCCCTAGAGATTAGGAGAGTTATACATGAACACTCATATCAACCCTAGTATATTGAATTATGTTCGTCTTCAACCAAGCAAGTACAATCGGGTCGAGTGTTAGTGAGCTCGGCCCATATTTGCATCGAGGCACACACAATTAAAGCCTAAGCCTATTCACTAGGGTCAGATTTTTCTCACGTTCTCTCTTCTCCAAGGCGGCACATGTGTAAGGGTCCAGGTGGTTTAGTGATTATTCAATTCCAATAAAGGCTTTAAATATGGTATAATCTAGTTACAAGTTTTAAATAGTGCTAGTTTTTAGTATATACAGTAGCTCATAACATAGATAGCGTCACCCTCTTTTTTTCCTCTTTCTTCTATTAAAATATAAAATAAATATTTAGAGATACCTTAACAATTGCGGGTGACTTAAGACTTTCAAAAGCAGGTGGCAAATAAATTTGGTATTTTGGGTCAAAAAGTGGCCTACCAAGATACTGAATTTAAATGAGCCATATCCCCTACGACAAAGGTGTTGCAGGATTCTCTGCTTGTTTGTCGATTAACTCATCATTTAACTATATTTATCATCCAATTAATGTTCTGGTACCTTATTGAGGATTCATGGACATTTATTTTTTCTCATTGTTTGCTATTTGCACGCTATAAAACAGAATATAGAGCGCTATGCCATCTTGACAAGTATAAGCAGTGTGCTAACAAAGAAGCAGTGCTTAGTCTTATTTTAGTCACATCAATTCCATGTGTGTAGGATGTCTACAAAACTAATTTTGCAACTTGTGTTATGTTCTTTCGTTTTTACCAGTTTTGTAGCACACACATAGTCTGGTGCGAGCGTGATTGCTACAGGGAAAAGGACTTGTTTAAAGCAAAGTGCAAGGAAGCAATCACAGTTGTGGGGCCTTATGCCCGTCCAAGTGAGCCTTGCATTCGTCAAGTCAAAAGATCTGACATGGTTTGCATTTGTAGTATTATTACCCTCGAAGAGGAGAAGGAGATAAGCATAGCTAAGATAGTTCATATCGCGCGCTGGTTGCGTAGACCAATGCCAGCTGGAATCAAATGTGGAAGTAAGTACCTGAAACATTCAATTCTTATCATCAAGAAATATATTTTGGATAGTAAATATAACCTCGACTTTGTTTTTCAGCTTACACTGTTCCACCACCACTACCACCTCAGCTAGCATCATCAAGGCCAAATCCTTGAGTTAATGGAAGCCAATGTCGCGAGGAAGACCGTGAATTTAAAGATGCCATAAGCTTATTCCATGTCTTTCTTTAATTATTATTATGGGAAGTCAATGAATAATGAAAGATCAGTGTAATAAAATATTTGATGATACATCTAATGGAATGAGATTGTGTCTCCACACTGGACACTCCGTGGACCATCATGGGTTGCTGCTAGTTGGCTTTGACCACGGCCTTGCGTATGTGCCCGGCTCAGGCCCAGGATGGCCGAAGGCTGCGAAGGGGGCAGCCACGGCCCACGGCCCACGGGCGCGACAAATCGTATATTGGGAGTGCAATAGAGTTGGCGAATATCTTGATGGATATTAGAGAAACGATGATAATTAGTAGTTCTACGGCTCAAGTGGCGCGACTGCAACGTGGATAATATAGTGCTTGGAATCAAAAGGCGCCTCAAAATGATCCTAATGACTGGTCCAGCTAACGGCCATGTTATGGTTGATTTGAATAACACGGAACAAAGTTTTTTTTTTCTGACCAATACTCACCTAAAATCTCTTTTGCGGGTTCTATTCAGTGAGACACGCTAGGTTCGGTTCCAGGCCCCAGCTGCAACATCAACATGTGAAGATCGACAAGCACTCATGTTGGGGGGCTTACCATAATTTAGAGACTGCAATATTGAACCTCTTTACATCCTTCGAATGGCCTTTGATTTTTATAATTGAGTCTTCAGTTTGTTTTGTCAAGATTTTACTGTAAAGTGTTGGTTTGTAGAACCACTTTACATCCTTCGAATGCCCTTTGATTTTTATAATTGAGTCTTGAGTTTGTTTTATCAAGATTTTACTTTAAAATGTTGGTTTGTAATAAGTCGGTCCGATTTCATCATGTTTTCTTTCTAACCATAGTACTGCTACTAGTGTAGTTTTTGTTAACCAGTGGGCCATGTGACCAGTGTGGCCTCGTGATTACGGGCCACGCATGCTCCGCCGCTGGCTGAAGATCGAGGACGGACGACATGCGTGCATAAACTTTCTGACAGTATCGGTTTGTCGCAATTTCCAAGTGATCAATATTCCCTCATTTCGCGTTATGACTGACTGTATGTGGATGACTGGGATCAGCAAGTGCCATCTGCACATCATGCATTCCTGCAAGCCAAGATTCTCCGCATGCTGCGATGCGGCGACGACGGACCCTTGCTCTTGTTTGTTTATATATTATATATGGCGATCGTTGCAGGCAGGACATTCCTTTTGATACAAAAATGGGAAACTGTGTGGCCGAGGACAGGAGGAACAGCGAGGATGCAGTCACAATTCAGCAGCAGAGCTTGGAAGCTTGTGTTCCCTTGGCTTGTGCAGCCCAGGCGATATCTCCACTCTCTCTTCCGATTCAGTCCGCCACGTACGCCTGCATGCTGCATCCTGCGTTGGCAGCCACAGCCCACAGAGAGGATGCGTTGGACGGGAAGATCGAACAGGATAGTCCATCGGCCATCACACATTAAGACCAGACTAGACCTACCACCACGTTGCTTAATTGTACTCGACTTACTCTGAATGTCTCTCTCTCTCTTAATTGTACTCGACTTACTCTGAATCTCTCTCTCTCGCGCGCGCGCGCTGACAAGAAGAAATGCAAGCGATTAGGCTCATGTAACAACAAATCTTATGCACGTGCACCCGTGCGCTAAAACAGAGGCGTACGGTGATGCATTCAGGTAATACATGCATAGCTCTGCCATCTGACTGTGGAAAAGAGATGAAGGAAATGCGGAGTTTTTCAAATGCAGCCATTGGCGACCACCTAGCCTGTCTGCCCTTTCTCTAACAGCATGACTGCTTAAGCTTGAGAGTCCTGACGTTGTTCTCAGTTGTCACTCAGCAGATGAGATATGAATTCAAGTATTGAACACAATCCATCTTGTGGACGCTTGACAGGGAGAGCATAGCCTAGGCAGCACATCACTTGACAGCGAGGGGATGGATGATAATGCTAAAAATGCCCGGTTCATACGGCTTCATTGTACCTATTGACAACAAGTCCACAAGCAACATGAACAACAGTCTGCTACTCCCTCCGTTTTAAATTGTAAGTCATTTTAAAATTTTTTAAAGTTAAAACATTTTAAATTTGACTAAGATTATAAAAAAATTATAAAGATTTATGACATCAGTTAAGTACACTATAAAAATATATAGTTAACAAAGAATCTAATCATAATTAGTTGATATCTTAAATGTTATTATTTTATCTTATAAATTTAGTTAAAATTAAAATGTTTTGACTTTGTAAGATTCTTAGAGTCGCTTGAAATTTAAGATCTGAGACGAGGGAGTAGTAAGATCGAGCAAGATAGGCAGGACCGCACACCCCACGCAGCTCAGCGGTGCAGGAGCAGGACAGGGACCCATGCAGAAGCAGGACAGAAATGCAGGTGCCTGATTTTAGGGCCAAGCCCAAGCCCAAGAGCGAATCAGGCCCTGTTTTTAGGGCCAAAAAAGGTAAAGCTACGGAGAGAGCCATGTTTTGGTGGCAGTTCAAGTCTACACTCTGAGTTACTAAGTACTCACTCTCTGAGTTCAACTAAGCTATGCCAGTGTAATACTCTGATCTGCCGCTGTGTGCCTGTGTATATATATACACAGACGTGCAGCCTTCCGTGTCGCCCGAACCAATTTGATTTCCATCCCCACCAATTCACCACCACCCAGTGATCTCATCAGGGGAGAGAGCCAGAGGCGGAGAGGGCAGGGCAGGGGCGCAGGGCCACGCGACGCGTCGGAGTCGGAGATGGAGATGGAGCACACGAATCCTCGCCGCCGTCGTGGCCTCCGCCTCCCTCATCAAGCTCTGGCTACCGTATCGACGTCGACGACGCCGACGCTGCTCCTGCTTCTCATTTGTAAGAAGAAGAAAACGAACATCTCCAGCCACAGTATTCGTTAATCATCAACTTTTGATTCATTCCTCACTCAGTTACTCATGAATCATGACGCGATGCGGGCAGGCCTCACGGCGTTGACGAGGACGCCAGCAGCAGAGGCGCTGCGCAAGCACGGGTCGAACGAGGGCGACGCTAGCAGCGGCGGCGGGAGCGGAAGCGGCTGCGACAGCAACGACGCCGGCAAGCAATCGTCGCCGCCGGTGTGGGTGTTCGGGGACTCGTACGCGGACACGGGGAACCTGGGCGACCTCGGGCGGGAGCTGACCCGTGCGTGGTACGACCCGTACGGCGAAACCTTCCCCGGCCGCCCCACCGGCCGCTTCTCCGACGGCCGCGTCCTCACCGACTTCATAGGTCAGTTCATTAAGTCTACTGTTCGTGCTTCGATGGAGCCGCGCGAGCAAGCTAGCCAGCCAGCAGGCAGCTGTCCGTTCTTCGTAGTGTGAAGTGATGAGCTATGCAGTGGCTGGCCAGGGCGAGCAGGAGTAATAAATGCATTTCGACGACCATTGCTGCAAGTGCAATGGCATGGCCGCTTCTTGGAGAGGGGGAGGAGAGAAGAGGGCGATGGATCCTTGGGAGGGACGGGAGTTGCTCTCTCGCATTAATGGCGCGCGCGCCAGCATCCCTTTGTTGGTTGGGCGGGCAATCAATGCCGCTGCTCTCCTACTGCTGCCGAGTGATGATCATCTACACGAGTAGCAGTAGCTAGTGCAGCTGCCGCAGCGCATTCACACACGTTTCCGTCTCCCCTTTAAAATTTCTGTATCACCGGTGCTTGGCTTCAGAGTTCAGACCTTCAGTTCATATATACGGCAACTGTTCGGAACCTCATTAGCTGCCCTGCCCATACTAACCACAGCTCCCTCATGCACGGACAGCATCTCCGATCCATGCGATGCTGGTTACTCCATGCTTTGCTTCTCTCTCCTGTCCGATCTATTGCCATTCATGACTAAACAGTTGAACCGGCCAGCAGCTGCTCAGCGTGTGTGAGTGTGAGACCATATATCGGAGGAAGGACAACTAACCGCGCGTGAATGGGAATGGTAAAGGTTGAAGTAGAATGCCATCTGTCGGATCGTGATCCAGCGGACCTGATCGGTCGATCGATCGACCGACTTATGATGATGATAATCCCTTATCGTCAGGCATTTGGACCGATAGCATCATTTATCCCTTCTGTTATTGTCTCTTTACATTTTGATTGATGAAGCACCAGGAAATTGTATAGTTCTGCTTCTTGTTTTCTTGTTTGAGAGATACGGCATATATATGCCCATGCTAGCAAACCGCCACGCACTGAAGTCGCCGATGGCGGCATAGCAGCCGAGCAAGCCACATGCAGACATGAACTGATGTCTGATGTCAGATGCGCGCACACACACACACACACACACACACACACACACACACACACACACAC
>CM041632.1:59111902-59242641 GCA_023333625.1 Bothriochloa decipiens
CACACACACACACACACACACACACACACACACACACACACACACACGTAACTACTGGCGTCCGCACATTCTATTCTATTCGATTCCCAAACTCCATAGCCGCAGCCCGGCAGCCGACAGCGCTGCCGACCTCGCTTTCTTCTTGGAGCCATTCGTTTTCGTGAATCATCTGACGAGTTCAGGCCACGCGACGGATGAACACCACACCAGCATTCTTTTCTCGTGTTTTTTGTACACTAGACAGCCACCACATGCGCGCGTGCATCTGAATTGCGTCTAAAGTGTGAAGTGGTAGTACAAGGGGCAAGTAAAGATTCGCCACGCTTCGACCTAACCTTAGCCTTTCCTTTTCCAGCATTACAATTCAGTATAGTTTTTTCTAATGATCCGATCCTAGTACTAGCCAGTTGTAGTTTTTTATCCTGCTACGAAAGCACGTGTGCTAGCGACTCCACTATGTTGGGTTGGATTTGAACCAATGCATTGCATGCAGCCTCCGCGATGGGAGTGCCAACGCCGGTGGCGTACAAGCTGCGCAGGGGCGCCGCGCGCGGGCTCATGGCGCGTGGCATGAACTTCGCCGTCGGCGGCGCGGGCGTGCTGGACACGGGCAACTTCCAGCGCAACATAGGCGCGCAGATCGACTTGTTCCAGGCGCACCACCCGCCTCCTGCCCGCGGTTGCGACGCCGGGGTCGCAGTCGTCGTCGTCTCCGGCAACGACTACTCCTTCGCCGCCGACAAGGACAACAGCACAAGCGTACGCCAGTTATCACCACCAGATAGTATCTTGTCTCTGTCTTACTTGCTATTGTAGTACTGACAGTGGCCATGCACACGCAGGCCGCGATCGCCTATATCCCGGCGGTGGTCAGGCAGCTCCGGGAGCAGCTGCGGCGGCTGCGCGACGAGGTGGGCATGCGCAAGGTGGTGGTCACCAACCTGCACCCGATGGGGTGCACGCCGCTCTTCACCCGCGCGCTCAACTACACGGCCTGCGACCCGCTTGCCAACGCGGGCGCCACGCAGCACAACGCGGCGCTCCAGTCCGTGCTCGCCGCGCTCGACCCGGCCAACCGCACCTTCCTCCTCCTCGACCTCAACACGCCCTTCGCCACCTTCATCGAGGACGCGACGCCGGCGGCGGAGAGGTTCGTGGAGCCTAGGCGGCCGTGCTGCGAGAGCTTCAGCACCGACGGCCACTGCGGGCAGCAGGATGACAGCGGCAAGCGGCTGTACACGCTGTGTGATGACCCAAGCAAGCATTTCTACTGGGACGACGCCCACCCTACGCAGGCCGCGTGGGCCGCAGTCGCCCGAACATTCAGGCCCAAGATCCAAGAGTTCCTTCTGTCTACCTGACCCACAGTTGGGATTCTTAAAGAATCTCTTTTCCTTTATGAGATGAAAAATAGTACTCATAAAAAAAAAAAAAAGCTAACCAAGCTGTTGGATCCTTAGTGAAATTATCCTGTTATTGTTCCTCTCAAAATGGATCCTCAATGAAATCTCTAGTGAAATTCTCTCTGTTTCCTCTAAAAATTGCTACATTTGTTTTCAAAATTAATTACAGGAGTCACAGGTTTGGATATGATGGTATAGAGACCCTGCAACGGTGCTAAGAGAACGAGTCATGACAATGCAAATTTTCTATAAAACAAACACAGCCTCAACTAAAAACTATCAAGACTAATATTGCCTTGGAACAAAAGGATATGAGTTTATCCAGCCTTTTACAGATTGCTGATACAGAATAATCACCAGGCGACCTCGCTTTCATTCTACTGTTACACTCAACGCTACAGCCGGTTTAAAACCAGTTCTTTTCCTCTTCCTTTTTTTGCCAGGGGTCACCTTAATAAACAATCTACCAGGTACATGCACAACTAAGTCATATAAGCACTTTTCAAATTAAACACTCTATCCGCACCAAACTATCCTACATACCTACCCAGGGGGTCAGTGAGTCTCCAGCAACTGTACTGAGCATGTCAAGGGCAGCTACTACGAGGTCATCACCTTGTCATTGGCTTCTGTTCCGGGTTGTGGTGTCAGTGTGACATCTATTGGGTCCGCTTTGGTCTCGGCGGTGGTCATCACCTTGTCGTTGGCTCCTGTTCTGGGTTGTGGTGTCAGTGTGACATCCATTGGGTCCACTTTGGTCTCGGCGGTTTCATACTCTGACAGGAGGTCCATGAACTCATTGAGCAGCCGTTGTACCTTCCGGTTTGATGCCATGGAAGGAAGAATATCTTCCTTAAGAAGTTTGTGCTTCTTCAGTCCCTGTAGAATTGTCATATGTTATATTACAGACTGGAACATCATGTCAACCACGTGGGAAATATGAGAATCGGGCCTGTTTGGTTCGCGGTCTGTCCTGCCAGGCAACCAAATCAGACATACTGGAATTGATGCCTAGCTCTGGCACTAACAGGCAAACCTGCCTGAGCACAGAACCAAACACGCTTGATTGCTATCTCTTTATAGGTCATGCATCCTCATGGTTATCTAGAAAAGACATTACTTGTGACAAAAAGAAAGTCTTTTGTTTTTCTGGGACAAAAATGTAACTGGACGAGTCTAGTATGCAAATGGCCAAGGAAAATGAGACTTACAAGAACATCAGGATCCCACGCTAGATTTTTGGGTTCAGAAGGTGATGCCGAACCAACCATGCCCACAGGAGGACCTAGGAAGCTCTCACAAACTTCACGTAGACGAGATTCATCTGCTTCTCTGCATGCAAAAAAGACCAAATGAGAATAATTAATTCAGCAAAGCTTCCCCCAATGATTTTCACATAAAATGTCCAAATTCAACTATTTTCCCAATCAATTAAAAAACAGAGCCGAGGATGAGGACCACAAAATAAATGCTAAAGGATAATTCATGGAAATGTACAGTAAATACAAATAAAGTGAACTAACCTAGCTAAAAATCGTACGTAAGATAGGAGGCATTGGCGGTACTCCTGTGCAGAATTTAAAGCCAAAGAAGAGGCAAGTTGGGTCTCCAGATGGGCGCGCGTCTGCAACCCATCATCTGTAACCCTGAAACAGAAGCAGCCACCCAAATAGATTCAGACAAAACTGTGATATATAGCATGTCATACAATAGTTTCAAGAGCCTTTTAATACTAAAGTAATCGAAGGTATACTCTGACCTGCTCCAAATAGGCTTTCTAGCCATGAACTTGCCTATGTCAATCTGCAACTTGCCTAGCTCCCCACCTTGAGGGAAACTAAACGAGCTAGCAAAATTTGATGCTGGAAAACAATCATCAACAATCCTTAACCAGCACTTCATGCTCATGTCATAAAGAAAAGCATGACGGCTGGCAAGGACAACTAAGGGTGATCCACATCTTGAGAATGTGGCAGATATAACCTTTACTGTACCTGTCAACAAAGCACGGATAACCAATAAGCACCAGTAAGATGCAACAAGTCCAGATTAACCATCTCAGGTAGCACATGACAATGAAGACTGGATATAAATAATTACCAGCATCTTTTGCAGATGACTCATCTGGAGATGCAACCAAAGAAGCTAAGGAGTCCTGCAAAATGCAGGTCCTGTCATAGAGGTTCCATATGTACATTAGACCTCTCCTTGTGACAAGAAGCAATTTCCAGCGGTCGTCACAATCAATAAAAACAGGTGCAGATCCCATCATCATTGCTGGCATTGCTGGCATTCCACATTTTGTGTAAACCTAACTAATTCAGAACAATAAATTTAAGTGCTGATTGCTGAAGACATAAAAGATCTTCAGAAAATAAAAGGCACATTTCAGCAATAATTGACAGGCGTAGAAGCATCCGAATCGAATTACAGAAAATATTTGAAAGAAATTCTGATAGGGTATATTACTCACCTGCAGGAAACCATCTTCACAACCAACAGCCCAGAAATTTGCATTGCCTGCCAAGACAGTAACCTTTCCACAGATACGATCTGACCAAAGAGTTTCCGTACCTCTTATACACTTAATCTCAGTTTCTTTTGTTGAAAACGCACCACCAACACCAATCATATCTCCAGCATCACGTTCTACAGGCCTCGCTTCAAGACAGACAGGCAAAGCATCCTCATTGTCATTCTTATTTAGTACATGGATAGAAAGCACAGAGCAGGAGGTCAAAGAGCTTGGGACCATAGATCTTGTGTGTTCTATACTCAGCCTTCCATCATTGCCAGCACCGGATGAAGCTTTTTGAATAACAAGACTCTCAGTTATGTTTGCCCTTGCTGTGACGCTAGAGCGATCCCTAACTCCACAGTTATTACAGTTATTGTTACTGCCATAAGATGGTTTTGTTCCGTTCATTCGTTGATCCAAGGATGAAAAATTCACAAGATGACTCTGAGAATGATTGGGTGTGTTATCCTGGTTGGAAGCAAATCCAACTGCCTCTGGGATTATTCTTTTCCGGCCATCAGGGCGCCGGTATTCTCTCTGTTTCACTGGACTAGATAGTTGGTTAGCTCTTTTTACATCATCAACAGTGGGACCTGCTGTCTTCTTAGAGTCTTCAGGTGATACTTCAGGAACTTTGAGACTTTGCACAACTGGAGCTGGGTTAGGCACATCTGCAGAAACTTTCGGGGGCGCTTGACCTTGCTCGACAATTGAAGTCCCCTTTTTTCCAGCTGATTGCTTTGCTGATGCCTGTTCTAGCAGCAACTGTGCAGGGCTTTCAGCCAGAATTGACTGCCGTCCTCCAACATCACCATACCTGTTCCTCTTCCATTCATCCATTTCAGAGTCACTTAACCTGTATCCAAGCTCCTTCGCTTCAAAGTGAAAGTTGGCAACTGATCCATCCAAGGAGCAGGCAAAAAGTGAATAACCATCAGGGCTCCTGCAAGGGAAACAAACAATATCAACATGAGCTTGAGCATAAAGAAAAATAATGGTTGTAGAGAAAAAAAATCACATCTCATACCAAGATAAATCAACCACACTTTGAGAGAAAAAATGCCTAGCAACAAATAGTGGACGGGCACTCGCTGTCGTCCAAACAGTAATAGTTCTGTCTTGACTTCCAATAGCAATAACATTATATGGTTGCTGTTCTTTTGTTGGTGTCTTTGATGCTCCATTGGCCCATCTAGCTGGTTCAGCTTTTGGTTCTTGGTCATTTGAGAGATTCTTACGGAATGTTGAGTTATTAAATTTAACCACCACAATAGGCGCATTATGCCCTAGAAAGTCAAAAGTTGCAGCCCACTCGCCTCTTTCAAGCACAGGTGCTGAATGCCTAGGTTTCTGGAAACCATGAGTTGTAGTTATGTAGTGGCCACAAGGTGACCAAGCAAGTCGTCTGAAAAATGTTGAACCAAGCTGCACGAACAAAGAAAATGAGAAAGGAATTCAGTAAGACATGTTGATCACAGCTAGAGTT
Organism: Bothriochloa decipiens; assembly: GCA_023333625.1. Lineage (NCBI taxonomy): Eukaryota > Viridiplantae > Streptophyta > Magnoliopsida > Poales > Poaceae > Bothriochloa > Bothriochloa decipiens. Next base: position 59,117,310 of record CM041632.1, read on the forward strand.
AATAAAGAAAAGTAAAAAAAAAAAAAACACGACATACAGATTTTGCCCAATGGCCTTCTGTCTTGTGAGCAAGACTCCAGTCACTTGTACGCCATATCATAACAGTCTTATCATCTGATTGGCTTGCAATAAAAGAACCAATAGGATCCCAGGTAACCCCTTTCACTAAGCTGGTGTGCCCTCGCAAGACAGCAGTGCAAATGCCATTTTTCATGTTCCATATGTGAATGGTGTTATCCAAGCTACCGCTGGCCAACGTTGAATCATCAGGGGACCAACTTAGATCTACCTACTTTAGCACACGAAAGGGAAAAGGTGTTCAATAGTTAAAATAATAATTATCACAAAAGGTAATAATAAGATGTAAAGAACAAACATAAACACGACAGTGGAATTTTAGAAGAAAAATTACCACATCAGCAGTATGCCCTCTCAAGGTCATAACAACCTTCCAGTTTTCTGCATCTGGTGGCTGTCCACTGCCAAACTCAGATGTACCTGAGCCAGCTTTTCTCTCATGAATTAGGATAACCTGATCATCTGATCCTGAGGCAAGGTAGCGGCCATGCTTGGCCCATCTCACACAGTTTACTGACCCAAAATGATCACGCATTGTAGCAAGCAACCTTTGATTGTAATCATCATTGGACATGTCCTTATGCACAGATTTCATGTTCCATATTCGAACCTATTTCAACAATGAAGCAAATAAAGGGAACTTAGCAAGGAGAAGGTCACCTTGAAAGAATAAAATGGAATATATCAAACAGAGATAACACATCAGCATTACATAAACAACAGTTTACCAACACATATGACTCACAGGAACAAACTTAATATTAAATTTCAATGATCATTCAACAACACAATTCCTCAGTAAAGAATCACATGCTCGCTAAAACAGACTTTGAAAACAGAACAAATAACTCTAAAGGACCTTGTGATATTCAAATTTGAGACGAGAAAGAATGATTGCACAACAAGTCCCTCTTAAAAGTCAGGTTATCTCACTGACCCAGAGGTTATCTCTGATACTCCCGATAGCCAATTTCATCCTAATTTATATTACCTGGAAGAAACCAGCTGGACCCAGGAACATATAGATAAATTCTTACTAAAGCACAAAAAGTTACCAACACAGCAGTTAGCGCAGTGAACACAAAACAAATGTTAAGTTATTAGGACTAAAAAGGTTGTAAGGGCTTGTTGGATGTTGTAGTTTTGAGGGACCTTGGTATGAAGAAACTGTTACTTTAGAACTAAGAGAAGTGCAACACCACAGTTTAAATAAATGTGCTCCAGAGTGAAGTTTCTAAAACTCCAAATGACTAAAATTTCCTGAATACCATGGTTTTAGAATCTACCAGGTTTGTTACACCGAAGCAGCTCATTCTTTCCAAAACCAAATTACCACACAAAACCCTAGTATTGTTCTGCTATCTCAAAAGATCAAAAAATGCTTTGTGTCGAAAAAGGGCTAAAGCATGAAACCAAAAGCCAAATATATAGAAAAAAAATCCTTTCCTACATGTTAAAAGAGTAATTGAAAGATTTACACTTAGACTCAAAAGCAAGTTAAAGGAAAAAAAATAGAGCACACCTTATGATCACCGCCACCAGTGGCGCAGCGGAGGCCACCTGTCTGGATGTCAATGGAGAAGATCTGCAGCCCCTCATGGCGAATCCAGCTTGGCTTCTCTAAAATCATCTCCTCCAAGCAGGGGCAGGTCTGGTATAGAATAACTTCTGCAGAAAAAAAAGGTCGAAGTTAGCAGGTACATATGCATTTAATCAGTGGCCTAGCCAGGATTTTATCGCTGGCTGTGCCAATTCAGTACTCCAAAAAATTCATAATGCAGCAAATTCAGTACGATACAATTACCAAAGTACAATACAGATACACAGGTGGTTCTAATTCTTGGGTTTGACCCTCAACCACAACTGAAACAGCTAAATGCGGAACTTCCCGAGTAGCAATCGCACTAAACCGCGAGTAATTGCAACGAGTAGCAACTATGAATTCAGCACTATCGAAGCAAGGCACCTAGCGCATGTGGCGTGAGTACCTGATTGCTTTTCTGCCTGCTGGGAGCAATGGAGAATGGAGCTTCAGCTTCGCCGAATCTTCGTGCCTCTACGGCTTCACCTGCCGGCGCCGGCGGTCGGCGCGCCCCGCAGCTGCCCGCCGTCTCCTGCCGGCTTGGCGCGCACGACGTGCCTGCCTGTCCGAGAGACCGCGACCAGCAAGCTGCAGCGCTCACGCGGCGCGCCTGACGGTGACGCGCTGCGATCTCAGCAACCGGCGTTAGGGTTTGGAGAGGCGGAGAGGGGATCGATTCGAACTGTCCCCAAGTCGAAATCGAAGTCGAAAATTGGGGGAGCGTCGAGCGGGTCGGCTGTGAGGACGAACTGTGTGCGGACTGGGAGGAGCGTGTCGGCCTGTGGGCTTTCTTCATTTTCTGGGCCATATGGGCTGGATATCATGTATTAATCTTAGGGCCCAACTCCAGAACTTCGCAACTCCGTAGCTAAGCTTCTTGATTTTTTTTTCTATGAAGTGATATTAGGATCTGTTGAGCTCAATGGCACTCAATTAAGAAAAAAAATTAAAAAAAGCGGTAATATCTAAATTTTTACCATATATGCACCCACAAAGGCAAATGCATGCCCCTCAAATTTGCTCTTGCTCCGCAGAACATTGATGATACATAATTAGTATCATTAAATTAGCTAGTTATATAATATGTTTTCATAATAAATTTGTTTAGAGACAAACTACTAATAATATTTACTATAAATTTGGTCAATTTTTAGTAAACTTGATTGATCCCACAATTATGAGCATGCCAAGCACATCCTTAGCCTGTCAATGTTACAAGTTCCTTTCGCGTAGCTTTCGACGACTACTTTTTTTATTTCATTGGACCTTTAATTTCGACGGCATTAATTCGGTGCAGCTCCCCATTTTTTTTAAAGAAAGCTTCGCAATTGGGAGACGGCAGTGGAAGATCGATCCCCTACGTGGGAACAAACGATATCTCCAGGTTTTTATAGTATCGAAACGTCAACGATGTGGATCGATCAATTGACTATCCACTGAAGAGGTCGCCTACGTATTTTTCCGGGTGGATCGGAGATAAATTTTGTCCGATCCATCTCGGAGACCGGAATATACTGGCCTGTCACTCTTGTTTGTTTGTCTGTGAGTACTCTTTATTTTTCAAAACCCGGCCTGTCTTTCTAGAAGATTAGCCGATGTCATGAGTACTCTATTTTTGCAGCAAGTTGAGTCGTGCGACTAATAAAGGTCCTGTCACAACAAGTTCACCAAACTGTTTCTTATCGAATTGTTCTTTAAAGATAGCTTCTCCCGTAAAGCTCTTTAAACTAGCTCCCACTTCTATGAGACCATAGCTTCTCCCGTAAAGCTCTTTAAACTAGCTCTCACTTGTATGAGACCATGTTTTAATAAAAAATCTACATGAAAAGTTATTTTTATTTAATAAAACTCTAAACTGACTTTAGCTTCACAAAAAAAAGTTACTCGTGAAGCTGCAAAAAAAAATGTTTTAGTATCAATCATGGGCTAATAATAGCGTCTGTAATTTTGTGGCGCAGCAGGAAAAAAAATAGTTTGCGGCACTGTAGGGATGTTTATTATATTTCCTGTTGATACATTTCATCGTTGTGTATTTGTGACGTGTGCATCATGACGCTTAGCACCGAAGCTTATGCGGCTGACACAAGAGTCATGTTCTAAACATTTGATGCCATGTTATTATTATTTTTATAAACATATCCAGCTTATGGTCCTGTTTGGATCCAGGGCTAGAGCTAGTTTTTTGCAATTAGCTCACCCAAAAATCTATCTCCTCGAAGAGATGATTATTTAGACTAGTTCTGGTGGAACCCATAGCAAAATGATTTTTTTAAATTTCCACCCGCACTGGATCTGCTATATAGATGCACATGCATGCTACTGTTTGCTGGCGCAAAGGAACTGCTGCTTCCCGCCTGCTTGCTTGCACTCCGGCTCCATTGCCTCTTGCTTGCTTGCATGACGGAGCTGGTTGCCGGCCGGGAGGTGCTAGGGATCGACACGAGCATGGAAGAGGTTGTGGCGAAGCAAAGTTTGATTTGTAGGAGTCAGTTTTTGGTTACTCTTGAAGATGGCCTAATATATTCTTCCTAATTCTTTTTTAGATTTTGAAATCACTATGTTTTTAAGAGGAAAATATTAGATACTCTTAGAGATGTTCTTAGTGTTTGGAGTAGGTTCTCCCACGAATATTTGATAAATTTTCAGCATTCCAAAATATACAATAATTTTTAATCAATGTGTGATTATGGACTGAATATATATACTCAACAAAATAAACAATAAACAAAACATGCCATCTGTGTGATTTGTAAAAATAATTTATTTGTGTTATTTGTGAGTTAGAGAAGGTCACACGATAACCTGCCACACCAAATCCGGATACAAATATGATTTAAATAAGTCAAATGATTTGATAACCGTATTTATTGTCAAATTAGCCCTTGTATCCAAACACCTCTTCGGCTAAAGCTAGTTCAGAAATAGTTTAAAGTTATAAACTAACTCTAACTCTAGCCGAGCTTGAGGAATCAAACAGGGCATATATTTCCTGTCGTCACTTATTGATCTGTTGTAGTACAATTGTACCTGTGCAGTACACCAAGTTGATTGCCGATTTAGACGTCGCTGGTAAACGGCCGGGGGTGAGTCGCCGTTCAACGATTTGAACGGCGACCGTGGGGCTGGAGGACGCATCCTAGCTTAGTCGCTGCGCTGCGCTTGATATAGTCGGCCATCATCGATCATTAAATCTTGGGCACACCGGTAAACGCCGTCCGCACAAGTTGCTCGATCGCTCCGCTCAATTCTTTCTTTGTAGCTCGTCAAAAAAAAATGACCGAACCGGTCGGAGGCCCCGACCTATTTTTTTCAATTAAATAAATAAATGGTATATACAGGGAGATTTACAAGACCTTTAGGTCCAACAACAAAATAAACAATGCTAGTTAAATGTGGCAGAACCTCCTAAATTATATGGTCCACATACATCCATCATTGTCTCAAAGACCTCTGACGGTCATGCATATGCTTCAGATAACTTAGAAAGCCCTGTCGGATGTCCTCAAAGAACCCTGATTAAACCACATTTTACACTCATATCAGGATCAATAAAGGAGTAGCTCTAACATTACAATATTCGAGTGTGGAAGAATAATAAAATTAAATTTACAAAATATATGAATAAGTTAACTTTTACAAACTTAACTTCAATTGCGGAAGCAGAGTAGAACTACAGAAGATAACTTAGGTACAACGCCTAAGTTAGGAGAGGACAACCAGATCACATCAAGCCCACCGACATGAATTTGGTTCGAACACCAATTAGCACCTGCAAAAGGGTTCAACAAACCTTGAGTACAAAAGTACTCAACACGACTGACCCGACGAAAAAGTGGGGTGAAGACTCAGGAATGCAGGCCAGAGGAACAAGGTAAGGCTCGCAAGAAATAAGGATTTTTACAGAAAAGCTCTTGTGGATCAAGTTTTAACTTATCATTGATTATAACAGAAAGTAAAGTTGTCTTGCTCTAACTCAAGATTACCAACCAACTTCATTCTTATTCCTTAACCATCATTTCACTTGTTGCTACGATGATGAACAATGATCGAGTCTTCTTCTCTAAGAAGCAACGGCGATTCGAATCGATTGTACCCAGCTGGGACCTAGATCTCAATATACATGAGGCTCCAACCAACATGCATATAAGATCACACGACATACATGGGCTCCAACCCAAAAGTATACCGACCACACGATACACATGGGAGCTTTGACCCATAATGTATCGATATACGTGGGACTCAAACCCACAGTACACCACACCATAATATGTGGTTTTTCTAGTCTCGATACACGCAGTTCACCAACGAACGGGACCTAGGGCATCAACAGACGATAACACTACATAGGGACTCCTTTCCTAAAGCAAGTTATCCGTCCGGACTCGATTTATTAACTATCATCATGATTTCAACAAGAAAAGTCAATCTTATTTTTTTTATTCATTTACTTTTTGAAAACATGTCTAATTAAGCAAGGCTAAGCATTACTATGCATTTTCAAATAAATAGGTAGCAAGGAGATGGAAGTAAGACAGGTAATATAACTGGTAGGTTATCACCCAACTCCTATTACTTAATGCAACAGAGCATAACTTAAGTGATAAAACATTTATAAAAACAAGGATAGACTTTAAATGCATCCAGGGCTTGTCTTTGTTGCAGTGGTGGTTAGTTCTCGTCGGGATCACAGGTGTTATTTTTGACACCAGCTCTAGGGATGGATGACACCAACATCATGAATATAGTCTTCATCTTGAATGGTACTTTCCGAAATATACCACGATCCAACTCACTCTTGAAATAACTACATGTAATTAATGATGTATGTTTTAGAATGATGAGCTCATGTCATAATGAATGATGATGTATTGATGAAAGCATAACAATATGTATTAACTAACTAATCATAAACCATTTAAAAAGCATTACACAAGATAAAATAATTATTAATAAAAAAATTCATAACTAAATCATACAACATCTAACATGCTTGAAATTTAAAATACAGCCTAAACATAGCATTAGCAGCTTACTATCAAAATTTTAAGTCATTTAGAGTTACATAGCAAGAGATATGAATTTTCCTCTTTTTAAACATTAAATAAAAGACATAAAATATAACTAATTATTTTACTACAAAGCATGGTATGTTTCATATTTTTAATAAAAATTAGATATCAGAAGAAACATAATAAAATTTGTTCACCAAAAACGGAGTTACCCAACTTCAGATATGAATTTTCAAAGATTCAGAAAAGTATTCACAAACAGGTCCTTTGACACTATTCACCTGAGTCACATTCTTCGTAGTAAACCCCCTGAACTTTGTCAAATTCTTATACGAGGTCCTTCACGCGATACATGTACAGAGGACGCTCGGGAACGCCGTTTCCAGCGGGGAAGGTGCTCACCTGCGGCAAAGAAGGGCTGATGCAGCATACTTGGACTCGTGCGCATCTGTTGGTTCCCTCGACTCGGCCAGAGGTGGCCCGTAGAGGCGTGGCCACGTGAGCCGCGGCCATGGCGGGCAGCTGCACGGCGGCCATGGCACAGTCGGCAGCTCGCGGCTCGACTGAGGTACGCCAAACGAAGAGGATGGCGAGGCGAAGGCGACGGTACACGCGTGGGGGCGCAAGAGAGCTCAAAGGCGGGGCGGCTGTGGAAGCTTGGCCATGGCTATAGCCATGTTGAACAGAGGAGAGGAGAGAAAAGAAGAAAACGGCAGGTCGCTTAAAAAGGCGAGGACGCGAACTTTGGTTTGGCCAGCACCTTCGCGAGCTCGACCACGCGGCCACGCTCGGCAAGCACCGCGAAATCGCGGCCAAAACAAGCACGGCAGCAACACGGCAAGCAGGCAGAGCCTGTCGGGGTACCGTAGCAGGGTGCCTTATTTTCCAATTTTTGAAATTACTTTTAAAATCATATAGAAACTTGAAAATCTCTAAAAATAATAAATTTTGCTCAACTTTTCAAGATCTACACTTTTTCTTTTGAAACTATTTTCAAATTCGGAATAAATTTTGAAATTTGAATTTAAGATCAAAGGGGATATTTATTGGAAATCTGTATTTTTAAAATTACTTTTGATTTTTCATTAAAATTTAAAAAACTTTGAATACTAACTTTGTAGCTCTTGATAAGATCTACAAACTTGATTCTTACCACACAACGAAATTCTTTTTATATCTTAAAATATAGAAAAGAGGATAAAAGGAACATTTAAATTGGAAGGTTCATGAAACTAAATTCAAACTTAGACAATTATTTAGAGACCAAACATATATCAAACAAGTCACCAAAAGCTCAATTACTAAAAGCAAACATCAAATCACTTCATAAAACAAAAGTTGATAAAATTTTATTTGTGAAAATTGATTTATTAATTATTTAAACAAAATTCATATAAAATAATAAGGAATTTAATAAAACCTTAAACATCATTATTTCAGGTATTAAACAAACACCACAATAAAGACATACACGCTTATGATGAATGCATTTATGTCATGATGCTCAATGATTAAGATTGATAATGCACATGATTAGTATTTTAATTTCTTATTAACATCTAGAATGTTACACTAAGACTATCTCTCCACCAACTAATGAGGCTGCTTTTATTGGGCTTAGCCATGACACAAACTAAGCCGAGTTCATACATTAGGAAAGTTTTTCAAGCATCTAAACTTTTACTCCCATTGTCAAAGATAATTTTGCTGTATATGCACCAGATGCTTCAGCAGGCTGTTATAAGGATTTCTCTAAAGATGATGATAAAAAAAAATCTTTCTTTGTAGGAGACATCTCGAGCCAGCGATGGACCCGCTGCTCCCAATCACCCTTTGTTGAATGAGATCGAGGCAGCAGTGAGCCCCTGCCGTATTCGATTTGTCAAAATGCACGTACACCATGCACGTGCTCAACGTTGGACCCCTTTGGCTCTCCTTCCGGATCTAGTCCAAACAACGCTCATGTATGTGCGCGAGGGAGTTACGTACGCTAAGGCCAGATGCAAAAATAAATAAATGTCACGTTAGATATTTCGAGATTTTTCGGATATCAACAAAAACTAATTATAAACTGCAAGAAGAATTTATTAAGACTGATTAATTCATCATTATCACATTATTTATTACCTACTACTATGAGATGAATTAGTTTTTTTATTTTTCCTACATTTAGAACTCCATACATGTGCCGCAAGATAAAATTTGGAATTTTGAAAAAGAAACTAAACAAGCTTGTTTAGATTACAGAATGCGAAATTAAAAAGCTCTGTAGCACTTTCGTTTGTATTTGACAATTATTGTCTCATCATAGACTAAATAGGCTCAACAGATTCGCCTCATGAATTACTTTCTCCATCCCAAATTATAAGTCGTTTGACTTTTTAAACACAAAGATTGACCATACGTCTTAATCAAAAATTTATGCAAAATATAATTTCTTTTATCATGGCTTGCTTTATTAATCAAATTTCTTCAAAATTGTTTTAATTTTGAATAAATTTGCATAAATTTTTTGAATAAGACATCCAGTCAAATTTATTATCAAAAAAGTAAAACGACTTCCAATTTAGGATGGAGCAGGTACAACCAAACTGTGCAATTAGTTATTTTTATTTATATTTGCTACTTTATGCATGTGTCCGAAGATTGATGTGACGAAGAGAGAGTGTAAAAAATTAGAATTTTGAAGCATACATTATGAGATTTGTACTGCGCGTGGAACCAACAGTTCATACATGCTCGATCTATATATATTGCTGAGTCTATGTCAATAATGCACTATGGTAACGAAACTAGGAAAAAAATTAGGACGGGCTGAACAACGATCTACAACGACTTAACTCTACTAATCTATATATTTATGCATAAAAATTTAAAGTGGGGTTTAGGGGGCTCTACATACTTGGCATCGATGAGCAGGGTTGAAGCCTGGCTTGCCCAGCCGTCGACTTCGGCGCTGATGCGCTACATCCTGCTCTCTACAATTGATAGTGTGTATCTTGATGACAATCAAGCAGGGCCTTAGCTCGCTCATGGCGGCCGGCACTACATGCTTGCTCATCCATCGTTTCCTTCGGGAATGACTCCCAAGAATTCTTTCTAGCCGGTATCGTTATTTAGATTGTGCTTCCTTCGTTCTAAATTATAATTTATTTGATTTTTTAAATTTCAAGTTTGATTATTTATCTTATTCAAAAAATTATATAAATTTAGTTAAATTTAAGTCATTCTTAAAAAATTTATATTAATAAAACATGTCATGTCAAAAGAAGTGCTATTGTATATAATTGCACAGAGTTTCGTTTCTACTTTTTTCGGAACCATGATATGACATGTTATATGTTCAATGTATAGATCTACTCAGATCATGTGAAGTCTAACAAAATAAGATTTTCTATTTTATGATTTTTCTATGATTTACTATGATCTTTCAAATATTGAGCCAAAATAAATAAAAAAAGACAAAATCTTTATAGAAAAACTTTATATTAAAGTATACCATATTATATATTCACTGTATAGATCTATTTATGTGGATTCCAACAAAATTATATTTTCTATTTTATGACTTTTTTGTGATTTACTATTATTTTTCAAAAATTCAACCAAAATAAATATAAAAAACAAAACAATTAGCACTGTAGCAAAACTGTCATTCAAAACCGCCGAGGAACATAATCTGCACTATTTCAAATGTCGAGTGACATGTTTTATCTGGTTTTGAAGTTGAGAGACCAGAGATAAACTTTCGTGATATTTTACATTACTGGGTTCGTGGCCCACTATGGCTGGCGTGTTTTTGTTTGACGGCGTTACTTATTGCCCTTTTATTTTTTTTGAAACTTACCTATTTGGTCTAAAAGCTACCTTCCTTCTTCCTCATATGGCACTTCCATTAGTATTATGTAATTATGACAACCTAAAACCATTTGACATATTCCTTAAATTTAACACGGACAAAACCGAACTTTGCACCGGTCATTTTTTACTTATATGGTTTATTTTAGAGGAGGCAAGAAAATCACTTTCAAACACATAAGCTACAAAATCGTTTCTCCCAGAATATCACTTCTTATCACCATAAATCACAAGTAGAAGCATGCCAAGCACATCCATACTTGGCTTGTAAGTCTTATTACCGGTTCCTTTCGCGTAGATTTCGACAACCTTTCTTTTTAAAAGAAAATTTGTAACACCACAGTGTTATGCTTATTAAATCGCATTGTATACAGGAGCATAAGCACCATGCATTCATTTTTGCCATTGCATAATGGTTGTGGTAAAGTTTGAAATTCAAATTCATCTTCTCTTCTATATTTCAAAATCTATAACGAATTTTGAGGTACTCTCAAAATATGGTTTGTAGATCTTGACAAGAGCTACAATAATAGTATTCAAAGTTTTTTAAGTTTCTAAAAATAATTTCAAATAAATTTGAAAATATAGTTTTCCAGCATTTGTCCCCTTTTGATTTTAAATCCATAATTCAAAAATTATGTATAATTTGGGAAAACTTTGTATATAAAAAATGTTTGGTTTCAAAAGGTGAGAATTCCATAGATTTGAAGATTTTTAAGTTTTATTAAAAAATCAAAAGTAATTTTAAATATTTGTTTCTAGGGTTTTGTTCCCCTTTTGAATTTGAAATTATATTTCAAAAACTAAGCAGAATTTGAAAATTTTTATTAAATGAAAAATGTAGATCTTGAAAATTTATGAAAATGAAATTTTTGGAGATTTTCATTTTCTAATATAATTTTGGGAGTATTTTGCAAAATTCAGTATGACATCGGTTGCTACAGTGATTGGTGACGTCATCAACACCGTTTTCCCTCACTGTCGCCGCCGTTGCCATGGCCACTTTGCCCATGCCGGCGTGCTGCGGCCGCCAGCTCGCGCCTCTCGCTGGAAACCTCCTCGCCTGCATGTCGATCGCCCCTACCTCGCCTCCACGCCTTAAATAGAGAAGTCGGCTACCACTTTTCTTCTTCTTTTCTTCCTCGCCATCACTGGCCGAGCTGCGCGCGCCGGCCAAATTGGCTGCCATCGTTCCACCTTCACCCAATTCCACGCACCCGCGGCTCCGCCCTGACCTTGTGCTCCTCCCTGACCCGTTTATAGATTGAATCGCGCAATGGTGAGGGCCAATCGGGTGAGCCTCCCACTCTTCCATTTGTTACATCACATTTGCCTTGAAGCTGTGATGCTTGTTGCCCTAGCCAAGCACCGCCCGCATCAGAGCGTCACCACCGCCACCATTGCGCCGGCATCATGGCCGCCAACGTGGACAACCGCCCCTGCTCCAATTCCGCCTAGACCAAGAGGTGAATCCGTACCGAGGTGAGCTTCTTCTCCTTTCCCACCCTTTTGTTTTACCTCTATCGCCGTCGTTCCCTTGGAACGAGCACGCCATCATCGGCGGGCTTGCGTGCGCATGGTCAGCCATGTTAGGCCACCGCAACCCTCGCTCCGCGCGTTGTCGCTTCTCTGGGTGGTCGCGCGGACCCTGTGCTTCACAACGGCCAACCCTCCACCGTTCCGAGCTCTTCCCGACCGAAGTCGGTCGCGGGCCGAACGGTCTTGCCGTTACTCTGCACGGGCGCCTCTAGGGACCTGAGAAAATGAGAATAGGAATAAGTAGAGGGGTCTTGGTGCAAAACATATGACTCATGTGAATAGTGTTAGACAGTGACCAGGACTTGTTTGTAATTTTATAAAACTATAGGGGCCTTTTAAAAAAAATGCCAGGCCAGACCTCGGCAGGCCACAATGGGCCGGCCTGCTACTATCGCTGCTGGGCCGCTCGCCCTTGCTTAGGTCGCACGCACGCGCAGCGCCGCAGGCCAGGCTGGGCCGAGCGGGTCAATTCGGCCCAATCGTCCTTTTTCTTTCTCTAAAAGTTTATTCATTTCCTGATTTAATGAATAGTGTTGGTATTTGTCTATTTTATATAAAATTAATCATAGCTCCTAAAGTTGTGAAAATTTTTGTGTGTGTTCTTTCTCATGAGCTTGATGTAGGAAAAATGTTAAATATGAAATTTGATAATTTTTTGCATGTTAATTAATTATCCCATTTAATTAATAAATTCAAATTATATGATTTTTATAGGCTAAAATACTTATCCAATAATTATGGAACTTTTTGTGTAACTATTTTATGCTGGTATCAACCTTCACAAAAAGTTTAGAATTAATTTGATGATGTTTAATTATGTCATTAATTATAGGCTTTAATTATTAATTAATGTTTATTAAAGTAATTAGTATAAATCATGAAATAACTTGAATGTATTTTGGGAATTGATTGAAGACCATGAGACACATCCACCCCTGTTATTTCATGGCAAGTTTATTGTCTTATTGATCTGTGCATGTTGGACTTGTGTTGATGATAACTATTTAACTTGTTGTTTTATAATAATAAAGATGGTGAAATACATGGTTAGGTCATGACGTGGTAACCTTTTCGTGAGTAAGTCACTAAGCGAGGATGAGAGTCAAACCTCGAACGACTAATTGCCCTAGTTCACCCTTCGGCATGTTACTTGTTCTTCATGTTTATAATATCGTTATTATTTTTATTTCACTTAAGCATGCATCGCATCCATGCATATCATCTAGGAACGTTGAACATTTATGGATCAACGGAAGGCCATTGAAGCCGAACCAAGAGACGGTGTCCTAGTGACTATCTTGAAGATGACGGGTGATCGTCCACTGAAGTTGGAGCCTACTAACTTAATGTGATATTAAGTTATCCAAGCAAGCCCCGGAGCATTTTAACTTCCTAACTTTTTATAATATATTAATTATGCTATGCTTATTGCATTAAGTTCTAGGATTTGAATTGAAACCCTTGCTGCATTTACATCCTTCCTTGTCTAGTTATTATCCTTGAAATCCTAATGATATGATACCGTAGTATTTGCTTAGCCATGCTTAAACGGTAGAAGTCGAGTGATTATTAATCACTTACAAGAATTAGGATGATGGTTCACGGTTGGCTATATGTGCTATCGTGCAAATAACCATATGGATGTAAATCAACGGTAAGGCGGAACGTGGAAGTTACAAGGTCGACGGGCTTTGGTAATCAAGCGAACCGTCATACCGATTAATCACCTACAAGGAATGGAGCCTTTCTTGGTCATGTTGAACAGTGCCTAGCACTTAGCTAGCTGGATCTGAGGTTATCCACCGTGAAGCCTAGTAGCTCAACTCAGGCTGGAAATCGAGAAGTATCAAGTGCTCACTACTGGGGTGGTATGTACTACAAGCTGTCATGTCTGTAAGTCCAGTGGCACGGTGGTACCCAGATTAGGACCATGTCCGTAAGTCCCGTATCAGGTGAGTTAAAATTCCTGACCTGGCTTGGTGACCCCCATGGGAGTGAGGCGCTGTTTGGATCCGCGATTCCTGAGTTGTACCAATGGTGTTCTACGGTTACCCTTAGCGGGGCTTACCGAGAGAGTGTTAGGAATATTTCCCCAGCTGGGTAGTAATCAATTCGAATCGCCATCGGCTCCTGGATAGTGAGAAGCTTGACGGGATTATCTCCATACTTGAAAACATTAAATTGCTTGGATGGTTAATGATGCTTCACGAGATAGCTGTTGATGAACCTAATATAGTTATGTAATTCTCTTCTCTTTTTGCTTGTTTAGCACAGGAGCAAACATAGATGACAGATAATAATTATTAACTTAATGCTAATAAATAAAATGGTTTACTCTTAGTTACTTAAGGCTTTTATGCAAAAATGAGTTAAGCCAGCTCCACCCAAGATAGCCTTACATGATCCTTGGTGTCTATTTATTTTTGGTTTATGACGGGTAAGTCTTGCTGAGTACATTCTCGTACTCAGAGTTTTATTCCCACTTATTGCAGATCATGAGCCTGTTTTGCTGTGACGACAAGATGGACTTGTATCCCACTACGGGAGGATTAGACCATGGGCAAAGTCATCTCTTATAACTTATCTCAAATGCTTTTATTGGATTTGACTATAAACTGGCACTATATTTAAATAAAATATGAGGTGTGGGTGTTTTCAACGTATCTTGCTTTCGCTATCTTTTATTAAAAAGGTGTTGAAATAATCTTTTATAAACTTCAATAAATTGAATCTAGGTGCAAACTTTATGTAACATATGAACTGTGGTTACTGAATCAGTACAATCTTGATTGTATGTCGAAAAAGTTTGAGATCCCTCAAAATTTTTTGGACTATCGGGTTTATATGGGTTCAAATATACAAATTAGCGTATTATTAGTTAATTTCGTATTTGAGCTCATATAAATTGGGCGGTTCTGTTACAGCTGGCATCGGAGCAAGGTTCAGTATACTATTGTTCACATGTGTATTTTAAACAAAAAGATTTTGTTTTATCAAACTAATTGACAACTTATAGTTATATATAGGTGTTTAAATCTATGATTTCAAACCTATGTATGTGCCAGTTGTCATATCCTTTAAGCCCAGTAAAAATTTCAGGTGGCTTATTTAAATACTAACTTGGGGGAAATTGCATCATATTTTCGTTTGCCGTTTCCCATACAATGACGGAGTCGTATGGGTGCCATTCACTTCAATGGTAATGTATGGATCATTTTTGCCTCTACGCCAACGTAAGGTTGGTTCGACGCCAAGGTAAGTGTGAGTTGTTAGAGCATGATCGGATACACTGCCGATCTAGGGGAGTGCTTATATGGTACTGAAGTATTTACATGCCGAAAGCATGTTTATATGGATGTCCGCATGTGAGGGTGTTTTCCGCCTGTTATGGCGATGCCGTCTTCTGACGATGATTCGGGTAGCGTGCACCTACATGTATGTATATTTGGGGATATGCATAGATGGAGGGGGTGCGAGTAATTCGCTGTTTTCACCTTGTTCGGAAGGTGCGTGGATTTTTCATCGAATTGCATTCATGATGTGGGTTTGGGCTGAAATGAATTTTTTGCAGGTACGCTAACCACGTGACATGTAGAACAAACTAGTTCCGTATATATGAGAGCACGTGTTGTATGCCACCGCATAGAACGTTAGAAAATAATAATTTTCTAGGTTTGTTAGGACGTACGAAATGTGTATGCATCATATTGAAATGCTCATGTCATGTCATCGCATTGCTCTCTCCTCTAAATTGATTATCTCTTTTTGATAATGACTGTCTCACAAGAGTCATAATCTTGGACAAATGGCTCGCATGAAGCGCACTGCTCACAAGGTCTACCAGAGTAAGAGTTTCAAGTCATCATATTGTAGCTAGAGAGACACATGGTATTAAGAAGTTGTTAATGAAGTTCTACATGCCTTCACTACTACAGAGAGTTTTCACTCCGTGTGTCATCCAGAAGACAGAAAACCTCACAATCAATGGAGCCAGTAGCAATAACTTGAGAGTAAAGGATCAGCTACCGTTAACATAGTGGTTTTAAACCGAGCGGTGCCTAAGCCTGTCTGGTATGCCATATTCTTTATGGCACAAGGAAAGACAACAAGATTGGCAATATCTCTAGTGTAAATAACAATATATGATTTGTTAACCATTTGGTAACCTTTACTCCATGGATTCCTAATCTTTGGGACTTAGTGGATATACCTTGATATACATCATTACCTTAAAACCAAAACCTGGTACTGCTCCTTGATTCAATTAATAATTATACATCATGCCTTGATTCCTCTCAAACCCAAACCATGTTGCCTCCTTAGTGTCGTTCGACAATGAATATTTTCCTTGAATATCACTATAATTGTGTTCTCTAAGTACCATGACCCATGACTTGGAAACATCATCGAAACCCGGGATCACCTGTGTGGTGTTATTGCTGGGCGTTCGCCGTTACCCAAGTCCATGATCGTGATCCCTTATTGTCCACAGTTAGGATGATGTCATCCTCTCAACATTTCTTAGGGATTCAAAGTTGTTCTTCGAGTTCCTAAATGCCTTGTGATTGTGACCAACTTTAAATCTTAGTTACATTCTTAATCTTGTGAGACGTGGGTTACTGTTGTTGTGCCCTATAGTGGTGCCGTGTTCTGTAACCCTGGTGCCGCGACGAGACCTAGAGTCTCTTGTGTGTCCGGGTCACACAAGTTGCTACTAGGCGCGCGCAGGTATCAAGGTTTGTGGGCATGAGCTACTATAGCTTCGCAACTAATGTACCCCTACTCTTTGAACCTATCATGGAAATCCATACTTGAACTCTTTAATAACCTTATATCTAGCCACAACTTGGTTGGCCCGGGA
Organism: Bothriochloa decipiens; assembly: GCA_023333625.1. Taxonomy (NCBI): domain Eukaryota; kingdom Viridiplantae; phylum Streptophyta; class Magnoliopsida; order Poales; family Poaceae; genus Bothriochloa; species Bothriochloa decipiens. Next base: position 59,134,240 of record CM041632.1, read on the forward strand.
TGTATCCATGTCATCTTGTGCCATAATCTATTCTTTCATTTTATCCTTGTTATATTCTAAACTTGTGATCGTCATTGCTTCCTTAACTTGTCTTGCATGTAATGCTTATCCGTGCGAGATCTGCCTATGTCATGTGGGATTTCATGTTGGTTGTAAGATCGATAATGGTGTCTTGATCTTTAATTAACAATGCCGCGACGAAACCGAGAGCCTCCTGTGGGCGGCCGACACATGGTTGTGCTGCTCGGCACACACTGGTATCGTGATTTTAGTCAGGATCCGTTATGGAAACTATACCAGTATGTTATCTTTTCATGATTCCTCCCTTGGCTATCTTTCTATATCCTCTCGAAAGACCTTAATGGTACCATTTGTAATGAAGCTTTCTTTTGGAGTCGCAAAGAAGATGATCTTGGACGAACAGGTCATTGACATAAACATTAACATACTACAAGAGATGGTAGATAAGTGACTCTGTTGACCGTTTCCATAAGTTATGTTATCATCTATTGGATATATGTCATTCCGATTGGATCCCAAAGAGGGTACCCAAAGACAAGTTGAACAAGTTATCAGATAGGCACGGATCAAGGGAGATCTATATTTCTTCATAAGTGTGAATCCTTTCGGCTGACTTTGAGAATGGTCGTCTACATCGGCAACAACCATAATTGCTTGGTACAAGAGCTAAAGCCTTGGAGCTTTTTAGTGTTGAGGGACAACTAATTGGTCACCTACATGAAGGCTATATGAAGTGGCTCAAACGCTGTTAGAATGTCGCCAAACTTTGTGAACTCGCTCAACCTTTTGAGTAATGCAAAATGTCCAATGGGTTTGAGGATTTGTTGAGGAAAGCAATAGTTAGGAGAAAAGTTTTGCCTGTTAAGTTGTTGAAATTTCATAATAGAACAATGTTTGACCTTCTTGGTAGTGTATGGTTCACCAATCAGTGTTTTTACCCAAGAGGTTGCATCGGATACAACTGAGATGACTATTATCATTTGGATATGGACACCCTTATATAAGGATCTTTGAGAATAATGAGTCAACGAAGTTAGGTATCACATCCACTATGCCCCTAATGGACGCAGATGGCACGATGTTATCACCAAAGAAAGAGGACAAGTATTTGGAGTCATGTTCTGGATTCCTTCCAAGGTATCAACACTTCATGGGGATCAATGAAGGAAATTCTTCAGATAAAAACTTTCTATGAAGAACAAGTATCAGAAAGTTGTTTTGACCAAGTTATCCTCTCTCGTGGTCAAATCTAGTAGCCTTCTGCTATCGTTGCTTTAGGCATGCGTAACATTGCTTCTCTTCCTTTAAATAACTTTTCGTACCAAATCTCGGGACGAGATTTATTTAAGGGGGGAGGGTTGTAACACCACAGTGTTATGCTTATTAAATCGCATTATAACACAGGAGCATAAGCACCATGCATTCATTTTTTCCATTGCATAATGGTTGTGGTAAAGTTTGAAATTCAAATTCAAATTCAAAGCTTGTTTTATCCCCTCTTCTATATTTCAAAACCTATAATGAATTTTGAGGTGCTCTCAAAATATGGTTTATAGATCTTGACAAGAGCTACAATAATGATATTCAAAGTTTTTCAAGTTTCCAAAAAGAATTTCAAATGAATTTAAAAATATATTTTTTCAGCATTTGTCCCCTTTTGATTTTAATCCCATAACTCAAAAATTATGTATAATTTGAAAAAACTTTGTATATGAAAAATGTTTGGTTTCAAAAGTTGAGCATTCCATAGATTTGAAGATTTTTAGGTTTTATTGAAAAATCAAAAATAATTTCAAATATTTATTTCTAGGGTTTTGTTCTCCTTTTGAATTTGAAATCATATTTCAAAAACTAAATAGAATTTAAAAATGTTCATTAAATAAAAAATGTAGCTCTTGAAAAGTTATGAAAATGATATTTTTGGAGATTTTCATGTTCCTATATATATTTGGGAGTATTTTGCAAAATTCAGTATGACATCGCTTGCTACAGTGATTGGTGACGTCATCAACACCGTTTTCCCTCACTGTCGCCGCCGTTGCCATGGCCACTTTGCCCGTGCCGGCGTGCTGCGTCCGCTAGCTCGCGCCTCTCGCTGGAAACCTCCTCGCATGCGTGTCGATCGCCCCTACCTCGCCTCCACGCCTTAAATAGAGAAGTCGGCCACCACTTTTCTTCTTCTTTTCTTCCTCGCCATCACTGGCCGAGCTCCGCGCACCGGCCAAATTGGCCGCCATCGTTCCACCTTTACCCAATTCCACGCACCCGCGGCTCCGCCCTGACCTTGTGCTCCTCCCTGACCCGTTCGTCGTTTGAATCGCGCAATGGTGAGGGCCAATCGGCGGCTTTTCTTTCCGCCATCGCCATAGCCGCCACGACCACCTCACCGTGGTTCAGCTTCTCCTGCAACAAAAAAAATATAGAAATTAAAAGGCACGGTTCCTGACTGTATTAGATGATAAAAACAGTTGCAGCATGCATTTGCTAATTGCATCAGACAATAGGATATGGAGCAGAGCAGGTTTGCAGGATGCAGGGTTATCAATGTAATCCTCAGTGTAATCCTAGTAAGATCTGAACTGAATCACGAGTAACATTCTTGAAACTGTGAAAATGGATAGATAAGAAAACAGATAGCTAGGTAAAAACTACATAATCATTAGTACGATCTGGAGAAGGCAGGTTTGCAGAGTTCTCGATGTAATACTCATGTTCTATTAATTATCATAGGCGGTTTTAGTTAACTACATAAACTTGCAGAAACTTGATCTACTTAGCACCAGCAGCAATACCATTGGATGTTTTGTTCACAGTAAGGGTCCTAGGATTCAATGCCTTTGTGTCCTGATTCTTCAAAAATGGGGGATCATTTATAGTGCATAAAGAATTTGCCAGCATATCTGGACCAAAAAAAATTTCAAGGGTTACTAAATAAGAAAATTTATCAAATGAAACAAAATTCAGAGCTGTGAATAATCATCCTTAGCTACAAGAGCCAAAACCCTCCCTCCTATAACTGTTATAATACACACAATGCAGATTGCAGAGCACAAACACCTTAATCAAATAAACATTAGGTTCCAAGTATTAAAGCCATATTCAAAGTTTTTAGTATTCTAAATGCCTGCGAAAAAACCGCATCAAATTTGTAAAAAAAATGAATCATAAATGCAGATTAAGCTCCAGGAAAGGAAGAACAGGAATTAGACACAACATTTAGGGCAAAAAGATAAATCCAATCACCGCTTGCGACAGGAACGGAGCAACATCATAATAATCGAAATAACTTGAGGGTGGAGAGGCACCTTAAGTGTCAAAGGAGCTCACAGAAAACTAATTCGAAAAAATTGAACTATTGAGTTAAGGAACTATGAGCTCCTGCAGATGGAGGTGGATGCTTGGTGACCATCGTTCCAGGCAAAGAACCTCCTACAGGTGGAAGAAAAATCAGAAATTAATGTGGAAAAATAAAATCCCACAGATGTAAGAAAAATCAGAAATTAAAGTGCAAGAATCATAAATATGAACCACAATGCCAAGGTGAAGTCCCGGTACCTGGAGGGGATGAGACATCCTTGCTCGGCATTGAATGTCTGCTAACCAAGACGTGGTCGTTCTGCATGCTGTGGCTGCCAGATCCCACTCTGGCCGTGCAAGTCTGATTCTCCAACACCATCAAGCAGCTGCAGCAGACCATCAACAATGAAACCATAAGTAAATCCTAAATTGATTCAAGTGGAGCAAAGTAGTAATGTAATGATCCTAAATCCAATCTCTAAGCAATGCACAGTCCATGAATAATGCAATCATAAGGGGACTTAAATGTACTGCATGTCGATATACTAAATCTGAAAAAAGAAGCAAGCAGGAATCAAATTGGAAAGAGCAACACAGAGGAATCGTTTGGAGCATAAAAACTCAATCACGCAACGTATGCAAATTTTTGAAGCAGTAGTAAATAATGTCTGGTATAAATTAGGGGACTTAAATGTACAGCTATTTGTACTATATATGTATAAAAAAAAGAAGGTTACCGTAGTTTGAACTCTGAACACGTTGATACAAATTGTAAAGTTTATTGTTGAGCTAAAAAACTAAGAGTCTTTATATTGCTATCTACAAACTCCAGAACCTGGTATTTGTCCTTCCTACAAATAGAGTAGGAAACTAAAAATCGCAAGGCAATTTAATCAGGAAAGGTCAAAAGTGGTCTGCAATTTGACAGAAGACTCAAAGTGCAAGTGAATAATTAAGTATTTTTTAATCCTGTTGCAATTTGTGCTCTGAACAGGTTTACCATAATGTGAAAATATATAAGAACACAGACTAAGATCTAGAATAATCCACACAAACAACGGATGGTTTAGGGAGTAATGAATGACAGAACACTCCATTCCACGGAAGATGGTAGCATGCAAATAAATAGTTGAAAAAAGGATTCGCAAGTGAAAAACAAATTAATATAAATAATGCACTTGAACTTGCAGATAAGTAGATGCATGATGAATCTACAACATAATAGTCTTTATATCCTATTCAGCCAAGAATTTCTTGGTGGTTCAGTAGTCTTGATGAAGTTCATAGATCGACACATACAGGAACGAGATGATGAGGGACAAATAATAATATTGATTGACACCCTCCCAAAATAATACAGGGCAATCTCAATCTAAATTGTGCAAATCATAAAATTATCTGCCCATAATTCCCTGATCCCTGCTGATATTAGACAAATTGAATATAAAAGGAGCAGGGACCAGAGAGGATTCAGTCTGGTCACCGTTTTTTGACCTAACTGTACAGATCAAATCACATACTTAAAGGGCGTACCCAGTGCCGTAGGCTCCCGCGCTATGCGGGGTCTGGAGAAGGGATTTCTGCGCCAAGCCATACCCGCACATAATGTGCGGAGGCCGGGGCTCGAACCCTGGACCTTCCGGTAACAGACGGTAAGACACTACCGCTGCACCAGGGCCGCCCTTCATCAAATCACATACTTATCTCCCCATAATTCCCCACTCACTGGTGATATTAAACAAACTGAGGACGGAATCAGGAGTAGGGATGCAGAGGAGATTCAGTCCGCTCACCGTTTTTGAGGCGCTGTTGTCGAGGAGGATGCATAGGACCAGGTGGAGCGGCCATGGCTCTGGATCTTGAGGGATGGATGAAAGGGCATAAATTTTAAAATCTGTTGGTTCTCGACGCAGATAGGGAGGAGAAAAGGATACACCTTGTCGATTTGCTCGCTCGTCATCCCGCTCGAAGGCCGTGCGGAAGGGAGGGGGCTCGCCCAGCCAGGACGGCTGACTAGCCGACGGCGCCGGCAACGGGCTGTGCTCGCCTGAACAGGCCTCGCAGACGAGGAGGCCCACGGGGCTCGTCCCGAGCAGAGCAGGGCAGCGGCGCCAGCTCCGACTCGTGCCGTGCGGGATCACGCGCTGGGCGTCGGGGAACAGTCGATCCGGGTATGCGCTGCCGCCGGACAAGGGAGCCAGGGGAGGCCGCGCGGCCACCTAGGTCGACAAAAGGCGGCGCCGCCGCCGGGTGGAAGGGAGACCTTTCGCACGGGGTGGCCGCGCCGTCACCGAGGGGATGACCACACTGTCGCCATGTGGGCGGGGTGCTCCACGCCATCGACGGGAAACAGGGTGGTCCGTCGCTGGTCCGGGGCCTCCAGCAGAGCCGCGCCGCCGGCACCGTGGCCTCTCTCCAGCCGCGCCGCAGGCACAGGGCGGGGAGGCAGCGTGACGGGGTTGGTCAGACCAGAGGCAGGCGCGCCGGGGAGCACGGGTGGGGAGGCAGCGGCGGTCGCGCAGCGCCGGCAGGAGCGCGGGCGGAGGGTCTGAATTCTGGAAAATGGAACAGCAAAGAAACCATGGGTGGGTGGGGGTAGCTTCGGAGCTGCTATGCACGAGCTCGTGGGTGGGTGGGTGGGTGGGCCGGGCCACTGAAGGTCGGGTCCGAACAGCGGGGTTTTGCGCCGCGCCTGAGTGGGCCTGTTTGTCTGTCTGCTCAATATAACGCTGGGGACTGAATAGCTACTTGGTACCCGGGTACCATATATTATATCAATACTATATATATATAGCTACTTGGTACTATATATATATATATATATAACTACTGGGTCTGGGTCCCATCGATTGTATCTTATGTTCGTGGTCGCATCCACTGGTTACTTATGCTGTTGTGCATGCATGCCCTGCATTGAATTAGTCGCTGATGTGTAATTTCAGATATTATTGAGAATTTGCCATGGTATTATTAAGAAATAAATGGAACTCATCGAAAGAAAAAAACTGAAGGCTGGCTAATACTACCTTAATTTGGGATGGACAAAAAATGCACAAGTAGAAAGAAAAGGAAGAAGAGGAAACAGAGAATTAGCAATAGTTTAAACTAAGGATCCGTTTGGATTGATGATATCTAATAGAGTAACAAAAATATCTAATAAGGACCCGTTTGGATACGTTTATTTTAGAGGAATTAGAATCTACTTAAAAAATTAGACTATTTAGTTTAGAATTTAAGATTGCATGACTTTCCAAAGTTGACATATATATAAGCCCATCTCAAATTAAGGTGGAAAATGAGAAATGAGTTCTATAGATTCTTCTTCCCACCTTAAGTAAAGTTGTAGGCTTTATTTGACGGATTATATAGATTCTTCCTCCACACATACAACTATAGTTTATTGCATGAATTCAATTCCGGGGATTCAATAAATGAAAAAAATACAAGATTTTCTCGGTTCCCACGATATTAATCTATTATTAATAGAGATATCCCAATATTTATGCTAGTCCAATAAATGAAAAAAATGGATCATGGCAGATGTACAGATGTTTTGGTAGACTCGTGTGTTAATAATTTTCCAATCATCGCCATATATATATATATATATATATATATACCACCCACCCATATTCAGTCCCAGTGTCATATTAAGCAGCAGCTAAACAGGCTCACCCCGCCGTTCCGGACGGGACTCATCACAGGCCCGGCCCACCCACCCATGAGCTAAAGCAGCTCCGTAGCTTGCCCCACCCACCCACGATCTATTTGCGGTTTCCAGCCCCGTCCGCTCGTCTCCTCCCCTCCCTTCGCCGACACCGCCCGTCCGCTCCACCCGCTGCGCCGCTGCCTAGCGCTCCGCCGTGCCGTGCGGCCGCAGACGCGGCGCGGCGCCCGGCCGGGCGTTATCGGCGGGCCCAGCGTCCCGCTCCGCCGCGCCGCTCCCCAGACATCGCAGACGGAGCGCGCCGCTGCGCCGCCCGTCCGCGCCCTCCGGGGAGAGCCGAAGGCAGCCCTCCATGGCCACCACGGGGCGGCGGTGCCCCATGGCAGATCCAGGCGATGGTGTCCCCTCAGTGGATGGTGACGTCCCTCTCCTACCTGCGGTGTACCTGCGTGGATGCGCGGCCCCGGCGTGAACAGCCCCGGCCGGTACACTCCTACGCAGATGCGGCCACCACGACAAGCCTGCTGGGCGGCTGCCCCCACGTTTCCCAACGTCAAAAGACCATCAGCTTCCTGGCGGCGGAATCCCCTTCACCTCTCAGCGACGGTGGCATTTTGATCTCTTCCACGATCTGCATCTGCTTCCACTAATTTCTTGATTGAAAGTTGCGGTGTTTCATCAATGCCGGCGGCGCTGTCAGGGTACCTCGTGGTGGTTCACAGGGTGGATCTGCCCATCCGCTGAATTTCGATGGTGACCCCGGCGGTGCATCTGTGCAGGTAGGCGGCGGTCCTGGAGCTTGATGGTGGCGTGCATCCTACAGCATAGCAATGATGATTTTGCCCCTTAGTTCTATTATTTTGGAGGTAGTTGGGAAGGATTCTCAGAGTTGTTAAATACTTAAATCTAATATTTCTATCTTCTTGCAGCTATAGAAGCCAAATGTAAATTAAAGTGATATGGACTAAGGCCAGAAGTACTAGATTATTATTCTGGTAACTACTGTATTTTTCTGTATGTACCATTCCTGATTGAAAATGACATGAAGTGATGTCTGAAACATATCTATTCTATTAAGAGAAATATATTTGTTGCAGTCTGAACTGAAGTTCATTTTTGTTTTGCAAATTCAGGTATGCATGCTTGGCAAGCTGTCTTAGTTGGTAAGTCTATTCCAGGCTCACCACTCTCTGATTATTATAGTTGCAATTGTATTTTATTTTGATCTTGCTGTCTCAGACGTGAGAGTTGTTTTTTCTGAGCAGATCAAAGTCGGATGCTTCCTCCAACAAAATAATTGAATGAATTAAATTGATCAAATACATAGCTCATTTTGTTTGGCCTTTGCAAAGGCCTACATCTAATTTTCTAGCTTGGATAATCCTGATTTTCTGCTAGACTATGAATCTCCTGTAGCTAAAAGTATTTCTTTTCTTCTCTCTTTGCTTATGGGCACAATTCTTCTCTTATTTTGTTTCCTTGCACTTAGGTCGAGCCTATATTGATGTATTGGGATCAGTTTGTATTTTTTATATACATGTTTGCTTGTTTTTTTTAACCAATTCTGCATACCTAACCATGTGACCATGTCTGATTCTTGTTGGAAAAAATTCTAGGGACTACTCATATCATTGGCATGCTGGTTGCCACTTTCGACTTTTTTGATTGAATCTCAAACCCATTTTAGTTTCCTTGTGCATTTTTGTAATGGCATGGACCTTTTTTTCCATTCGTTTTCTGGATGGATGCTGGTCGGTTCCTGGTTTATAGTATGCATCTCAACCTGAACATGCTATTATTTTAGAGCTCGCATGAAAGCTCAGTACATGTTTAAATTCATATGGTACCTCTAAATCTCTAATGTCTGTATATCATTGATTACTATGTAATCTTGGATTGTTGTTCCTTATTTTTGCCATTTCATGTTGGAGTTTGCTGTGTAATGAGAGCAGGTGGCCTTGAACCAGCATAGTTGTTGATTTGCATATTGCAAAATGCATGTTGGTAGCCTAGAGGCACAGAAGATGGTTAATTGGTTTTATGTTGCTTCAAGAGCTGATTCTTTTGTCCTGTTTTTGTGCTGGGTTACTGAATAGGCTGTTGAGAAAATGAACTAGCAATTTGTAATAATATTGATCCATAATGCCATTTGAAATTGAATTCAATAGTGCAGCTACTATTTGCTTTCCAGGTCAATACAGTATGCTTCTGCTAACTACATTAGATTATTGGATTGGACTGTTATGATAGCTGAAGATTAGATATACTGGACTTTTTTGCAGCTCATCTAATCTGAACAGTATCTTCTGCTTTCCTGTCAAGCAGAGTTGTTTTAGTGCATGGGCCTGAAACCTTGGCTGCGCAGACTTCCTCTCCTTTGTGCAGGTAACCTGTCACGCTGCCTTCCGATGAACTCCCCATTGAGTACGGAAGTGTAAGGTGCCTATTAACCCTAGCAGTATCTGAATTCCAAATATTTTTGTTATATTTTGCACACAGATCTGATGATTTTCGTGAAGGTGCAGGAAAGAACTGACAAGCAGGAGCACCACTACCTCATCCTTATAGCAGTTAGAACGGAAGCACCAAATATGTATGATCAATCTCTTTATCACTGTTCTCTATTTATTTTTGGCCTCGATGCAAGGTGTGGTGAGCAAAAGATATCTAATTAGAATATTTCACTGTTAGTTCAGCTAATTAATCTCTTTCTATTGAAATGTTTTGTAAATTAAATGATCATGGATGTGCGGGTGTTTTTCACTATAAAGGTTTGTGTCTACTGTCTAATACAGCCCTGTAATTAATCTGTCAACCTCTTGAATTTTGTGAGATGGATACATGTGACAAATTGGTGATTATTTCAGCTCTAAACTCTTACTTGCTTTTTCATTCATGTTAAAATTGTGAGCAGTATAGTAAATGTTATAAATTAATGTAAACATACCCTTTTTGATGCAAATAGAATAGTTAGCCTTCAATTATTCAGCACTGGTTTTCCTTCCAGCTCTATCTAGTTTCGATTTTATTTTGTTCTTAGCTTCAGGGTTCGGACTACAGCCCCTTGTTCTTTCTCTATGCAATGCTGAATATCCAGAAGCCAATGACTGTGTAGGGCCGTGGGGCTAGGGCCTTCACTGTTGGACTGGTGGCCTTTGCAAGCTTCTCGACATTTATTGGTAATCTATATGTGCCATGTTTTGTTGTTGTATGGACGATTTTTGCTTTTGTCCTTATTTGCACAATTTGTGGCACCCTAATGCTACTTGATGAGCCACTAATGCTGTGTGATTGAGCTGCTGTTTTAAAAGAGTTTGCGCACAATCTTGCATGCACCTAATTATATTCTTCTCGGTTACCGAGAGAAGGGTACCTGAAACCTCCCTTGTTTTCGGTTGAACCCCGAGTTTACCCTCAAATTAATCTCACGGAGACCCTCGAAAAAACACGTGCAAGACTAGACCATACATCCTCGACCCACCGGGGTCCACCGGCAAATACACACTGGGCCGACCCACCACAGAATACTTAACTTCTGCCGCAACCCTCGACAAGTCACTGACGTCACCAACTGATGATCACTCGAGAGGGGGGACCCCGCGTCAAGTGTCGAGGCCCCGGCGGGACGGACGCCTCGATACAACAAGGGTCGAGCCCCCCCTCGATCCACCAACTCCGGGTGCGTCCGACAGCGCATTTGATGCAAAACTACCTAACCTCGTCCAATCGTATGGCTACAGTAGCCGCACAGTGGTCCGTACAGCGGTTGAATCCCGCTTTACCGTCCATACTGGGGACGTGCATCGGTCTGCACGGCACTGTTACGCCGTACTCAGCACTGTTAGGCCGCTCGAGGCCCCCTTCGACGCGCTACGTGACAAACAACCGACATCGGATTCTCTAAGTTCAATCTTATCCGTTCAACCACTACGCTCGAGGCTACCCCTCGATTGGGCCTCGAGTATGTGTCGACGCCCTCCGGTCAACCCACATCGACCTCGAAAGCTGCGCTAACAACTCCCGATGCGACCCCAACAGGGACTCGCACGTCCTCTACAGGGGATCGCGTCTTTCGCCAGTCAGCAACCACGCCTCCGAAGGACGCCTGTCAACTCCGAGCCATGCTGCTACAGAACAAGCCATGCTCAGCGCACGTCTCTACAGTGGCCTCGAGTTGACCACCACGACCCGTGACGTCACCACTGCGTCATCGAACCAGGACACTTGTACCCCTGTGCCTCCCCTTGGCCTATAAAAGGGGACGCCAGGATACACAACAAAGGGAGAGGCCCAATCGGACGAAGAACCGACTTCAGACAACGATCTCACGAACAACCGAACACACGCCTAGGCAGACTCCTAGACTCTGAATAACTCTTTCGCTCTATACTCGACCCCCCCCCCCGAATTCTCTCCTTCGCTTGTATTTACCCATGTACAAGCACTTAGGTGCAAGATAATACAAATCTTCTCCCCCCGCTGGACGTAGGGCCTTTTTTGCCCGAACCAGGATAAATCGTTGTGTTCTTCTTGCATCACCATCCGAACGGGTTACGCACACATACGTTTACTCGTTGGCTTAGGACACCCCCGGGTTCCTAACGTCGATAATTCTCTTGCAAGAAGATTTGTTCATCTCTCCTACATTGATTTGCTGTTCTTATGCTCTGTCGGTTTCCATTAGGTTTGTTTTGATGCACAACCAACCTATATATTTTTGGACAGGATTTTATGGTTGCATGTGATTTACTTTTTATTATTGTTAAGGACTTTTATGGTGATTACTATCTGAAAAAAGATATCCAGGGGGGTGATTTATCACATCATTTTATTAATTATCTAGTTAAACCTACCAATGTTTATATGCACAAACGCCACTGGTTTTCTAGAGCTATACGACATGTTTGTGTATTTCCAGTTTGTTTTCAGGTAATGCTTCTGAATATTTGAAACATAAATAGTTACAAAGATAATTCTTTATTTCTAACTGAATCGGAAAATACTAGTTAGCAATAAGAGAGCAATGGATACTATTGAGCTGATCATGGCAGCATCTTTGTTCCCAGCCATGTCAGAGCAGTATTTCATCGTGCTTGCCTATGCCCCATCACCAGAATTCCTTTTTTAGTTCTGATTGATGTTGTTACTAAAGTAAAAATATCAATTGTAGGAAAAACCTTCTGATCTGTGTTGTTTGACTCTAATCTCAGAAGTTCCCATTCTCTTCAAGACATTTCCTAGACCAAAGAATTAATTCTAAATATTGTTTTTCTCTTGCAGAATTCACATGGATGCCTCAGCCTGCTTTCATTTGTGGATGTTCTGTGGCGCTTTTTGGAAGAGTTGGCTTATAAGATGGGCAAACCTGGCGTTCTCGGTCAATTAGCAGTCCTAGATGTGATGGTAACCATGCAGATGCAAAGACTTGAGTTCTGATTTTTCCTTTTTGGTCAAGGACTTGTGGATGTACCATCAACACCAAGGATCTGCTCATGGGACTTTTTTACGTTCATATATGTGGATATACCGCATAGCCAAGCAATAATCCCTAGTAATCGCGTTGAGTTGATTCTTTCAATAGACCCAAAGATCTCGATTCCTTATGTAAATGTAATAGCTGCACAAAATATTTTTTTCAAGCCTCCATTTTTTAAGTCAGACCATAAAGTTGAACTATCTTCATTGAAGTTTTTTTTTATTCTCAGTATTTTTTTATTTGCATGGATCATATATTAATGACGGTGAAAGCAACTCCAAGCTAGATCCGAAGAACTCGTCTACATCAAATATACCATGGATTTTCATTTGTATGTCAATAGTAAATAATGCGATTATTAGTTTGACTGAGGCTCCAAAATTGGTGCAAGCACATCGCGCGTCCCTAGAATAGGAAAAGATAAATAGCAAAAAGATGAGGAAAAGAAAAAATAACACGCATATAAATGCGAAGTCTGCAATTATCTGATCTTTCACGTATCCACGCAGAATAATAAAAACAATAACCGCCTGGCCAGCATGAGAGTCCGCAGCATGGGTGTCCTCGCGGAAAAAAAGAATCAACAACATTGGTGGCTTCTAGTATGGGCCTAGAGGATTGCGTAAGGTGAGCGGCGGGACTGGAAGGCTGGCATGCGGTGCGGGTGGGACTGGGTACCAAATAACTATTCGGTACCCGGGTACCAATAGCGGCGCATATATCTGTTGGCCTCAATGGCTAGGCTCATGATAATTCAATTAAATCAAATAATATTACAAGACATATTTCTAATGCTAGGGAATTAAGAGGAATTTAAATTAAACTTGGTTGAGAAGTTCGAATTGAACTTGTATGGCAAGTTTAAATTAAACTTGATCGAGAAGTTCGAATTAAACTTGTATAGCAAATTTAAATTGATCTTGATTAAGAAGTTCAAATTGAACTTGACCTTGATTGAGAAGTTCGAGTTGAACTTGACACTCTTGATCAGAGGGTTCTGGAACCAACCAGGGGTATGTTTTCTTCATCAAGTGAAGACATGACATATGGCTCAAGTTGGCTTATTTGAGTGTTAAGTAAGGACTTGCTTGTTGATGAAGTAATATTTAACCATCAAGAGGAGGCCAACTTATGTTTGTCAAAGGGTCATCTCCATCTATAAATAAATGAACCCACTTCTTACTAAAGAAGAAGAGAGAATACATTTGTGGGTGAGCATACCACAACACTCCTCTCAAACCTCATACTCTTACTCCTCCTGCTGTTGCTGCGTTTCTACGCATTCCTATCGCGACTCTGCGGGCACAGAGCTTGCGAGAGCAGGCCTCCGAAACCACGCCCCTCTGAGATCCTGCTCAGGATAGGCGGGCGATCAGATTTTTGGGGAGCGTATAACGCGACTGCTCACTCGTGTCCTACTAACAAGAAAGTCGTTCGAGTGACTGCACTGCATCGACTCGCCACTGTATCAAATTAGATCGACTATATCGAACAAGCTCAACCAACTAGCATGGCTAGTCCAGTTGAGAACGGCGCATCCGGTGCCTCTGGCACTGGCCCCACCTCCGAATATATCCTAAGCTCTTTCTGTTTTCAGTTTATGTTAAATGGTGTTTTAATCATAAATATATGCACCTGTTTTGCTATAACAAGATCATTAATCTACTTCATGTTTTATCTAAAATATTTCGAAATCAAAATATGCTATAGGTTGCCTAAAGTTCTAACACATGCATGCTTTCTATCAGCGGTTGGAACATTCGGTGGATTGTTCATGTGGAAACGTGCGTGCTGTCGTAACTGCTCGCTTGTGGTCAAACTTGAAACTTGAAAGCATGACGACAGTAGGACTACGACGATGCCTTCGTCTTGCAAGTTTAAGCCCTCGCGGGCGGTCGGTTTATTTATTTCTCGACTTTCATCGTCCTGCGTAATAACGGAGGCGAATGGGCTGTAGAAGAAAAGAGGGCCCGAAATTAAAATCATCAGCAGTAGATGCTTGCATGGCTGCTGCCTACCTTGATCCTTGAACAACAGACCTCCCTTTTGTCTAGACTCTAGAGTGCACAATGCACATGCACGTGGCCAATGCCTACCAGAATCAGAGAGAAGAGAGAGAGCCAGAGAGGGCTCACGCGATATGGCGATAGTAGATGATAGAGGAGGGAGCTAGATGGAGCACGCCACGTCAACGTGTGAGTACGGGCTTAGACCCATTTGCATTGACTCTTAAATCCAAACGGAGATTAAGAACTGCAGGTAGTGCAACAGCCGGCCTACGGCAGTTTGATTATTGCTTCAACTGTTTGAACCGCCGGCCCAACCTAGTTCAAATAGGCTGAGACACATGTCTATAACACACAACCACATGCGTGTTTAGTGGTGGTGTTCCTCTCTACTCTAAGTGTGATGTGACTTGTGAGGTAAGGGGTTCGAATCGTCCTCGGTGGGGTGAAAGCCTTCCTTGCACCTGACCACGTTACAACCCACCTACTATGCTTGCAGCTAGCCGTCGGAAGCAAAAATACTCCGCTCACGTATTGTGCTCGCAGCTAGAAGCAAATGCTAAAGTCACTTTGGATTTGTGGTACGGAGGAACGTTGGCCGGACACGGACAGTATACACGTACATTTGGTCAGATAGTATATGTATTTGGTAAAAATTTCTTTCTTTTAGTAGTCTTTGTGACCGGATATAGTACACATTTATTTTGTTATCACCACATCAATGATTCCTTTAGTCTTTTTAGGTTTAGAGATAACACATAACAAAAAAAATAGATAAGTATAACAAGGTATTGTAGTTTGTTTTAATGTTTTTATTTTTAGATGAATTGGCTAGAACCTAGTACTTTTTTTTGAACCTAGCACTTATTTTATTGAAAAAAGAAGCATATATAATCTCTCTAATACGATTTCTACAACAAAAGAGGGCCAGCCAACGTGGCCACGTCGTTGGTTGCCCTCGGCCGTCCGATCGGCCATTTTGCAAAAAATCCCTTGAACTCCGGCAAATATAACCCGCAGTCCATTCTCCTCTCTCAGTTTTTTTAAATAAACCCTTGACTTTTTTCTAAAATAAACCCGCAGTCCAGGCTGGCCCTTCCTCCCACTACATGGGCCTTAACGGGCCAAATACGGCCCGAAACTGGTCTCCTTTTCTATAAATCCTTTTCTTTTATGAACAAATTTTGTCAAACTTCGCTAAAAAAACAAATTTTGTCAAACTTTGAAATTACATAGTAATTCATAAAATAAAAAATTCAAATCATTTCACCATCCTCATAAATAGATCTATGTAGTGGATCCATAATAGAGCATGTTTAAGTAAAAAGTTTTGAAGGTTTTTGCCTATGTTTCTTAGGGGTAAATATGAAACATCAAATAAGAATCGTAAAATAAAAAAACAGTTGTTAAGCACTCCTCATGAGAAAATAGCATCATGTTAAGCTTCTAGCTACTTCTGCGTCTTCCTCCTTAATAAATACTTTTACCCCTTTTTGCTCAAAAAAGCAAAATGTGATAGTCCAATTTCAATAAAAGAAGCAAAATATTACTTACTACATACAAATAGTTTAACCGACATATAGCTAACCTCAATACTTACCCAATCACCCTAACCCCAACCGACACACTGCCCATTACTCATCATACAATAAAAACGATATGATAGTTCCATTTAAAAAATAAAAACCCAAAAAAAACTACAAACAAAATAATACCTTCATCATGATAAACCCTCCAAAATATATAACGACTACAGCATGCTACAAACCATGACACAAAAAATAATCTTATCTGAGTAGATTATAAACATTTTTAATGTAAAAAAACAAAGGCTATGTTGAATACAATATTAATAGTTCTTGAACTCACTTCGCAATAAATAATTATTTGCAGTGCAAAATATCACAAGTCCTACTGGCCACAAGCGGCAACGTCGTGACCATTTCTAGTAGTCAAAGAAGAAGGAACCGCTGGGCTTCAACTTGGTTATGGCCCAGCTAACATGTCCACGACAATGTTTTTTTCTGACCAAAAATGCGTGGCAGTGGATGTCCCGTCTCGCTCTTCTCGTTGGCTGATTTCTAAACCGGCGTTGAGCTAGGTCATAGTATTGGACACATCGTCGCACGTAACACCTCTGGTGTTATATTAACTAAAACATGCTATGTCATCATATGCACTACAAAGCATTCATGTTTAGGGCAACCTTATGTGCATTCACTAAAACAAGTTTACATTTCATAGGTTGATTGAGCTTCTGTAACGTTTGGTCACATGAAATAATAAAACCCTATTTTTGAATGTCATCACAAATGCTTAGTTTATACTCTCTGTACTTGAGATGTAAACTGTGTTTACACTAGTATCAAGCATAGTGTATAAGTCTAAGTCCAACCCTAAAAATGATTTCCATATTTGAAATTTAATTTGGATTCCAAAGCTTATTTCTAAGCCTGGCAATTCAAATTTAAATTCAATTAGGAAATGTTATAAGAGGTTTTTCAAAAGTCAACTTGGTCAACCAAGGGTGTCACTGGGTCAATGACCTAAAAATATCCTTGGATGATGTTTGTGATCACTAATAACTAACCAATTAAGTTAGAAACCAAATTAAGTTTAAATTCTATTTCAAAAACCCTTTATTTTCAAACCCTAGTTTTATCCCCTTTACTCTAATTCAAAATCTATAAGGAATTTGGAGATACTCTAAAAAGACTGTTTGTAGATCTTGACAAGAGATACAAAGTTGATATATAAAGTTTTTCAAGTTTCCAAAAGGAATTTCAAATTAATTTGAAAATACAGTTTCCAGCATTTATCCCCTTTTGATTTTAAAGTTACAATTCAAAAATTATGCATCATCTGAGAAAACCTTGTATATGAAAAATGTTTGGTTTGACAAACTCAACATTTCATAGTTTTGAAGATTTTCAAGTTTTATTGAAAAATCAAAAGTAATTTCAAATGTTTATTTCTAGGGTTTTATCCCCTTTCCAAATTTGAATTCAAATTTCAAAATCTAGACAGAATTTGAGGATGCCAGTTAAAGGAAAAGTGTATCTCTTGAAAAGTTATGCAAATGATATTTTTAGATATTTTCAAGTTCTTATACAAATTTTGAAGTAATTTGTATTTTAAACTGAATGGCATTTCTGTAATTTTTGCGAACAGTACCTAATCCTATCGGCGAACGCCATGGCGGCTTCTCATCGCGCGCCGCCGTCCACCGCCGCACCTTCCCGGCTAACCGAGCGCTCTCGGACGCGAGAGACTTCATCGTCGTCATGTCACCTGCTCCTTCATCGACTTCATGCTATAAATAGCCGCCGGCCGATGCCGTTCTTCTTCTTTCTTTCTCCCGCCACCGTCACCGACGACCTCGCTCCGCCACCGAAATTCGCCGTCGACGCTCCACCTCTGTCCAATTGCTCTCGCCCAAAGCTCCGCCACTTCCTCACGGTCCTTTTGGGCCAGTTCATGCCTGCTCTCCTCGCTTGAGCCACCCGCACGCAGTCTTCTTCTTCGCGGCCGGTCAGTCGCGCCGCCGCGCCATCTCCGCCGTTTGCCGTCGCCGGAGGTGAAAATATTTTACCGACGACCCTGTAATCGTGTTCTCCGTGTTGTCCTGCATCTGATGCGCACCTTGGTTTGAGCAGCGCATTACCGGAGACCGCCGTGACGCCGTCGTGCCATCGGAGCGCCGCCGCCGCCATCACCGCCGTCGACCGCAGCCCAACCCAGCCACTTCGGACCTCCATTAACGTGCGCATCAGCGCCGTGGTGAGCTCCTGCATCTATCCGTGCCATCAATTTCACTCATCCTGTAGCGTAGCCGCCGGCCACCGTGGCTCGCCGCCGGCACAGCCATGCCGCTCCGCCGCGCGCGTTGCCGTTCTGTCCAGAGACCGAGAGCGACCTTCATGTAGTTGTCAATCCTGTCCGTTTAGGTGCCCTGCGTAAGCTCATGTGGTCGTCGTCGCCGAAAATCGCTCCTGTGAGCGACGCCGCCGCGCCCGAGCTCCGCCGTGCCGCCATCGCCGCCGGCGTGGGTGTCGCCGCCGCTCCTCCGTGCCGATAGCTAGCTTGTTGGACTCCCCGTGTCGAGGTGAGTCAGATGGACCAAGTCCCATCGCCGGAGACCTCGCCGACGGCGAGGAATCGGCGGTCAACCGCCGCTCCGCCGTCGGTCAGCGCCGAGTTACTGTGCCGATTTTCTTTTTCTATTTTTAGAAAATGATTTAAATGCTATTTTCTTTGAAAATTCATAGTAATTCATATATAGCTCCAAAAATTCTGAAAATTTTTGTGAATGTTCCTTATGATGTTATCTACCTAGGAAAAATATGAAATGCCAAAATTGAATACTTTTTGTATATGTTAAAATTAGCCCTTTTAATTAAAAAATAGACCTTCAATGATTTTTAATAAATAAAATATTTGGCTTTTAATTCTGAAATTTGTTTTGTCATCTAATTAGACTAAGAGCTTTCTAAAATAAAATTTTGGGCTTAATTTAATAACTTTAATTTTTATGCCTTCATTTAATGTTTTTAAATAATTAATTAACCCTTTTAGTTTAACTTAATCATTATAGGATTTGATTGACTTTGGGATTAATTGATGACCTTAGGTCATTAACCCTAATGACCTTTGGCACTTTAATTAATTGTTTGCGCTTACCTTAATCATGTCATTAGGATTTAATTAACGTTATTTTATGTGTTTAAGTAATTATAAAAATGACATAGTTAACCCTAATGAGTTATATGAGCAAAGTTTTGTTAGCTTGCAACTTTATCGTGAAGAGAAGTTGTACTCGACCCCTTAACCTGATCATACACTCATCGAGCATCATATCTACTATTCCATCATGTAAAGCATATTAATTATCGAGTAGTTTCCGTTAACGGAGAATTAACGTTGTTACCCAGACCCGAAGGATGAGCAGATTCAAGAATCGGGAGTTGATCCAGAGTTCGATACCGTCTACCCCGAACATCAAGGCAAGCCCCGGATACATTTAAACCCTATTCTATTTATAAAAGTTTTACCGCTTCAGCTCTGATATGTTGCATTAAGTGATAGGAGTTGAGTGAAAACCCACAAATTGCATTACCTGTCTTATTTCCTTAATCCTTGTTACCTACTTGGAAGATGAGTAGTAATGCTTAGCCCTGCTTATTTATTTAATTGTTCAAAGGAAAAGAATGAAAAAGATGAGATTGGTTTTCTTGTTGAAAGCTTGATGTTAGTAATAAATAGAGTCCGGACGGCGAACTTGCACTGGAAATGGAGTCCCTCTGTAGTGTTCTCGTCTGTTGATGCCCTAGGTCCCGTCCGTTGGTGAACTGGATGATATCGAGAATTTAGAAATCCACATGCATGAAGTGGTATACGGATGGTTGGAGCCGTGTATGCCATGGAGTGACCTAGCGTGGGGCCAGAGATCCCATCTGTGTCATAGTGTATTTTACTGTGGGGTTTAAGTTCCCATGTATCTCGGTACGCTGGGTCGAAGAGCTCACGTGTATCATGTGGTGATATACGGCTGAGGTTGTTATCCCGGTATATCGGTGCACCTGGGGTGCTTCGGAGTTAAAGTCTCCGGTATGCTCAGTCACCTAGGTCCCAGCTGGGTATGAAAATAGATTCGAATCGCCGTTGCTTCTCGGAGAAGAAGACTCGATCGTTGTTCATCATCGTAGTAACAACTTGAACAAAAATTAAGGTTCAATAATGAAGTTGGTTGGTAATTGGAAGTAGTCCAAGCAACCTTCCCTTTTGTAAAGCTTTTCTGCAAAACTTCTTATCTGCTACAGACCTTACCTTGTCCCTCTAGCCTGCATCTCTTGAGTCTCTACCCTTCTTTTTCGTCGGGTCAGTCTTGTTGAGTACTGTTGTACTCAGGGTTTGTTAAACCCTTGTTGTAGGTGAACCTCATGGGTAGGAGTGTTTTGCATCCTGCTGCATGACAGTCGTCGAGGAAAGCGACGACGAGTAAGCTATTTAGCTCGTGGGCAGAGCTTTTGTATAATACTGTAATCTACTGCTACTCCACTACTATTATGTTTGTATAATTCAAACTTATGGTTGTAAACATTTGAAACTCAGAAGTTTGTAAACTTATGTTATTGTAAGTCTTCCGCTGTTTTACTCCATTGTATTTTATTTATATTAAACTGTTGTAATACTGCAATGTCTCTCTACAATGATTGATCCTGCTCGGAGAATCGTGGATGATTCGGGATTTACCCGACAGACTTTTTAAATCGTATGGAACACAGTCATAGTTATTTGGAGTCTGTTTAGACAATAATCATGCGTGTGGGCCATATGATTTAGGAGGTTCTGCCACACCGCATCAAATTTTGAGGCAGATGCATAGGGGCGCAGTGCGCCATGCCTGGCGTCTTGTTACCTCCAATATCTTCTAGTCGTAGATCTTAAATACATAATTGATGAATCATATCTGATATAATCTAGATAAGGTATGCAACACAAAAGTTGGATCAAACTTTGATCTCCAAAATATGTCATTTTTTCCATACATCAATGATAAATAGCAACTCTGTAAAAGTACGTTCCTTGTAAATAGCTACAACTCTGCTAACAGAAACCATACTTCAAATGTGAAAAAATCCTAATACATATCAAATACCAACACCACCACCCAACTCAAACCATGAGAATTTTTGCTGCAACATCTTATTTTCCTCCCATGATAAAATGTTAGCGGACCAGGAACTGCTACAAGAGAAGGCTGCAACTTGCTCTGTCAACCTAGGCAGCCAGACGTAAGGTGCAACTTATCCAAAAATATTCTGTCCTGATGTCTGATGAACCCTTAGTATATGTGACCTTTGTTAAAGTTCATGGATTACTATTTTACAACTAGAAACTTTGGTGGATCTCTACAAACCCCTTGCCCACGGTTACGAAAGCATAAACGTGGCTAAAAATGAGATTTTGTCAGATTTTTATCACTTGCAGTCCCAGTTAGCTATAGGAGAGATGATCACAATTGAATAACATGCTTGATGCCTTATGGAAGATTCCAGTGTTAAAATCAGTGAATCAAGCTGCCAAATCGTTTTACTCAACATGACAGAAGATAAACGAAATGCCAGTAGTTAGATGTCATTGTGTTAGTAGGCTTTGTTTCCTTTCTGGTTTAGATGGAGCTAGGAGGAGCAATATATCTCAGTTTTCCTTGTCTACCATATACGAACTACGGACTTAATTTAGTTTGGTCTCTCCGACTACCGTACAAGCTGGTAGAGTGGAATGTTGTCAACAACCCCCAGCTAAATCGCTCACAACTTGATTAACGTAGCAAGAATCGGATTCAGAGGGGAAGAGAGATGTAGGGAGAAGAACAGTAACTAAGGTCTAATTTGGTTGATGATCCCTTTAGTCTCCCAGGTTTCCCTTTTGTAGTCACATTCGTTGGCCTATATTGGGCTTGGGCATTGGCCAGGCTGTGCTGGGCCTAGGCCACCTGGCCGTGGTCCCTAACAAATGCCAAGTGCGACTTGCTGGGCTTCAGCTAAGGTTATGGCCCAGCCAACAAGTAATGCTCGACGGTGGATGTACCCGCCTCGCTCATGTCATGGCTGCTGGCCTGATGATGCTCTAAACCGGCATTGAAGCTCGACCACGATATTGGACTATTGGGCTTCCCCACCAAATTTCAAGTCGGATTGGATGCAGAGAGGCGCAGCACAACCCAATGCCCATGGCTGGCTGCCTCGTTCATGCCAATATCTCATCGCCTATCTAAATATATTGGATCATATATACAACATAAAAGTTAGATCGAGTTTCGATATCCAAAACATGTTATGTTTTCCATACATCAACGAAAAATAAAACTCTATAAAAGTATGTTTCTTATAAATAGTTACAACTCTGCTAACAGAAATCCTACTTCAAAAGGGGAAAATTTCCTGATACATATCAAACACCACCAACAGTACAACACTAACTCACCCATGAGAATTCCGGCTGCAACAACATCTTATTTCCCTTCCATGATCAAATATTTGCAGACCAGAAACTGCCACAAAAGAAGGCTGCAATTTGCTCTGCCAACCTGGGCAGCCAGCCGCAAGGTTACAATTTCTTCCCAAAAAAAAAAATCCCCATGTCTGATGCGCCGTTTAGTACATGGGGCCTTTGTTAAAGACCGTGACATTACTATTTTACAACTAAATTTTGATGGATCTCTACGAACCCCTTGCCCACGATTGCGAAAGCAGAAACCCGACAAAAAATGAGCAGGTTGTCCAGCTGGAGCCACGTCATCCATGCATTTGCATGCTGACTTAGTTTGTATATTTGCTGAGGACAAACGATACTGCAGGTTAGGGAATCATTGGATCACCAGATGAAACTGTGTGCATATGTGTGTCCCTCCCATTTGGTTCCATGGGAGAATCCATGTCTGGTGGACCTGAGATCGATAATATATCGAATAAGATAAGAGCACATGCAGGATGTAATTAAAATAGAGGTCGCATGTCACTGGAAGAAGTATGTTACCGAATATCGAACCAATGGAAGGCCTTGTTAGAGATGAATTCCTTTGCAGATCTGCATGCGTTTATAGTTTCATGAGTCTTTCAGTTCAGAAGTAACATTAGAGCATAATGTCCATTAAATGCCATTGACACCTAGGCATGTAAATACTGGTAATTCAATGGAACATTATTAAGGTTTCTGAAAAATGACTGCTCGCAGAATTCGACACACAACTTCTTGATGAGTACCAATGTAATAAGGATATTAGAGACAAACCTGAAATTTTTATTGCTTTTACTGCATCAAAGTTTTTGTATGTATAACCCACAAAGCTCAGATCTTTGGAGTTTAGCATCATCTGCAGATTTGTTCCATAAAAGATACATAAGGTTCAGAATGCAAAGGAAAAAAAAAAAAGATGTATATGTCTAAGATGGCCAGGTGATTGCAAGTTCGAGGTAACTGGTGCAAAAGCATTTCTAAATAGCAGATTTATATAACCATTGTTTGGCGACAGATAAATCCTACACCCACATAAGAATACGGATAATCCAGTATAAACATAATTCACCTAATTTTCTCATGACAGCTTGTATCAACATGAATAGAGGGTGAGACAATCATAATTTGATGAAGAATAAACTTAGGAAAACAATTACACAGCACACTAGCAAGCTGGAATGTAAAAAATGAACTTTAGAGCTTGAGTGTTTTTTTACACTAGTTTCTGAATATAAATGTACATGCATACCTTTCTTGAAGGCCCAGAGCCTGTTTTGGCTGGAGGATTTTCCAACTGCCACAGAGAATAATGAAGTAAGTTGGAGAAACACGATTCATGAGCTAACACCAAAAATATACAATAAAGTAAAAAATAGTGCCAAGCTCAGAAAGCAGAAAATTAGGCATCCACATAGTCAAGCAAATACAAACAAAAACATAGTTACACACATAGCCTTGTACAGGAAAATATTTCAATGTTCCTTGAAGATGGAATAAAATGCAAGAAAAATCAATCAAGTAATACCAGTGGCCTCTTTCAATTAATTACTTGCCATATCTGAAGGCAATAGTTTGTTGATTGACAAAGTTTACAGTTCAAAGAATCCAAAGCAGGAATAAGAGTAAACCCATCACTGTAACTTCAGATTGACTTAAGTGTATAATTTAAAGTATGGCAGAGCAGTAAAAAAACATATTAAGTGCAAAGTGATTCTCTTACCTCGTCAAATTTCATGAAATTCTGTGTATCAAGTTCATCATTTACTTGAGGCTTAAATGTTGCTTCCATCTCGTAAAGTTTATCCCATGCAACTCCTCGGAACCAAGGATGTGCCTAATTGTAAAGAGAACATTTAGTAAACATAGCAAAAAAACACAGTAAACAAGACAAGAACTAAGTTAAATTATTTTTTTCTGTGACAGGCACTACCTTTATTTGATCTGCCCCTGCACTGCCAATCCTGTGGTCAACATCACATAATAACCGGCAAATGAGATCTCTTGCTTCATTTGACAACTTTGCATCCTCAGGAAACTTTAAATGGTTTCTCCAG
This sequence comes from Bothriochloa decipiens, assembly GCA_023333625.1. NCBI lineage: Eukaryota > Viridiplantae > Streptophyta > Magnoliopsida > Poales > Poaceae > Bothriochloa > Bothriochloa decipiens. Next base: position 59,158,783 of record CM041632.1, read on the forward strand.
TGTACAATCTAATAAAATGGGAAAACAGATATCAGTGTAACACTCTAAAAAAAGGAAGGACAAGCATGCAATTACTCATGAGGCTGATGTGCAAGAATAGTAAACATGTTGTATATCCCTAAAATGGAAGAGCAAAGAAAAACAGCACTCAGATTTCTTTATTTTTTTATGAATCATATCTGATTATGAGATCAAAAGAACCCTGTCACTTCTATCATAGGCCATTAGATCTAATGCATAATTTCAGTTTAGCAGAAAGATACAGTGTTGTTTAGTAGTATGCATCAAAATCTATCTTGCAGTCATTACATGTTTCCAAGAAACTGCAGAAAACATATTTTATGGCTAAGATTTGTAACTTTGATAAGTTGTCATGAATGTTAATATTAATGGGACTTGATTTCCCTAACGACTCCAGCTTGACACTAACCTATTAGACAATATCCATAAACTGATTGGGTAGACTAAGCCCTATAAGATCCAGGGCAGTGGCTGTAATTAGGTCTCACTTCACAGCATCAGCTAAAAAGACTAAGAAATAAAGCAGTTTTCTGTGCTAACATAACCTTATTTTGATGATAAACCTACAAGCTATGCTAAGCCAAATAACATTCAGCAAACTATATCAAGAAGATAAAATGATAGAACTGAGCCAAAGAAACACCAATGAAAAACAAACCTTTCGGCATGTAGTTATTGGATCATCAGCATAAAATGGTGGATACCCAACTAGCATCTCATACATGATCGCACCCAGAGACCACCTGGGAATAACATAGAGACAAATAAAAAGCAGTTATTAAAATTAAAGACAGCTATAAGCGCCTTGACATAACTTGATTATGTAAACATCATTCCAATAAAGTATTACCAATCGCATTCCATTCCATATCCCTTCTTTAGCAGAACTTCTGGAGCAATATAATCAGGTGTCCCGACAGTTGAGAATGCCTGCACAAACATAAATTTGAAGTAAGAAAAGCTAATAAGAAGCAATCATGTTTACATATGTACACAAACAGTATCAATTCTCTTCCTGGTAAGGATTGCTACGAGATATTATCCAAGCAAAATAAAAATCATTAAGATTGATGCAATCCCCAGTTGGTAAATTATACATATGTATACCAATTTCCTCCTGTTCATCTGCCAGTGTTGAAGCTGTTCATGTTGACTTCTCCATCTTCTACCATTTGCTGTATCGGACAAAGAACTATCAATATCCATTGATTCCCTCAAGTTGTCATCACGCATGGGTTCATCTTCATTCAAGGTTGAGAGCTTCGAAGTATCAATTGGCTTGCACAGCCCAAAATCTGACAGCTTCATGTGACCATTCTTATCCAGAAGCAAATTGTCAGGCTTAATATCTCTGCAATGATAACAAACCAAATATATAAATCAGAAAAATGGTAGAACCACAATACATTAGGTACCTTCAAACAAAGATATGTAACCTGTGGATGTAGTTATGTTTATGGATGGATTCAATAGCAAGAATTGTCTCAGCAATGTAGAATCGTGCCACATGTTCAGTCAAGGTATCCTCTCTCATGAGAAGGGTCATGATATCACCACCAGGGAGATACTCCATAATAAGGTAAAGGTACTCAGTGTCTTGGAAAGAATAGTAAAGCTTCACAATGCAGTGACTAGCAACTTCAGCCAACAAGTTTCTTTCAGCTCTAACATGTTCCACCTAATAGAGATAATAATAATAAAGAACTCCATTAACTCAACTCTCCAATAATGGACAGCAATTGTTTCTTTATGGTCATTTGAAATACATCATAGTAATTTTGATTTCATCAGGGCCTCGATTAATCAGTTTTTAAATCTCTTGAAAAACATCAGAGTGATTCTGATAAAAAAAATAGCTTTCATCGCTAACAAAACAACAGGACCTTAAATAGCAATCATCATGTCATGAATGGTTAGATCTCAAGCTAGTAGATTTTCTTTAGCAGTGATCTGAAGCATTGTCAAGGCAAAGTTCTAAGGATTTTGACAACTATGATGCAGCACTTGATATGTGATTTTATTAAACATAATAGAACTGAACAACAATGGCAGAGGTTCATCTGAGAAACATTTGGTCATCCAAATAAAAATCAAGTGTTCACCTGATCTCAAACAAAGCTCATGGTCACTGAATTAAGATAATGAAAAACATGCCAACTAAATGGATAATTCAGAAAAAATCCTCTGGATGATAAAATATAGCGATTAAGACCAAGCTCAGCAAAATTGACCCTTGCAGCACTAGTGCTTTCAATTTCATGGTTCCCTCACACAAAGTTTTATAGTTATATCAACAAAAAGAAGTTCAAACAGTTATAAATTAATGCTTTTGATGAGAGAAACTGTGGGGTGTGGGTTTTGCTTTCGCAGGAAAGCAACCTAAATGGACGTATTATTTATTCTACTAATTCATTATTTCACTGTCTTGGTTGCCAGAGATAGGACAAAAGTGTACTAAATGAAAAAGAACTCACAGAATAGAAAAGGCACTTTCACATAATTAATATTTTCAATTAGGTATGTATATGTAGATGAAACATAAACCAGTCATTAGAGCCATCATAACTCCAAAACAGAAATCGAAAATAACCAGAAATGCAAGCTATCTTACTTGGCCCCTGACAACCATATCAGACTTCTTGAGTTTTTTCATTGCATAAATGTTGCCAGAGGTCTTCTCTCGACACAATCGAACCTGTCATATACATTATGAACAGCACAAAATCTCAATAATAAGTTATTAAGGTAAACACAACAGTTGTCACATCTTAAAGAGAACATGTCTTGCTTTCCCTAGAGTTTAAGCATTTTTGGACATAGAAAATTAGTGCAACTAACTAAGATCACTGCCATAAATAGTCGCATAGGTAACATGTCGAGAAGTATATGACAGAAATTCAGTTTGCAGACCTCTCCAAAAGCACCTCTCCCAATAATAGTAAGCAGTTCAAAGTCATCCACACAAATTTTGTGCCTTTTAAGTCGCATGTATTCAGTTTCCTTCCTCTCAAGATCTTTCATTAAATTGATTTGCTGCTCCTTGGGAACTTGAGAAGAGGCTAACTGTCTCTCCAATCTAAAGCGCCTGCAATGCAATACATTTTGTAAGTGATAAGCTGTGAATAAAAGATGCACCCTCTTCAAATAAAGGTCGTAAGCTCATGATCTCAGGATAAAAGGCAATCTGATTACGATAAATTGGAAAGTCAAAGGAGAAGGCCAAGAAATAACAGTAGCACAATCAAGCACCATAGGTAGAGATCATAGATCAACGGCATGCTTAGTACAGTAAAAGATCAATGTATGAAAAGTGTGTCCCCATGATACATACTCCCTTCGCCTCAGGAAACTTGATGTTTTAGCTCTTGGACAAAAGATGTGTCACATATCAGCTTGAGATTGCAGTCTGCACATGCCTCCAAGAATTACTCTAAAAAATCAAGTTTTTTGAGGGCAGAGGTAGTATATATATCGAAAATACTTCATTAGATATCCATTTAATGTTCAGGAATGTATTTATACAGCTGGCATCTGGCGCATTGTTTCCATGTCAACAAAAAGGAAACAGGGATCAATTATTCCCCTAAGCCAAAGCTGTAAATGTTGTGATGTACATTAATGAATGATTGACATAAGATAATTTCTAGCATGATTAATAGAACAAGTGTGTTTTAAAGAGTATGCATCATCATCTACTGCCTGTTAATGGAAAGGCCATGAGAAATGAGAATGCCCAATAGTCCACTCTCAGTTCACAAGCAGCAGGAAAAAAACATGTTCTAGTTACACCGAAACTATCAGTCTGGTTGTGATCTAAAGCCAACACAAACAACTTCGACTACACCCTATCAAACAAAAAACAGGGGAATACAAAAGGAGCAGCTACTTGCAGCCTGTTGCTGCTGTTTTGGCTGCAAAAATAAACTAGACTACATAGCTGCAATAAGCTGCAGCCACAGCCAAAAAAAACACAGCCGAGCAGGCTAAAAGCTTTGTCGCCACTTTAGCACCTCTAGGCCAAGGCAATCGCAACACTGCCACATTGTTTTTCTCTCAACTGTCCTCTAGCAAGCTTCTTGGCAGCATCGCTCCAGGCATCCTTACGCCAGTCATCAAACAGCCAGGAGCACTAGAAGCTCGGCGTAGCAGCTCTTGGCGCCGTGAGAGCAATTCCAACTAATTTTGCCTGATGCATTCAGCAGACACTAAGCATTCAAAAACAACTAGTGCAGCCAGCTCTCTGGTTCTATCAATCAATCATTCCTAACCCATGGGACGCGGACCTCAGACCTCAAATTGCCAGAAGAGGTGTCAATACCCGAATCTATAACGTTGCACTGCACCACAGGCTAACTCTAGAACTTCTGCAGCCACGGGCTGGCCAGCAGGCTATTAGCACAGTAGTACTAGCATACACGGTGCCGGGTGCCCTGCATTCCAGAAGAAAGCTGCGAGAAGCTGGCGCCGAAAATCAGCAGGCTCCAAGCGGCGCAAGCGAGCTCGGACGGCTCCCTCCCACGGCGAACCCCAGCTCAGACCCCTCGATCGAGCTCGCAGCGCGCGAGATCTAGCCCAGCCGGCTGCCGCCCGCGCGAGCAGCAACTCCAATTGGCGGCCGGTGCCGGCTGGCCGCGGGCGTGGCGTGCGGGAGACAGAGATCGGATCAGCAGGGGCGGTTGACGGTTACCTCTCCTTGCGCTCCTGGATGTTCTTCATCTGCGAGCGGTAGTGGTTCTCGATGAACTTCTTCGCGGCGGCGACGCGCTCCATGGTGAGCGTGGACCCCACCGCCGCCTCGGCGGCCCCCGCTTCCCCTTCTTCCCCTTCCTCCGCCACCGCCGCTAGCGGCTCCGCGGCGGGGATCGCCGCGGCCGGCGCGTCCGCCATCTCGCTCTCCATCCGTCCCCACACGAACACCACCCCCTGCTCCGCTGTCCCTGTCTCTCTCTTCCCTCAGCGCTCTCCTTTTTGCCCCTCGGTGTCTGGGCCTCGATCTCTCTCTCTCCGGGAGCGACGGCGATCGGCGATGATGCTTGTCGCAGTGCGCGCGCGGGCCGCGCTTATATACAGCGCCGGATCGCGTTAACTAATCGGGTTTTTTTCGTGGGAGGTTATAGGAGTGAAATTGAATTATGAAATGTGGGCAGAGGTAAGCCTAGGCGTAAGCGAGATCGGTCCACGAATAGAAGAACGGCTGGAGACGACAAGTGGGTACTAGTACAGCTTCCAGCTGGAGTAATCTTTTTTTTCTTTTTTCTAGTTTTTTGTCTTTGCTTGCTTGCGCTGAGCGATCTCTTCTGTCATGTCTGACGGTGTGCTCGTGTGGAGGAGCTGTGTGTGTCTATTTTGCGCGTAAAAATGCCGGTCGATCCGCCTCCGTGCTTTGTAGTTTTCGATTCGATCCGATGAATGGATCAAATGGATGGACGCGCGTCGATTTCTATGGCTTTCAAAGCTACAATTTTATGCAGCTAGTACACTTTATTTATAGCACTCCGAAACAAATATTGACAAAATCATGGTATATGCTTTTTAAAACTCTATCTAGAAACGCTTTGTATCAAACGGGACTTTAAGACATGGATTTGCAGATTAACAGCGTATGGGTTCTGGACCTGAGACAGCATGGGCCGGGTCAAAGTTTTTCCCGGTGTTGGTCGGGCACGTGGACTGTGGCCGGTGGTGGCCTTGGCCAGTTCGTCTCTCTCTCTCTCTCTCGTGTGGCCGTGTCCAACACTGCACATGGGAAGCCCATGCATTGCCTGATTGATCTCTCAGTAAAAATAATGGCGGGTTCATTTTGTTTTTCCTTTTTAATGAGTACAGTACGTGCAGTGAGAGTGAGTTAACTGACGCCACGGATATGTAGTTGCCATGATTGTCGTATGATGGAACAACCCTCAATTAATTGCTTATTACAGCAAGCAAATCATGGCGGGATCTCCGACGATCCTCTTGCGAGAAAAAAAAAAGGCAAAGTGATAATTGTCCTCTTTTGCCTGGCCATGCTCAATCTATCTGGGTAGTACTAGTACGAGCTTGAGAGCACCGGCACGGGCACCGGTCCGCGATGGACCTCGCCGACGGCCGACGGAGGCCAGGTAGGCGCGGCAGATCGATGCGATGCATGGCCGGCGTGCTGTCGTGTCGGTCGAGGCCACGTCGTTGTCGAACGGGGCCGGCAGGGATGCAGCCTTGCTTTTTCATGGCTTCGCTTCACGCGCTGCTTGACCTGCACGAATTGTCCGGATCCAGTCGGTCGGTCAGTCTCTCGGTCACCGCTTGCGCTCGGCCAGGAACACGAAGCGTCGATGTCGCCAGACCGACGTACGATGTGGCACGTACGTAGGATCGAAGCACCCACCCAGACAGCAATTGCCGGTCGGGTTGTCTTGCAGGTTCTGATGATGACCACAACACGTTTGGCCATGCCACCGAGGTCGAGAGAAGTCAATTGCCGGCCAGGAACCGCGCAGGGGAATTTCCCAGGGTTTTTGTTTGCATTGCGTTTTCGACGAGCAACGATTACAAGGAACCGACATCGCCGGTAGCGGATCCAAACAGAGTGCAGCACTCGCCACATATATAAACTGTACAGCTAGTAGAGTACGAGCAGGCAGTCCTGTTTGGTCGCTTGACGGATCCGTATGACGTCGATCGGCACATCACTGATCACGCACCAATCTCTTCGAGCTGTTCTCCCTGACTCCCTCCCGGACAAGGACCGCGCGCCTTGGACGGATCCGGATCCGGCGCCGGTGTCGCGGGCCACCCGGCACCGATGGATCCATCCATCAGGCAAGGCCAGAAGCAGACCAGACGACGCTGCTGATGTGGTCCCGCGGAAGAATATTACTCTATCTCGTGCGGTGCGGTGGGGTGGCGCCGAGGCCGAGCCCAGATCTGCAGGCGAGGCGAGGCGAAGCATGCCATGTTGGGTGCGCGCCGGAGCAGGGGGCAGCCGGCCAGCCTGGTGCGGATCCGTCTGCCGCAGGCCGCAGGTGCGTGCGTGCCAGCCCAGCTCTGATGCCAGATTGGCAGCACGAGGAAGCGGGAGTTTTTTACGCTGCTACTACTGTACGCCCATCTCCGATCTGTGCCATGCCAGATCTCACAGGTCAGCGAGCTTCGCCTCTGTACTCTCCCTCTGCCTGTCATCCCCTGTCTTGGATTCCGATCGATCCATCTGACGTGTTTGTTAATCTACTACAGACTGTTTCTTTGTTGGTTCCGAATACGTACGGTACTTTTTTTTACTACCACAACCGTACTGTGTCTTGTGTCTTCGTGGCGACCGGGCAGGAGTGGAGTGGTCAGAGGACGCACGGAGGGACGGACGGTCCAGATCGGCAGCGATCGCTTGTCCTCGTCCTCGCTGCGCCGCCTGCACACCGCACGCACGCGTTGCGCGCGCGCGGCGATCTGCGTCGTCCTGGATGTGGCGATGTGTCGGGAAAGGAGGGAGCTGCGCTGTCACGCTCAGGCTCACTGTTCACACGCACGCACGCGTTTGCAAGCGTAACGTGACGTGCCGGTGAACGTCCGGGGCGGTAGCGGTAATGGGCATTAGCGGTTAGTCACTCGGCGCCGGTGGTACATGAGACCGACACGCACACACAAGCGTAAAATGTTTTTCCTTTTATATATGGATAAATAAAATATAGGAAGACAAAGTCGAATGGACAAACGTGATGCCGGGGCTCAGCGAGTCTGAGAAGGCCCAATGTTTTCTTCATGGGCCTCCAACGTCAAAAGAGGGCCCTTCGCTAGCAGAAAAAAAAAAGAAGGCATAAAAGTATGTGCTGAATGCTCAAATTTAGGTCCAAGGTTGTCACACAAATTGGGCTGAATTGTATTAGAGAAGCTCCATTAGTTAGAGAACACTCGTATGAGAACGCATCTTCTCGTTCCTTCGTTCCCCATGCTACAGTAAATACGAGCGATTCCCAGGCGATTCTCGATCCGCCGTTGAGCTGGCCGGCCCCTGCTCCTCCGGCGTTCTTCCGACGTCGCAGGAGAGGTGTGCCTGGTCCTCGACGGCGGCTATTGTGCAGATTAGTTAGTATTCAGTTGAGTTTTCTCTCCGTCGGTGGCCTCATCGACGTGGATGTGCGCTGCGTGCTCATCTTCTGATGTGGCTGCGACGCCGTTGGTGGTAGCGTCTTCCTGCGACGCCCCTGCTACAGAGAAGATGTGGCACGGTATATGTCCCCTATCTGAGTTAGGGTTGGATGTATTTTCGGTGATGAATCCATCGGAAATCTTTTGCTCCCTCCGTGGTTTTTAGAGTGGCGTCTATGTCGGTGGTGGATGGAGTTCGGCGATGGTTGATGGGCATGTGGTGCTCGACGACAGTACTTTATGCAGGGGTTTTAGCATCGACGATGTATTTGTTGGTTTTTTCTTATGCGTCGGTTCTGGAATCTTCTATGAGCTTCTCTTTGCTGGTTGTGCCCACAATGTCAATCGCGTTGCTGGTCTTGAAATCGCTGATATGGCTGCTGCTAGAAGCTGGAGGTTTGTAATACCCTTTGCCGGTTTGCTGCTTGTCGACGGGGTTGGCCGGCGAGGCGATCGCCGTCTGATCCCGGTGGAAACAAGGATTGGCCGGGGCGTTCAACGGATAAACAGCACGCCTTTGGCGTGCTATTGATGGCCTTGTTAAAATTCGAAGACTCTTCGTCGATTCAGGTATCGGCCGTGAGCTTCGTCCTGGATGTTCTTTACTGCCGGAGGTGGAGAAAATCCGGGTTGCGGCAACAATGGTCGGCGACGGCGATGGTCGCTGGATGCTCCTTTGATGAATCTACTTGTATTTTTCTTTTTATTCAGGAGTACCCAGTCAAAGAGTTGTTTGTAAAAGTATTGTTTTAATAAATTCCAACCCTTTACTAAAAAAAAGAGAGAACACTCGTATCGTATGTGCGTGCTTATACTTATGGTCTGTGGCGGAGGAAAGGCGGCGGCATCGGCGCCGTCTTCGACCGCGACCACGACGACCAGCGCGCCGCACCATTTGCCAGCGCTCAACGCCACTATCCGGACGCTCATTCTTTTTGTTCTGCGTGACAGCATGTCTCCATTTCTTTCAGGCTTCCATCAGAGTTTTCATTCAGATGACAACGTACTTGTCCCGCAAATACAGCCTCCTTTCTCCTGCTGCTGTGTGCTTGCTGCGTCGCCGCCCTTGCCTGTGGCCCTAGTACAGTACGTGTGAGTGCATCCTAGTACATCGTTCTCTCAAGTTTCCGCTGTCTGCATGTTCGTTTTGTTGCCTTCGATTAGCTGCGAGAGAGTTGAGACTACTACTATTGTTTGCTTCATCATTAATAAACTAGGTAAATTATTCGAGCATTGCTGCGGAAATTGTAAATTATTGTATTTCGTGGTACGATGACGTGGCGAGTAAAGTAGTCTTGCCGGCATGACATTACAGTTGTACGTGCTAGTGGATTTTAATTGTATGTGATAGTTCATCGTCTAGTCGGACAACTTGCATTAAATTTTGCTTAGACAGTCTCCAACACTCGATAGCCAAATACGAGACGCATTGGCTGGTTTGGATAGCGCACAGTAACAAGGTGTGTGACCGAAAACGAATCTTCTCCAACAACCAACGCATCCTACGGACTCGCGACTCGTGACTCTGGCCTCCAAGCTCCTGCCCCTGCCTCCCCACCGGCCACCGAGGTATTGCCCGCCTGTCGCGCGGCTGCCCCTGCCATCCGCGGCCCCGCCCGCCACCGCCGGTGACCTGGCCACCACAGGCGAGAGAGCGCGCGGCGGCGGTGACGAGCTGAAGAGCGCGGTGACGGCGGAGCCTGCGGGCCGTGGGAGCGCGAGCGCCAGCAGCACCCCGGGCGTCCATCGCGGCCTCCCCTACTCCGCCTCCGCCTCGCCGTCCTCCGCAGCGGGTCCCTTCGTCGCCCAAAACTGCGAGACAGGGACGGACTGGCTGGGAGATGGAGGATGGCGCTGTGGCAGAACCTCCTAAATCATATGGCCTACACGCATGATTATTGTCTAAACAGACTCCTAATAACCATGAATGTGTTCCATAAAACTTAAAAGGTCTGTCGGGTAAATCCCAAATTATCCACGATTCTCCGAGCAGGATCAATCATTACAAAGAGATATTGCAGTATTACAACAGTTTTATACAAATAAGATAGAGTAAAATAGCGGAAGAATTACAATAACGTAAGTTTACAAACCATTTAGTTTCAAACCTTACAAACCATAAGTTTAATTTGTACAAACCATAATAGTAGTGGAGTAGCGATAGATAACTTTATTACAATACCAGGCGATAAACTTTGCCCAAGAGCCAAACATCCTACTCGTCATCACTTTCCGCAACGACTGTCATGTAGCAGGATGCGAAGCACTCCTGCCCAGGGGACTCACTTGCAACAAGGGTTCAACAAACCCTGAGTACAAAAGTACTCAACAAGACTGACCCGACGAAAAAGAGGGGTGAAGACTCAGGAAATGCAGGCTAGAGGGACAAGGTAAGGCTTGCAGGAGATAAGAAATTTTTGCCAAAAAGCTTAAAAGAAAGTAAAGTTATCTTGATCTAGCTTGAGATTACCAGCCAACTTCATTCTTAGCCTTAAACATCATTCAAGTTGTTACTACGAGATGAACACTGATCGAGTCTTCTTCTCCGAGAAGCAACGGCGATTCGAATCTATTTTCATACCCAGCTGGGACCTAGATCTCAATATGCATGAGGCTCCAACCAAAATGCATACCAGACCACAGATATACCGGGATAACAACCGCAGCCATATATCACCACATGATACACGTGAGCACTTAGACCCAGTGTACCGATATACGTGAGAACTTAAACCCACGGTATAACATACTATGACATATGTGGGGACTCTGGCCCACTATAAATCATTCCATAACATACCTAGGCTCCAACCCTTAGTATGTCACTTCATGCATGTGGATTTCTAATTTCTCGATGTCACCGATTCACCATCGACACGGGACCTAGGGCATCAATAGACGGAAACACTACAGAGGGATTCCTTTTCCATTGCAAGTTACTCGTCCGGACTCAATTTATTAACTACCATCATGATTCCAACAAGTAAAGCCATCCTCATCTTTTTTATTCTTTTTCTTTTTGAAAACCTACTAATTAAGCAGGGCTAAGCATGACTAAACATTTTCCAAAAATAGGTAACAAGGAATATGAAAATAAGATAGGTAATGCCATTGGTAGGTTATCACTCAACGCCTAATACTTAATGCAACATAACATAATTGAAGCGATAAAACTTTTATAAAATAAGGGTAGGGTTGGAATGCATCCGGGGCTTGCCTTGGTATTCGGCGTAGATGGTCTCGAGCTCTGGATCAACACCCAACTCCTGAGTCTGATCTTCTTTGGGATCTGATGCGACAACATTAAACCCTCCGTTAACGGAAACTATACGATAAAATGATATGCTTCAACATGATGGAATAGTAAACATGATGCTCGATGGATGCATTACCATATTAAGGACTTGAGTACAACTTTTCTTCACGATAAAGTTACAAGCCAACAATATTACTAAGTTCATTAGGGTTAACTATTTTATTAACGAAATTTATTAAGCACATGAAATAACGTTAATTAAGCCCTAATGACATGATTAAGATAAGCGCAAACAATTAATTAAAGTGCCAAATATCATTAGGGTTAATGACCCAAGGTCATCAATCAATCCCAAAGTCAAACCAGTCCTATAATGATTAAGCATAAATAAAGGAGTTAATTAATTAATTAAAAATATTTAAATAAAGGCATAAAATTAAAGTTACCTAATTAAGCTTAAAATTTTATTTTGAAAGCTCTTGGTCTAATTAGATGGCAAAACAATTTTCAGAAATAAAAGCCAATTGTTTTATTTATTAAAAATCATTGAAGGTGCATTTTTTAATTAAAAGGACTAATTTTAACATATGCAAAAAGTACTTCCATTTGCTATTTCATATTTTTCCTAGGTAGAGAATATTATAAAGAACATACACAAAAATTTTTAGAATTTTTGGAGCTATACATGAATTACTATGAATTATGGAAGAAAATGGCATTTAAATCATTTTCTAAAAAAGAAAAATGAAAAGGGAAAATCTTTCCCGACGTTGACCGGCGGCGGCCGGATTTTGACGTACATGGCGACGCGGCTGACCGCGGAGCGGCGACTGTGGTGCGTTAAAGAAGAAAAGGAGGGTGCCATAAGCACCAGTGGCTCACCATGGGGCTATTATGTGAGTTGATGAGGTCGGAGGCAGAGTGGAGTGACTAGGCCGTCGGTGCGGGCGGCTATGGCGGCGTGCTCCGGTGAGGACGATGGCACTACGGCACGTCTGGGCTTCGACTGCAGAAATCAACGAGACGATCACGATCACGACATCGAGGCTGTGGAAGAACCTCCTAAATCCTATGGCCCACACGCATGGTTATTGTCTAAACAGACTCCAAATAACCATGAATGTGATCCATAAAACTTAAAAGGTCTGTCGGGTAAATCCCGAATCATCCACGATTCTCCGAGCAGGATCAATCATTACAAAGAGAAATTGCAGTATTACAACAGTTTTATACCAATAATATACATCAGAGTAAAAGAGCGGAAGGATTACAATAACATAAGTTTACATACCTTTTACAAACCATAAGTTGGATTATTACAAACCAGATAGCAGCAGAATAACAATATAACTTATTACATTAACCTTGATTATATGCTCTGCCCAAGAGCGAGATATCCTATTCGTCGTCACTTTCCTCGACGACTGTCATGCAGCAGGATGCGAAGCATTCCTGCCCATGAGGCTCACTTGCAACAAGGGTTCAACAAACACTGAGTACAAAAGTACTCAACAAGACTGACTCGACAAAAAAGAGGGGTGAAGACTCAGGAAATGCAGGCTAGAGGGACAAGGTAAGGTTTGCAGGAGATAAGAAATTTTACAGAAAAGCTTGTAAGAAAGAAAAGCTGTTTTGTTTAAGATCAAAATTACCAACCAACTTCATTCTTAAACCTTACTCATTATTCAAGTTGTTACTACGACGATGAACACCGATCGAGTCTTCTTCTCCGAGAAGCAACGGCGATTCGAATCCATTTTTATACCCAACTGGGACCTAGGTTACTGATATGCAGGAGACTCTAACTCCTAAGCATAGCAGGTGAACCGATATACCGGGATAACAACCGCAGCCATATATCACCACATGATACACATGAGCACTTCAACTCAGTGTACCGAGATACGTGGGAACTTAAACCCACAGTATAACACACTATGACATATGTGGAAACTCTGGCCCACTATAAGTCACTCCATGATATATCCGGCTCCAACCATCAGTATATCACTTCATGCTTGTGAATTTTCCAATTTCTTGATGTCACCAGTTCACCATCAACACGGGACCTAGGGCATCAATAGACGAAAACACTACAGAGGGACTCCATTCCCAATGCAAGTTAACCGTCCGGACTTGATTTATTAACTATCATGATGATTTCAACAGATAAAGCCAAACTCATCTTTTTCATTTTTTCCCTTTGAACACTTAATTAATTAAGCAGGGCTAAGAATTACTACGTATCTTCTAGAACAGGTAACAAGGAATATGGAAGTAAGACAGATAATGCAGCTGGTGGGTTTTCACTCAACTCCTATTACTTAATGCATCATATCATAACTGAAGCAGTAAAACTTTTATAAAATAGAATAGGGTTTGAATGCATCCGGGGCTTGCCTTGATGGTCCTAGATGGTCTCGAACTCTGAATCAATTCCAACCTTCGGAGTCTGCTCTTCCTTCGGATCTGGGGCGACAACGTTAAACGCTCCGTTATCGGAAACTATTCGATACAATGATATGCTTCAACATGATTGAATAGTAAACATGATGCTCGATGGATGCATGATCAGATTAATGGCTTGAGTACAACTTTCCTCACGATAAAGTTGCAAGCCAACCAAAGCATACTTATTAAGTTCATTAGGGTTAACTACATTATTTACGAAAGTTATTAAACACATGAAATAACGTTAATTAAGCCCTAATGATATGATCCAGGTAAGCGCAAATGATTAATTAAAGTGCCAAAGGTTATTAGGGTTAATGACCTAAGGTCATCAATCAATCCCAAAGTGCCAAAGGTTATTAGGGTTAACGACGTCGTGCGGGCGGCTCGGGCGGCGAGATCGAGCACGAGCTAGCTCAAAAGAAATGCAAGAACCGGCGGAGCTTTTGGTAAGACGAAGTGGGCAGAGATGAAGCGACGGTGGAGAATTTTACCAGCGAAAAATGTCGTCGGCCACGGCGGCGGGAGAAAGAAGAAGAAGAAGTCGGCCACGGCCGACCTATTTATAGGGCAGGGGCGAGGTATGGACGGGCGACACGACGACGATGAAGTTTCACGCGTCCTAGAGCATGCTGGTGGCCGTGCATGTGTGGCAGTGGATGGCAACGCGGCTTGAGAAGCTGGCGATGGCGGCCATCAATAGGTCTCGGTGCTGTTCAAAAAAATTACAGAATTGCCACTCGTTTGAAATTACAAATTACTCCAAAATTTATATAAGAACTTGAAAATATCCAAAAATTTGCATAACTTTTCAAAAGCTACTCTTTTCATTTAACTGGCATCCTCAAATTCTATTTGTATTTTGAAATATGAATTCAAATTCAAAAAAGGAATGAAACCCTAGAAACAAACATTTGAAATTACTTTTGATTTTTTAATAAAACTTGAAAATCTTCAAAAATATGAAATATTCAACTTGTCAAACTAAACCTTTTTCATATACAAAGTTTTCTCAAATTATGCAAAATTTTTGAATTATGGTTTTAAAATCAAAAGGGGACAAATGCTAGAAAACTGTATTTTCAAATTTATTTGAAATTATTTTTGGAAAATTGAAAAACTTTGAATACCAACTTTGTAGCTCTTGTCAAGATCTACAAACTATCTTTTTAGAATATCCCCAAATTTCTTATAGTTTTTGAATTACAGAAAAGGGGATAAAACTAGGTTTTGAAATAAAGGGTTTTTTTGAAACCGAATTCAAACTCGATTTAGTTTCTAATTTAATTGGTTGGTTATTAGTGATCACATACATCATCCAAGGACATTTTTAATTCAATGACCCAATGACACCCTTGGTTGACCAAGTTGACTTTTGAAAAACCTTTTATAGCATTTCCAATTTGAATTTAAATTTGAATTGCAAGGCTTGGGAATAAGCTTTGAAATCCAAATTCAACTTCAAATATGGAAATCATTTTTAGGGTTGGACTTAGATTTATACACTATGCTTAACACTAGTGTAAACACAGTTTACACCTCAAGTACATAGAATATAAACTAAGTATTTGGGATGACATTCGAAAGTAGGGTTTTATTATTTCATGTGACAACACATTTCAGAAACACAATCAACCTATGAAATATAAACTTTTTTTAGTTAATGCACATTAAGATTGACTTAATCATGCATGCTTTGCAGTGCATATGATGACATGGCAGGTTTTAGTTAATATAACATGAAAGGTGTTACAACCTTTCCCCCTTAAAGAAATCTCGTCCCGAGATTTGAAGATGTAGGTAAAGTAATGGAAAAGGAAATGTGTCAGGAAAAACACACTTCAACTAGTTACATAAGAGAAAAGAGTCTTTCCAACTCACACTAATGGAGTTATAACTCATAGAGGGAATTATAACTTAGATAGAAGCATAGAATTCCGGGAAGTTTTCCAACAGGTAATCTTTTGATTCCCAAGTTGCTTCTTCTTCTGAATGTTGATCCCACTGTATCTTGTACCACTTGATTGTCCTACTTTGAGTAACACGGTCTTTCTGATCTAAAACTCGAATTGGATACTCAGAGTAAGTCAAATCAGGCTCAATTTCAATTCCTTCCACATCAACAACCTTATCCGACACTCGAAGACACCTCTTAAGTTGGGACACATGAAACACATTGTGTACAGCCGACAACTGTTCAGGCAGTTGCAGACGATATGATACCTTTCCAATTGGTGCCAAGATCTAAAATGGTCCAATGTAACGAGGTGCTAACTTGCCTTTAACTCCAAATCGAGTAACTCCCTTCATGGGTGACACCTTTAAATACACATAATATCCTTTATTGAAACATAATGGTTGACGTCTTTTGTTGGCATAGCTCTTTTGACGAGACTGTGCCACTCTCAAGTTTTGTTGTATCTGTTTAACCTTTTCTTCTATTTCTTTTACTAGATCAACCCCGAAGAATCTTCTTTCTCCAGGTTCAGACCAACTTAACGGAGTTCTACATCTGTGACCATATAGTGCTTCAAATGGTGCCATTTTATACTTTCTTGATAACTATTGTTATAAGAAAACTCTGCTAAAGGCAAACATTCATCCCACTTTTCTGGAAAATTAAGAACACATGATCTCAACATATCCTCAAGTATTTGGTTCACTCTTTCAGTCTGACCTCCTGTTTGGGGATGGTACGCTGTACTGTGCAGAAGATCAGTACCTAGTGAATTATGTAATCATTTCTAGAATTTGTTGATGAACGGAGTGCCTCTGTCCGACACAATAGTCTTTGGTACACCATGAAGATTAATGAAACGCTCAAAATACAATTTGGCATATTGCGAGGCTGAATTTGTACTTCGAACTGGAAGGAAATGTGCAGACTTTGTGAGTCGATCCACTATGACCCAAATGGAATCAAAACCTCTTGTTGTCCTTGGTAGACCCACTATAAAGTCCATACTAATATCTTCCCACTTCTAAGCTGGAATAGGCAATGGCTGAAGTTCTCCTGCTGATTTTAAATGTACAGCCTTAACTTTCTGACAGGTATCACATTGAGCCACATACTTAGCAATTTCTATCTTCATCTTAGTCCACCAAAATTTCTGTTTCAAATCATGATACATCTTATTACTTCCTGGATGAATAGAAAACTTTGAAAGATGTGCTTCATCGAGGATCTTTTGTCGTAACTCATAAACTTTTGGTATGACCAAACGATTCTTATACCATAGGATATCTGCTTCATCTATTGTGAAACAAGAAACCTTTTCTTTTCTAACTTTCTTTTTGATATGCTTAATTCCCTTATTACTTCTCTGAGCAGCAATAATTTGATCTTTGAGTGTTGATTCAACCATAATGTTGGATAAACTACCATGTTGCACTATTACTATACCCAACTTTTCTATTTCATGACATAGAGAAATGTCTAGAGATTTTACTGTCAAGCAGTGGCAATGACTCTTTCGACTAAGAGCATCAGCAACTATATTTGCTTTACCAGGATGGTAATATATTTTCAAATCATAATCATTGATTAGTTCTAACCACCTCCTCTATCTCATATTTAACTCATCTTGAGTAAAAATGTATTTCAAACTCTTGTGATCGCTGTAGATATTACATTTATTACCCCACAGATAATGTCGCCATATCTTCAATGCATGGACAACAGCTGCTAATTCCAAATCATGTGTTGGATAATGTTCCTCATGTTTCTTCAACTGTCGAGAAGCATAAGCAACAACTCTCCCTTCTTGCATCAACACACATCCAATACCAATGTCAGAAGCATCACAATAAACATCAAAACGTTTCTCAATATTTGGCTATGCTAGGACTGGAGCAGTAATCATCAATTCCTTCAATTTCTGAAATGCCTTTTCACATTCAGATGACCAAACTAACTTGACATCATTCTTTAACAACTCAGTTATTGGCTTGGATATCTTTGAGAAATCCGGTATGAAAAGACGGTAATAACCCGCCATTCCCAGAAAACTACGAACTTGATGCACTGTTTTTGGTGGTTCCCAATCAAGTATATCTTGTACCTTGCTGGGGTCAACAGCAACACCCTTGTCTGATAAAATATGTCCAAGAAATTTGACTTCTTTCAACCAAAACTCACAATTACTAAATTTAGCATATAATTGATGTTCTCTCAAACGCTGCAGAATAATTCTAAGGTGTTCAGCGTGTTCTTTTTTACTCTTGGAATATATCAAAATATCATCAATGAAAACTACCACGAACTTATCACTGGCATGAACACTGAGTTCATCAAATACATGAAATAAGCTGGTGCATTGGTAAGTCCAAAAGACATAACCAAATACTCATACAGACCATATCGAGTAGTAAAGGCAGTCTTTGGAATGTCTTCCGGGCGAATCTTAATTTGATAATACCCGGATCGAAGATCAATCTGGAAAAAACACCTTCGCCTCCGCTAATTGATCAAAAAGCAGATCAATGCGGGGTAGAGGGTACTTATTCTTGATTGTTACCTCATTCAAGGGACGATAATCCACACATAACCTCAAGCTTTTATCTTTCTTTTTCACAAAGAGGGCAGGACATCCCCAAGGTGATGAACTAGGTCGGATAAAACCTTTATCCCGTAACTCTTGTAATTGAGTTTTGAGTTCTGCTAACTCAGGTGGTGCCATCCGATAAGCTCTTCTGGATATTGGAGCAGTACCAGGTTTCAAATCAATTCTAAACTCCACTTTTCTGTCAGGAGGTAAACCCGGTAACTCATCAGGAAACACATCCAGAAACTCACAGACCACGGGTATATCTTCGATCTCTTTCACAGAAGTGGCACATACCTTTTCAACAATCCTCTTAAGAGTTGGAAGCTGGATAAGAAGTTGAGATTTATAATTTGGTATGTTCACTCTCACAGTTCTATTGAGGATGTCTATCACAGCACCATGCCATTTCATCCAATTCATACCTAGGATCACATCTATATCTTGATCCTTTAATATTATCATATCAGTGGGAAAAATATACCCATCCAAACTTATAGGCACATCGTGTACCATTTCTTTAGTACACATATGCCCCCTAGGCGATTGTAGAAAGAATTGTTCTTTTGTCCCCATTGTTGGTATTTCATGTGTCTTAACAAATGTACCATTGATAAATGTATGAGATGCACCGGAATCGAAAAGCAGAATTGCAGGATGATCAGCAACAGGGAACGTACCCATCATGACAGGTTCTCCTTCTGGAATTTCTCCAACCTGAGTGTAGAACACCTTACCAACCTTCTTCTCATTCTTATTATTCTGCACCTTTTGATTTCCTGCCTTATTCTGATTGCGGTTGTGGTTCAAAAGCCCTGGGAATATAGGAATTATACTGCCTTGGATGCGGGCAGTATCTTGCAAAATGACCAGTCTTCCCACAATTGTAACATGAGTAACTTTGTGGTTGAGAAGTTGGGTTACGAATACCAGGGGCATTCGGCTGTCGTGGATAAGGAAGAGCAGCAGCAGGACGAACGAATGTCTGTTGCTGGGCTTGGTATTATGGTGGACAGTAAGAAGGACGGAAATGATTTTGGGGATGATAGATTATCTTCTGGCACTTTTGATTGCCTCTAGAAAATCCCGAGGTTACCGTTTTCTTCTTCTTAGCTTCCATGTGTTGACGGTTCTTTTTTTCATAAGATATAGCAATATTTACCGTCTCATGGAAGGTAGCATTTGGGTTCCCAATCATCATTCTCTGAATCTTACTATTTAAACCCTTGAGGAAACACTCCTTCTTCTTACGATCAGTACCAACATGGTCTGACACATATTAGGACAAGTGGTTGAATTTGCCAAAGTATTGCATTACTGACATATCTCCTTGCCTCAGGGAAAGAAACTCTTCAAGCTTTATGGTCATAATTCCCTCAGGAATAAAATGTACTCGAAATGCTTCACGAAACTCAGCCCAAGTAATACGATGACCTTCAGGCTGAGCAGCGACAAAATTTACCCACCAGGCTTCTGCAGTGCCTCTTAACTGCTGGGCTGCAAACATGGGTTTCTGATATTTGGTACATTCAATTAATCCAAACTTTTGCTCCATAGTACGGAGCCAATCATCTGCCTCCATGGGTTCATCCACTCTAGTGAAGACAGGAGGACGTGTGTCGGTAAAATCCACATAGGTGGTCTCATTCTTGTTATTCCGACCACGATTCCCTTGATATGCATTTTGATTCTGATTTTGGGCCATCATGGTAGTTGCATTGACTAAGGCCGCAACTGCATCGGCCAGAGTTGGTGGAACTGGTGGAGGATTTGGGACATCACCTCCATCATGAGATGGACCGGCAGCATCACGGGAGCGAGTGTGAGCAGGCATCTGTTGATAAACATACTATACTTTACTCACAAAACCTTATTGGACTTCATAAGCAGATATTACAGACGTGCAACACACTTATAATACATTATTTTTGTTACAACCGTCTGCACTCCGACAAGACTTCCCACACCTACTAGGTGTTAGAAAGCAGGGAAAAGATATATTACACATCTCACTTTCCAAACTCTTTACTCCTCTTCCTTACTATCTTCCACTGGGATTAACTCCTCTTCGGAATCCTCTTCTTCTTCAGGTTCTTCTTCTACTATCTCAGGATCTTTTTCTTCGACAAGATCCTCTTCATTCTCATTTGCTACACCCATCTGGTTTTCTTCTTCCTCATCGATGACATCATCATCAGTGGACTCTATTTCTTCAGGGTCTTCTTCTTCCTCATCTTGACCCATCACAAGACCAAGATCATCTTGGGCTGCCTGTCGTTGATATTCAAGATCCAACAGGTTGTTCAACCTTACACACTCATCATCAGCTTCCTCAGCATACTCTTCCAACTCTTCCACGTAATCCTCAAGTTCTTGCACATGACCAATCGCTGCATCTTCTCGTGCCCAAGCATCATTCCTTTGGTGCTTCATATACCTCCGAGATCGTCTTAACTGAGTAATCTCAGCGGCCTCTTCGATCCTATCGGCTTCAGCCCTCTCCAACTCGGCCCTAAGCCTTGCTATTTCAGCTTACCGATCTGGATGCGGATTGTTACTACTTTCGCCAATCTCATATCTGGGGGCTAGTTGATGTCGAGGTACCCCCTTCGGTGCAGTACTCTTACGAGGAGTTTGCTTGGTAAGGGCCATCCAGAAGAAAGGTAGGTCATAAGAGATAAGGATAGATAGGTAGGACTCTGAAGGTTAGCATGAAAAGGATTGATACTACTTAACCCAAACCACTTTAAAGGGGAAGGTAATTAAACAAGTTAATTAAATATGATGCATGAACGAACTTACGATCTAAGCATATAAGGTTTTTAAGCAATACATGTATATAAATAACATTTATAACATAGGGCAATATAGTATGCTATTCCACCACCACACTTTTAAATAAGAATAAAGGTTGATAGAAAGAATCATAGATAAGGAATTAAGCAATTTGGACTCAAAACAGTTAAGTTAAAATTACTTGACTCAAAACTGTTGAAGTTTTCACAAAGAAATACTACAACAACTCTTTTTAATAATGATCCGGCTCCGATACCAGCTGTGGCAGAACCTCCTAAATCCAATGGCCCACACTCATGGTTATTGTCTAAACAGACTCCAAATAACCATGAATGTGATCCATAAAACTTAAAAGGTCTGTCGGGTAAATCCCGAATCATCCACGATTCTCCGAGCAGGATCAATCATTACAAAGAGAAATTGCAGTATTACAACAGTTTTATACCAATAATATACATCAAAGTAAAAGAGCGGAAGGATTACAATAACATAAGTTTACAAACCTTTTATAAACCATAAGTTGGATTATTACAAAACATATAGCAGCAAAATAACAATATAACTTATTACATTAACCTTGATTATATGCTCTGCCCAAGAGCGAGATATCCTATTCGTCGTCACTTTCCTCGACGACTGTCATGCAGCAGGATGCGAAGAATTCCTGCCCATGAGGCTCACCTGCAACAAGGGTTCAACAAACCCTGAGTACAAAAGTACTCAACAAGACTGACCCGACGAAAAAGAGGGGTGAAGACTCAGGAAATGCAGGCTAGAGGGACAAGGTAAGGTTTTCAGGAGATAAGAAATTTTGCAGAAAATCTTGTAAGAAAGAAAAGCTGTTTTGTTTAAGATCAAAATTGCCAACCAACTTCATTCTTAAACCTTACTCATTATTCAAGTTGTTACTACGACGATGAACACCGATCGAGTCTTCTTCTCCGAGAAGCAACGGCGATTCGAATCCATTTTCATACCCAGCAGGGACCTAGGTTACTGATATGCAGGAGACTCTAACTCCTAAGCATAGCAGGTGAACCGATATACCGGGATAACAACCGCAGCCATATATCACCACATGATACACATGAGCACTTTGACTCAGTGTACCAAGATACGTGGGAACTTAAACCCACAGTATAACACACTATGACATATGTGGGAACTCTGGCCCACTATAAGTCACTCCATGATATACCCGACTCCAACCATCAGTATATCATTTCATGCATGTGGATTTTCTAATTTCTCGATGTCACCAGTTCACCATCGACACCTGACCTAGGGCATCAACAGACGGAAACACTACAGAGGGACTCCATTCTCAATGCAAGTTAACCGTCCGGACTCGATTTATTAACTATCATCATGATTTCAACAGATAAAGCCAAACTCATCTTTTTCATTTTTTCCCTTTGAACACTTAATTAATTAAGCAGGGCTAAGTATTACTACGTATCTTCTAGAACAGGTAACAAGGAATATGGAAGTAAGACAGATAATGCAGTTGGTGGGTTTTCACTCAACTCCTATTACTTAATGCATCATATCATAACTGAAGCAGTAAAACTTTTTATAAAATAGAATAGGGTTTGAATGCATCCGGGGCTTGCCTTGATGGTCCTAGATGGTCTCGAACACTGAATCAATTCCAACCTTCAGAGTCTGCTCTTCCTTCGGATCTGGGGCGACAACGTTAAATGCTTCGTTATCGGAAACTATTCGATACAATGATATGCTTCAACATGATTGCATAGTAAACATGATGCTCATGGATGCATGATCAGATTAATGGCTTGAGTACAACTTTCCTCACGATAAAGTTGCAAGCCAACCAAAGCATACTTATTAAGTTCATTAGGGTTAACTACATTATTTACGAAAGTTATTAAACACATGAAATAACGTTAATTAAGCCCTAATGACATGATCCAGGTAAGCGCAAACGATTAATTAAAGTGCCAAAGGTTATTAGGGTTAATGAACTAAGGTCATCAATCAAACCCAAAGTCAAACAAATCCTATAATGATTAACTTAATTAAACAGGATTAATTAATTATTTAAATGCATAGAATAAAGGCATAAAAATTAAAATTGTCTAATTAAGCTCAAAATTTTATTTTGAAAAGCTCTTGGTCTAATTAAATGGAAAAACAAATTTTAGAATTAAAAGCCAATTATTTTATTTATTAAAAATCATTGAAGGTCCATTTTTAATTAAAAGAGCTAATTTTAACTTATGCAAAAGGTACTCAAATTTGACATTTCATATTTTTTCTAGGTAGATGACATCATAAAGAACACACACAAAAATTTTCAGAATTTTTGGAGCTATATATATGAATTACTATGATTTTCTAAAGAAAATAGCATTTAAATTATTTTTTGGAAAAAGAAAAAGAAAAAACAGCACAGTATACCCGCGCTGACCGACGGCGGCGCGATGGTTCGGTGATTTCTCGCTGACGGTGAGGTCTCCGGCGACGAGGTTAACGTGGCGGCGGAGCGACGGCGGCACCCACACCGGCGGCCATGGTGGTGCGGCGGAGCTCGGGTGCGGCGGTAACGCTCACCGGAGCGATTTCCGGCGACGGCGAGGACACAAGCAGATGCAGGACATCGACTCAGACGCGTTGGACAACAAGATGAGGCTCAATTTGGTCCCCAGCCGCAACGGCTACGCGCGCGGCGGAGCGGCAAGGTCACGCCGGCGGCGACGCACGACGGCCGGATCCTACGGCGCAAGAGAGATGGAATTGAGGGCATGGATAGGTGCAGGAGCTCACCACGGGTCTAGTGCGCACGCTAATGAAGGCTCGGAGTGGTTGAGCCGAGCTGTGGACGGCGGCGCTGATGGCGGCGGCGGCGCTCCGGTGGCAAGGACGGCGTTCCGACGCTTCCTGTGCACCATCAGTCTGACCAAGAGGCGCATAAGGGGCAGCGAAGCACGGAGAACATGATGAGAGGGTTAAAGGTAAAATATTTTCCACCTTGGCGGCGGTGGACGGCGGGGAAGCTCGTGGCGGCTCGGCGACCGGTCGCGAGGAAGACGACGTCGTGCGGGCAGCTCGGGCGGCGAGAGCGAGCACGAGCTTGCTCAAAAGAAACGCAAGAACATGGCGGAGCTTTTGGCAAGATAAAGTGGGCAGAGATAAAGCGATGGTGGTGAATTTTACCGGCGGAGCAAGGTCGTCGGCGAAAATTATAAAATATTCAACTTGTCAAACTAAACTTTTTTCATATACAAAGTTTTCTCAAATTATGCAAAATTTTTGAATTATGGATTTAAAATCAAAAGGGGACAAATGCTGGAAAACTGTATTTTCAAATTTATTTGAAATTCTTTTTGGAAACTTGAAAAACTTTGAATACCAACTTTGTAGCTCTTATTAAGATCTACAAACTATCTTTTTAGAGTATCCCCAAGTTCCTTATAGATTTTGAATTACAGAAAAGGGGATAAAACTAGGTTTTGAAATAAAGGGTTTTTTGAAACCGAATTCAAACTCGATTTAGTTTCTAATTTAATTGGTTGGTTATTAGTGATCACATACATCATCCAAGGACATTTTTAGGTCAATGACCCAATGACACCCTTGGTTGACCAAGTTGACTTTTGAAAAACCTTTTATAGCATTTCTAATTTGAATTTAAATTTGAATTGCAAGGCTTAGGAATAAGCTTTGAAATCCAAATTCAACTTCAAATATGGAAATCATTTTTAGGGTTGGACTTAGATTTATACGCTATGCTTGACACTAGTGTAAACACAGTTTACACCTCAAGTACATATAGAATATAAACTAAGTATTTGGGATGACATTTGAAAGTAGGGTTTTATTATTTCATGTGACAACACATTTCAGAAACACAATCAACCTATGAAATGTAAACTTGTTTTAGTTAATGCACATCAAGATTGACTTAATCATGCATGCTTTGCAGTGCATATGATGACATGGCAGATTTTAATTAATATAACACCAAAGGTGTTACAGAGGCGAGGCTAGAAAGTGAAGAGAAGCAACCCAGGGCTCACCGTACCGACCTGGCGATGGTGAGGCGGCTCGCGGCGGCGGGTTGCCGGACCCGGGGAAGAAGACGACATCCGGCTGGCACAGGCGATGCGGGCGAGCTCAACTAGGCTAAAATGACGCGAAAGGTTGAGGCGGAGCTTGGGGAAGCAAAGATGAAGGTGGGGAGCGACTGATGGTGGTGAATTTAGGCGGTGGAGGAAGATCATCGGCGGTGGCGAGGAAGAGGAGAAAGGGAAAACGACGACGGCCGGTCGGCTTTTATAGCCCAACGGCGATGCACGAACGACCGACACGTAGGTGATGAAGCTTCGAGCACGGAAGGGCGAGCTGGCGGCCGCGGCACACTGGTATGGTGGCCATGGACACGGTGGCAACGGTGAGCAATGAGGGAGGAAGGTGAAGGTGACGTCAGCTTCTACTGTAGCAACCGATGTCATACTAAATTTTTCAAATTACTCCAAAAACTATATAAGAACGTAAAAATCTCTAAAAATAAAGTTTGCATAACTTTTCAAGAGATACACTTTTCATTTAACAAATATTTTCAAATTATGCATAGTTTTTGAAATATGAATTCAAATTCAAAAAGAGAATAAAACCCTAGAAACAAATATTTGAAATTACTTTTGATTTTTTAATAAATCTTGAAAATCTCCAAAACTATGGAATGCTCAACTTTTCAAACCAAGCATTTTTCATATACAAAGTTTTTCCAAAATGTGTATAATTTTTGAATTATGAGTTTAAAATCAAAATAGGACAAATGTGGGAAAACTGTATTTTCAATTTCATTTGAAATTCTTTTTGGAAACTTAAAACCTTTGAATACCAACTTTGTAGCTCTTGTCAAGATCTACAAACCATATTTTGAAAGTATCTCCAAATTATTTATATATTTTGAAGAATAGAAAAGGGGATAAAATAAGATTTTGAAATAAAGGGTTTTTGAAACCGAACTCAAACTCGATTTCGTTTCTAATTTAATTGGTTGATCATTAGTGATCACAAACATCATCGAAGGACATTTTTAGGTCCATGACCCAATAGTACCCTTGGTTGACCAAGTTGACTTTGAAAATTCATTTTTAAAGCTTTCTAATTTGAATTTAAATTTAAATTACAAAACTTAAGAATAAGCTTTGAAATCCAAATTCAACTTCAAATCTGGAAATTATTTTTAAGAGTTAGATTTAGATTTATACACTATGCTTGACACTAGTGTAAGCACAGTTTACACCTCAAGTACATAGAATATAAACTAAGTATTTTGGATGACATTCGAAATTAGGTTTTATGATTTCATGTGACAAAACATTCCGGAAACACAATCAACCTATAAAATGCAAACTTATTTTAATTGATGCACATTAAGGTTGACTTAAACATGAATGCTTTGCAATGCATATGATAACATGGCATGTTTTAGTTAATATAACACCAGGGGTGTTACAGCGCGGCTGCTGCCCGCTGCCTCCTTCCAGCCGTCGTGGGGCGGAGCGGTGGACCCAGCCACCAAATTCCTTCACGCAGGATAGCACGACGCGGGTGCGGGCGGCAAGCACCATGATGGAGGCCAGGTCGGAGGTGTTGGCGACGAGGATGTGCATGTCCTCAGGAGGCGGGGGCGCCGCCCAGCGCAGCGCGGCCGCGACGTGGTTCCGGCTACGCTCGACGCCCGCTCATCAGCGTCATGTCCGGCACCACCCCGACGGCCCGACCCCTACACCCACACCACCGATGCGCGCCCGCTGCTACCAGCCGTTCGCCCCGCGCCGTACGACTTCCTCGACTCCAAGCCGCCGCCGCCGCCCAACTACGTCGCGGGGCTCGGCCATGGCGCTACCCGCATGGAAAGCGCCGCGCCTGACCTCCCTAGCCGCTCCACCTCCGTCGCCGCCGCTGCCAGGGGCCTGCCATTGTCCGTGGCCGCGAGAAGCCTCCCGGGGAGGATGATGGCGGCGATGAGGAGAAGAGGTACGACGAGAACCAGAAGTTCGATGAGTTCGAGCGAAACTGCGCTGGCCTCTTCTCCAATGCCGCCACCGACGACCATCGAGAAGTATCGCACGTCCAATCTAGAGCGGCATGCTTTGGAGTGTTGAGCGCTGCCCGCCTGCCTCCGAAGCGATCTCCTACGGGCCCACCATGGAAGACGCGCTAGAGGTTTGGGTGGTGGCAGAGGGAGAACGTATATTTGGCTCTCCTTTCTTCTTGAAGGCAAAATAGCTACGTGCTTTGTCTATTCGGTTGGAGGCTGGTTTTTCACTGTACACCATCTATTTGGCTTTGGGTAGCAGTATGGGTTGTTTGTTGGAGATAGTCTTAGTGAATATGGTAGTAGATTGCCTTGTTAGATAGTTTATATGTTGAGAGAATTAGCTAGTGAACTTGTCTGCGTAGGAAATATAGATTTCTCTTTCATCTCCGATGGCGGTGTGCTTGCTAGTGCCTCCTCCTGCACCCACCACACCTGTTTGGTTAAATTCGTGAAACCTACCGACTAGGACCAGAGGTGACTATGAAAAGCAAACCGGCAATCAAACAGATCTTTTGCTAGGTCAGATGAGGTAACACAGAGAACCCAACAACTAGAGATTGACTTAGTGGGAGTATGCTAAGATTTTAATTAAGATCGAAGTAGACATGAAACCAAACACATCCACACACCCTAAATCCACACCCACTCGACGAGTAGAGAATTTCTCTCTTAATTAATGTACCTGTGGAAAAAATGGGAGGGTGTCACTGTCAGCCCGTCACTGACTCTGCAACTTACAGATCAGGTTCGTCTCCTCCTCTGCGTATCTGCGGTGGCCTATACATGCTGCCGGACCAGCTAGCACTGACCCTCTGCTCCAAGGAAGAAGCCTAAATCGTCAGCTGTGTCCTGCAAATCGGTCGTTCAAGTAAGCTAAGCATGCCTTCGTCTTCTGATCTTTGCTCCCCCTTTTGCACTGGTTACGACCGATCAATTTGCCTGTTTGCGTGATCGTTCGTGTAATGAACTCTCTCACCTCAGTCCTCAGTGGCACAAGAGTCCAGCGCTAAGTATTCCAGTGAAATCTCTGTAGCAGCGTCGACGACTGCATAGGATCACATCAATACTGCAGTAAATTCGTCAATATTTAATTGAAACGAAGGGGGATATATGGACTTGTTAACGAAGGTTTAGTGGAGTTATATGATAGGGCTCTTAGCATCTTCACATAGAATCATACTTGGTTTCTTCTACTTCTATGGCCGTGTGTTCAGCATCAACTTTAACAAGGGCTCTGCATCTATGTTCTTGTTTTATTTTCTCCTATATTTTAATATAATATCCATGTATATCCTTTGTATCATGGAGTATTTGTAAGGAAACCTTCAAATTCATAAGATAACGGAGAGAGTTCGAGCGCGCGCGCCCCCACACACAAAGTAGATTTTCAAAGAAAAACTGAACTTCATCAGATCCCGAACCTTTCTTCCAAAAACAAAATCTTAGTCACTCAAAAGTCAAAACCGCAGCTTCCAAACAAACAAAAACAAAAAAAAAACACTTATAGCTAGATTGTCTATTTCATAAGTAATCCGTTTAGTTCTAAGGTGCGGAAGCAACGCTTCATATAATATCTCCACTTTCAAAAATACACGAAAGCGTGGTTATAGAAAACTCTTCTACTTAAATACAAAGATACATAAGTCTTTTCGTACTAGATGATACCTCGCACGTTGCGACGGGAACTCGTAGTGTTCTACACGGGAAGGGGATTTATGGAGTTTGATGAGATTTGAATGTAGCATCCACCCTGATATATAGCATAGAATAGCATCTTTGGTTATATTACAAACATGATAATTATGAATTACAATGGCTTGTGAGGTACTATTAAGAAACTATGAATGTCTATGGTGCCAAGTGCCATCACTAATGTACTGAAGTTGGTGCAATGATAATCTGTTTGTAACGGCGTCTTCTGCAAGTAATTGCTCTTCCTGGTTTTGTTTTCAAATGTCCATGAAGGCGATGATCCATCTCCACTAACCGAGGAACAATATATCCATGTGTGAATAATAATTTAGGCGGTCGTAAGCTTTGTAGAGTCGATCAAATCTGCTACTGGATCGGTCTTTCAGCCAACTCTAGCAGAAAAAAGAATGAGGACCGGTTCTCACACAAAAAAAAGATACGACTAAAGGAGTAAAAATACATTTGTTTTTTACTCTTACTCTTTCTCTCTGCCATGACCACTGAACAGAGCGGAGGCGCTGCTCTGCTGCCGAGGGATCCAGCGTGACGCGGTGTCGCTCGACGCCAGAGTGGGCACGGCCTGTGTGGCCGCCCTCCATGCTGCCTGCAGTGGCCATTACTCAAGCCTCGCGCATGGCGCTGCAGGATCCGACATTGGCACTGCCATGCTTCACGGCGGAATCGGCGGAGAGTCCCGTCATGACGCGGGCATGTCCACCAGTTGGAGCACCCGCGCATGGCGTCTCGGCCACGAGGGGGGGCGTGCCATGGGTGCCGAGCTCCGCATGGTGGCCACGACGGGGACGGCAGGGACGGCGACGTCAAAGGGCACGGCCAAACAACGGGATGGGGCAGCGAGTGAGCCTCCGATGAGCCCGACGGTGGGAGAGGGCAGAGGCGGCGAAAGTTCCGAGTTGGAGTGCGAGATCAAAGGATGTCGCCTGCGCAGCGTCAGCGATGGAAGAAAACATCGGAATCCTTTTCTATTTATAGGAGGATATGACAGCATGATGAGATTGGAAGTGGATCGCATGAATGGCGCAGTAAGTTGCAGTGGTGTTAGTGCAGAGATTATGGTTCAGAGAAGTGGAATGGAGGGCCTACTTGGTTGATTTTCAATTTTTGTCAAACTAAAACTATGGCATGTCAAATTTATGTTATCAATTAAATGACTACTAAAAGATTGACACCATCAATTTTCATGGCCAAAGTTTTGGCAAGTTTATAAAAGGTTCTTATAAGCTATAGAAATGAGAAAATTGGCAAAATTTGACTTTGACTTTGACAGCCAACCAATTGCTATATTAAAATTCTTGTCACGATTTTGATAATCAAAATTTAGCATATCCTAGTTTTTGCTAGACCTAATTTTAGTTGGATAAATTTTAGATCGTTACCAAGTAGACCCAGATAGTGGGAAGGAGAGGGAGAGGCACCTGAATTCATGCGGGGAGAGTTTATGCGTTCGTAGTTCCTGCTAGGGTGGAGATAATGCTGACCGGTGGTGAACCATGGGCCAATGAGGTGACGTGGCTCGTGGTGAGTTTAGAGAATTTCCTGTAGTGGGTTCCTCGTATTTAGGTATAGAAGATAGAAGATTTCCTGTAGCGGGTTTCTCCTATTTAGGTATAGAAAATATTTGTTTCGTTTTAAATTATAGTTCACTTTGACTTTTTTAGTTTATGTATTTTGCTATGTACCTAGATAAAAAATATGTTTAGATACATAGTAAAATGCACGAACTAATAAAGTCAAAGTAAACTATAATTTAGAACGGATAGAGCAGAAGATAGAAGATGAGCAACTTCAATAGTTTGGCAATTTTTCTTTGCCAATTGTTGTTATTTGCCAAGTCCCAAATTGATATGGAGAGAAAAAAAGTCATCTCTAAGTGTTTGGCAAAATTGACTCGGTAAAACTAAAAATTATGCACGCGAGCGAGAAATATCCTGCGGGAGTAGTGCGCGAGGGCGATTGCCAAGCAAACCGTTGTTTGACGTATATGCCAAATATCACTCGATGTTTGCCAAGTTGCTAAAAATACTAAGCCTATTTGCCAAACTATTGGATATGTGATTTTAAGAATTTTGCCAAAAAATAAGAATGTTAAACTCATTTGCCTAACTGTTAGAGTTGCTCTTAGAGCATCAGCAGTGTGTAGCACAGGGGTCAGGCCTCAGCTGGGCCCCCTAATTAATTAGACCTCACCTGGAAAACTGCCAGCAATGTATCTGTAAGTGCATTCGCCCCCGAAGTGGGTTTTAGATAATTAATGACAATCAAGTTGGGGACTAACAAGTTTGTTCAAGTGAATTCACAGGTGTTAGTCCATTGAAAGATTTGAATGATAAATATTTGGTGATGCAAGCACCCTAAATTTTATATGGATGGATGACGTTTCTACTCAAGAGGACCCTATCATTTTATATTTACTTGAGTCATAGGAAACGTCGTACTATCAAGAGGGATACAAATAAGGTTGGTAATTCGAGGTCTAAAAGTGCTCAAGTCTATATTTAGGGCGTTTGGAGAGTCACCGTTTCTCTCACATCACTTAGAAATGACCTTTGCTTTACCCAATCTGGCCTACCGGTAGTACTGGACTTATACGCTTTTTAAACCGGTAGTATCCGTGCTATTTTTCTCTAAAAATCGAGCTTGCAAAGTTGTAGTAGTTTTTCTACTACTGGTAGTACCGGTCTCACCATCGGTAGTACTGGTGGTCACCGGTAGTAGCGCTTTTTATTAAAATTATATACCGGAAGTATCGGGCCTATTTTTTAAAAGTCGAGATCTTCGAGTTGGCAGTTTTATGTACTAGCGGTAGTACCGCTCCTGGCAGCGGTAGTACCGGTAGTAAAAATAAAATGTTTTTAGCCAAAGTCGAAAGGGCTAGTTACTGTTCACTTTTGAACTAGCGGTAGTACCGGTCCTAGGACCGGTAGTACCGGTAGTACTCTTTCTGCCCGATCTGACACCTGCAACGGTCCTTTTTGAGAGGAACCGGTAGTACCGGTGGTACTGGCAGTACTACCGGTAGTTGTTCTGAACATGAGACTATAAATACCTCTCCACTCTCTCCTTTCTCTCTCTCTTTTTGCTTATTCTCTTCACTCACCCGACTTGCAACTGAAAAAAGCCCTCTCCCACGCACAAGCTCACCTGCTCTCTCTTCTCCCTTGCTCCTAAACTTCATCCCCTCAAGGATTTGAGCTAGGGACGTGAGATTAGAGTGTGGGAACTTCAATCTACGACTTGAGCACTTGTATTCCTCGTCTTGCCGGCTTGATTTGTGTTTGTTACTCTTGGGTTCTTGGAACCCTAGCCGGCTAGGCATTCTTCGTGGTTGCCCGTATTGATTCATTTGTGAGGGCACCCCGAAGTGTTTGTATTACCCTTGATTCTTAGTGAATATCTCAAGTAAGCCTTCGTGGTTGCTTGAGGGAGGAATCCTTCGTGGTGAACTCAACAACGGAGACGTAGGAACTCCTTCGTGGGGATTGCCAAACCTCGAATTAAATCTTGTGTCTTGCTGTGGTGGTAGCATCGACTACCCTTGTTCTTGTGTTCTTCGTGTTCTTCATCCCTACCCCCAAAGTTCTTAGGTTGGAGGACTCGATCTACAAGTTGGTGCGGTGAAAAGCTTCAAGAACTTCAATGCTTTCATTACCAACATCAACAAAGGGGTGGTAACCTTTGGATCTAAATTTACAGCTCATATACTCTGATTTCGCATTCGATTTAGTGGCTTCATAGGGTACCGAAAGTGCTGGAAATCTAGCATCGGTAGTACTGGTGTTGTACTACCGGTAGTACCGGTGCTACTTCCGGTCCTACTTCCGGTAGGCATTTAACTTCCGCATTTGAGCTGAAAATTTCAGGTTATCAAAATCGCCTATTCACCCCCTCTAGGCCGATTAGATCCTTTCAAGTGGTATTAGAGCTAGGTCCCTCAACTCAACGCTTCACCGCGTGAGGGATAACATTGGCCAAGATGGATCCGGAGGCAACGAAGAATTTAGTTGAGCAAATCACCGCTCAAGTCACCGCTCAACTCACCTTAGCGCTGCAAAAGCAACAAGAAGAGCAAATGAACAAGGTGCAAGAACAACTAAGCAAGATGAAAGAGATCATTGACAAGAAGAATCAAGAAGGAACTAGTGAGAAGAAAAATGAGGGTGAAGATGGAAACAAGACACCAAAGAGCTACACAAGAGCAAGCTACAGCTATGAAAGCACAAGCAAGAGCAACCCCCGCATACCAATGATCAATCCCGGAAAGCCACCTCCGTTTGATGGAGTAAAATACACCGATTGGGCTCATAGGATGAAATTGCATCTTATAGCCGCAAGGTGTTGGCAAGCGGTTGAAATAGGCATTAATATTCCTGAGAATCCCAAGGATTGGTCACGGCGAGCAGCAGCAGGTAGCATGTGGGCAATCAGCAGCAGTGGCGAGCGGCCAGCAGTGAGCGCACGTGGCTGTTAGAGCACACGGCTGGCGCGGAGCTCGCGGCTTGGACAGCGCACGCAGCACGCGGCCGGCGCGGAGCTCGTGACCCGGATGGCGCGCGAAGCTCCCGGCGTAGGCGACGGGCGTCCAGAGTTCGTGGCTTGGGGCTTGGGCGGCGCGCGGAGCCACGGCCGAGGCGCTCCCATCCGGCGTGCAGTTCGTGGCCACGTCAACTTCGAGCTACCATTGCAGCTCGTGGGAGGGAAAGGGGTAGTCTCAGTCTTTCCCTTTTCATTAGCAGTGAATTAGGCAGGTTAAAATTATAAAACGAGAGTAATCCTTCGAATGGTCATATTTCAAAGCAATTCGCACGACCTGGGTCATATTTCAAAGGTTGACGAATTCCGGATCATATTCTGCCGGGCGCGTGCGAGCGAATACCGGGTCGTATATCGAAATTTCTCGACTGCCGCCGGCACGCCACACCGTGTCGTCGCGCTCAACGCCGAGTGGTCCGCCGTCCTCCCCTGCCGCGCCGCCGCCACTGCGCCACGTGGCCACACCCCACCGCATCGGGCGGAGAAACGGGCGGCGCCCCGAGCAGGGGAGCGGAGGGAGGGTGCGGTGCCGCTGGGCCACGCCGAGCGCGGTTGTGGGAATCGCGTCGGGCCGGAGAGCTGAACAATTCTTTTATTCGTATTTTGATGTCCATTAATCTTGTAGAGCAACAGACGCCTATTAATATGGATTAGCTGTGTTATTTTGTGCTTTCGTTTGTTAACTGACCTCAAGATAATCTTCAAGCGTGCATTCTACCTGCAGGATTAACAAACAAGAAGGTGTTGGCAGCGTTATTTCTGCAACCATGAGCTTTTCGAAGGCTATTGGAGTCATTAGCAACATCAACGAGTGTGTTAATTTTTTTCAATGGGTTAAATCTGCCATTTCATCTCTGCGCTCACATGAGAGAAAGCTTCAATATGAGGTATTGGAATTGGAAAGTGGCCTTCAACGCCTCAGGGAAACTCTTCCTGCAATGTATGCTCTCATTGATCGAGCAGAGTGGAGAAGCCATGAAGTCCATATAGCCAATCTTCTTCCAGTTCTGAAGGATGCTGTGTATGATGCTAAAGACATTCTTGATGAGTTCCGATGGTATGAGCTAAAGATGGAAGTGGAGGGCAATGTGATTCAAGCGCCTTCCCTGGACTTATTTAACAGTGTCATTGAGGGCAGTTTCAACAAGGTGGATGCAATTCAGAAAAGGCTAGATAATCTCTACAATCAATTACACGACATGGGGTTGCGTGAAGTAGCGCAACGACTTGACAAATGTATCAGGCCGATTACAAGTTCTTTCCCTACTGAAAAAAGATATTTGGTCGTGATGAAGAACTGAAGGAAATAGTTGCATTACTTGGTGAATCAATGAATAGTAGCAGGGCTTGTTCTAAACGAAAGAGGATGAGTACTGAAGCTGCTGCATCTACAAGTAGCCAAGTTAGTGTGCTAGACAATTTTAAGCCAAGGATAGCAAGTGTTCCAGTTTTGCCAATAATTGGAATTGGGGGTGTAGGAAAAACTACGTTGGTCCAGCATATCTGCAAGCATCCACAGGTCGCATCTCGCTTTGACAAGATCATTTGGATCTGTGTCTCAGACGACTTTGATGTCAAGAGATTAACTAAAGAGGCCATGCATTCTTTAACCGACAAAGAGGTAAAAACTGATAATTTGGATGCTCTTCAGAAATCTCTTGCTGATGAACTGAGCGAAAGAACATTGTTGATGGTCCTCCATGACATGTGGGAAGATGCCTTAAAGGAAAATGGGCAGCCCTGGCGAAGATTTTGTGCACCTCTAACAAATGTACTTCAAGGAAGTATTTTGTTGGTGACTACCAGATCAGCAATGGTCTCAGAGACTGTCCACACACTGGCGCCATTTCAGTTGGAGTGTTTGCAGGATGATGTTTTTTGGGATTTTTTCAAATATTGCATTTTCGGGCATGGAGTTTCTCATTATAATCCTGATCTAGAACAGATTGGTAGAAGCATACTTCTCAAGCTGAAGGGCTCTCCTTTAGCTGCCAAAACGCTTGGACGTCTCTTAGAATGAACCACGATAGCACACATTGGAATAATATAGTAAACAGCGAGCTGTGGGAGCTTAGACAAGACGATACAGATATTTTACCGGCTCTTTAGTTGAGCTATATTTATTTACCATTTCATTTGAAGAGATGCTTCTCATTCTGTGCTGTCTACCCCAAAGATTACAAATTCATAAAGGAAAAGCTATCAGAAATTTGGGTAGCTGAAGGCTTTGTTGCACCTCAAGGTAACATTCCACTTCAAAATATTGGTTGTCAGTTCTTCGAAGACCTCATAAATCGGTCCTTCTTTCAGAATCTTCCTGATGGTACATATGTAATACATGACTTGATACAAGACATGGCACAGTTGGTCTCAATGGATGAATGCTTCTGTGTCCACAACACAAGCGACATTAAAAAAAATCCAGAAAATATTCGCCATTTGTCAATACTAAACAACATAGATGTTGACTGCTCAAACTTATTGAGAATATGCAAACACAAAAGGCTACGGACCTTACTTTGCTACAAGAGCTTGATGAATAGGGATGCTATCATTAACAATTGGTGTAGTGAACTTCGGTGCATGCGAGTGCTTCTTTGTGCGTCTGTCGGGGAACAGCCAGAGACTCTGGGCAACTTGAAGCATCTTCGGTATCTTGCTCTCTCTGGATATTATATGGGAAAACAAAATCTAACTGGAGTATTTGGAGAAGCACGTATTAGTGTTAAGAGGCTTCCTTCTGCAGTATGTTGCCTGTATAATTTGCAGATATTATACGCAGAGGGTTGCAAGTTTGGATGCTTGCCCAGTGATATTAACAAATTGATTAATCTACAGAAATTTGAATCATCTGCACTAAAATATCATCGAGCATTCTTCATGGGAACCATCAAGTTTGGACCATGGCGAAAGATTTGGAAAACATGAGCGCCCCCGTGCTGCAGATTCTTCATCTGGCTGGTATTTCACAATAAGGTCTGGACAGCAGATAGGTTGGCTAAAAGAGGCCTCCCCCATCCAGATGCTTGTCCCTTCTGTGATCAGGCCGAGGAAACTATACATCACCTGCTGGTCGGATGTGTATTCACTCGCCAAGTGTGGGCCTTGATATTCCAGAAGCTGGACCTACTGTCTTTTGCTCCGGACCCAGGTGTGACACGATTTTCGGGATGGTGGAGGAAAACTATTGCAGCAGCTCCTAAGGAAATGAGGAAGGGTCTAAACACTCTGATAATATTGGTCGCTTGGGAGACCTGGAAGCATCGTAATGACTGTGTCTTCCAGAACGTAGGTCCAAATGTTCAGGAGGTTATCAGTGCTGTGTGTATAGAGGGTAGTCTTTGGTGTATGGCCGAGGCCTCCAAGCTCACACAGCTTTTATCCAGGTCGCGTCCCTCTGGTGTTTGAGTCCCGGAGGTCGTTGGTCGTCTTTTAGCTTGTGGCGCGTTGATGCTCTGGTATCCTTAGTGTGTGTTTTGTGCGTGTGTGTTCTGCTGTTCGGGTTGGGGTCTTCTAGACTCGTGTACTTGTCTTTTTCTACCTTAATGAAATGACGCGTAGTTCTCCTGCGTGGTTCGAGAAAAAAAATATCATCGAGGACATACAACGCATGTTAATGCAGCTGCAGCTAAGTTGATAAAGAACTTCAACTGTTTTCTTGAAGATTTGGTTATTTGCAATATTGGAGGGATAAACATGCAGGATGATGCAGCAGAATTTGAACTGAAGAATAAGAAACATCTTAACCGCCTCAGCCTACAATGGTCTCGCTTGAGATCTCCAGAGCACAATGCAACACAAGTGCTTCAAGCTCTACACCCTCCAACAAATCTGAAAGATCTGGGCCTTGAGTATTATCCAGGTGAATATCTTCCTAGCTGGTTTCATCCACTCGAAATGCCAAAGTTAACATCACTTCAGTTTGGTAATTGCAATGGTTTCGAGAGTATTTCATTTCCCGACAACAATGGCAGGTTAGGTGGCATTGTTTTCTCATCCCTAGAACACATAACCATTAAAGGATGCCAAAACTTACCAAGCCTCGAACATTGTCTTCATCCCTCTTATGTGCCTGCAGTCAGAAAATTAGTAATAGCGGATTGCAAAAGGCTAGTGTCATTGCCAATTGAAAGTCTTGGAGATTTTCATCACCTTGAAGAATTGAAGGTATCCAATTGTCCAGATATTAATTCGGCAAATTTGTCATCATCGTCCCTCAAGACTCTTGAGCTGGCAAGAGCGGGGAATCTCGGATACAGTATTGAGTGCTGCTTTCTCTCTCCTACATGCATTTGTCATCTTCATGTCTTATGTCGATGCAAATAGGATTGTGGATTCTTCCAGCTCTACAGGAGCTCACGATCACAAAGCATGACTCTCTTACATTTATTGAAGGATCTGAACCAAGATTTAGACCATTCTCGTCCCTTACTGGCCTAACCATTTCCTATTGCAAAAAACTGCAAAACACTGATGACCTTCTAGCAAATGAATGTCTCCCTGCCATCGAGAGGATCCATATTGGCAGCTGCCCAGAGCTACGGACCCTGCCTAGTGAATTTACATCTTTAAAGGATCTGAACATTTGGGACTGTCCACATGTTACCTGGGAAGGCATGGTGTTGCCAACGTCTCTCCAAAGGCTGTCTCTACAGAGCTGCGGGGATTTTTCTGCCGGGTTTCCCAGCTGCCTAGAGAATCTCAGCTCCCTACAGTCACTTCAGATTGCTTCATGTGAGCACATCACATACTTTCCAGGTGGCCTGTGGAGCGATAATCTCCCATCACTCCAGGAATTGTGGATTCAGAGCTGTCCGGACCTTGTGTCGATTGGTGGACCAGATGCGATTGTGAGCATCAGGAAGGTTATAGAATAGAATTGGGGCCTGCCCTAAGTTGTCGGAGCTCAAGCAGCCTGTGAGGAAAGGCGACTTGTAGCTTCCGTGAGTAGGCACTGGGCACTGCTCAACAGGAGTGGGTCGCCAGATTCTTCTCCTTTTATTAGAGCTAATCCTTTCGTGGAATGTAATTTAATAACGAATTAATAGCAATTTGGTCCACAGAAATAGTGTGGGCCGCTAGTTTTCTTACCGTAGTATTTTGGTTTTTTACTCAAAAATATTTTTTTAAAGATAGTTCCGTATATTTGTTTGATTGTATTGTATATACTATTATAATTGTCATCTCGCTTGTCTCTTCCTTTTTCTTTCCTATTCCTACTATCTCATGATTGCAGAGTTCCCACGTCCCGGTAATCCCACCAGCGCCCAATATTTTGAAGTATAGAAATTAAGAAAGAGGGTTCAGCACGACGTGGACACATGATTTTTGGTTCCATCCTTACGTGTCTCTGATGCCGCCACCACCTCGGTGAAAAACGATCGTCAAGTACGTACAACGACGGCCCCTTGCCCCATACGCTCCGCAGGAGAGGAGCCCTCCGGGTACCGCTCGCCTGCCGGCGGCCGCAGCCAGGATCCAACCCAATCGCGTAGCGGTTCCAGGCTTCCAGCTCGCCGGCTCCGTTCCCGGCCCAACACGCCAGCCGAAACACTCCAAGCCTTGCCGGGATTGCGAGCCGACTCAGCCACTCCGCCGCCGCCGCCTACTCGTGCCCGGCGGAACCGGACCGGTCAATACTCGCGGTAGCGTACTGGGAATTTCCACCGTGCCCCGGCACGGCGTCCGCACGGCACGACCACGACTGCACCGCACGGCCCCCACGCGGCCGACACCGCTGGTCCGCAAGCTGCACAGTAGCCACGGCGAAAAGCCTAAAAGCTAGTGGAAAAATGTGGCGAGAGAAAGAACAAAAAAAGGGCACAGGAATCAGCGCCGTCCAAAGTATCCGCACCCACTGCTGATGCTGGCCTGCTCGCGCGCTGGGGCCGGGGTGCCCTAGCGCTGGGTCGGTCACGGTCACCACAAGCCCGTCTCCGCGCGTCGCCGTCTCCAATCCAGTTATCCCGTTGCGTTCTAACCCGGAACGTGACACCGAGCCCCCGGTTTCCTCCTGCCACGACCGGACTCCCTCCCCCGGGTCGTCTGCCCCGGTCGCGGCGCTGTGTTCTTACCGGTCTCCCGTGCGTCCAGCTCTCATTCAGTGCTACGACGATCCACGCGACCACGCCCTGCGTGACTTGGAACGCGACGTGTACCGGACCGCCCAGCCGCTCTGGGAACAGCAGGCAGATCGAGTTCAGACGAAACCCGGACGGGGTATCCATCGCCCGCAGATCGAGCGTCCTCCTCGCCGCACCGTTGTGTACGGCCGGACTGGGACTGCCACAGTGACACCTGCAAACGTGACGATCGAGTTGAACTCGTGCAGAGCAGCTGCAGTTTGTGTACAGTACTAGGTGGATTGGCACGCCCGGACAAGGAGGAGCAGTGCCACCGGCCACGCCCGGCAACGGGCCACCCCTGGCTTCAAGGGTCAATACTGACAGCATTCGGCGAACATGCAGTTTGTGCAGGTGAATTCGAGCCGCCGGACCGTGCAGGTACCTGCCCCCTGCTGGTCCGCGTACAGCCGGAGTCAACACGTGCCCCGGTGTCTCCGTCGCAGCACGTACTCCGTACCGCCGGCCAGGGGAACGCAGGAAATGGTGACCGCCTTGGATCCAATCCAAAATGGAGAAAAAGCGGCGTTCAGTAGGCCTAGACGGTGACAACGGGCAAGCCCAGTCAATAGGCAACGGTAAGCATGTCGAGTGAAATAATCGTGCGCCTTTTTTGCTGTAGAGTGCCACCAGTGCTCGTTCCTCCGAATTTCTCGAGTGGTGGGCAGGAGATATATATACCAGGGGTGTTATTTACTCTTAGATATATATACGGTGGACAGGGACGGGTCCGCCACTCGCCACCGCGAGCGGACACGGACGGGCGGGCGCGCCGGGACAGCGACGGCATCGAGAAGGCCGCACACGGCCAAGGGAGCACGGGAGGGAGACGCGTGCACTGCAGGTCCAAGGAAAGCGTGTAGCGCATCAATCGCTCACCCGACGTGACCACCCCGCGGACACGGTGGCGCTTTTGTTTTCTTTCTTTTCTTTTTGGCGTCGTTAAGCACGCGTCAGGTATGCGACGACACGCTAATTAACAGCTTCCGCGCTTTGTTTAGTGAATCTGGCTCCCGATTGGTGCGCGCATGCAAACCCAACTGCTTTGGGAGTGGCCGGCTGGCGGCTGATGACTCGATCGCGTATGATATGCGCCCCTAGTTGCCGATCCGGGTGGTGTGCCAGCAAACGGATTTCTGAATCCTCTCCCTCTGTTCAGTACTGCTACTAGTACACGCTGCTGTCAGCGTGAGACCAAACTCTGGTCGAGTAGTAATCGGATTAATGGAGCAGTAATGTGAACATGAAAGTTTAAGTTCACACGCCGTCACTGTTGGATAAAAACTTGAGCGCGCGAAAGGGATTAGGGCCTGTCACTGCGTTTGGGAAACAGCCGGTGCTGCTATTCCTTATGCGGAGATAATATGTCACTTCTCGCGTTCATATGACATATCGAACATCCAAACACCGGAAAAAAATAAATTATAGATTGCTGGGTTTGGGTTTCATTTTGATTAGGAATGAGGGAATCTTCGTTCTCAAAGTTTACAAAGTTGTTATAATACAGAGCTAGCGGAAATCCAAGGATTACTACATACAACAAACGATTAAGTTTACAAAGTCTCTCGGAGTACCTACTATATGATTTGGAAGTTTAAAGTTTATTTTCGCACGGAGGGAGTTGGAGTACTTTTTTCAGTAGACTAAACCTTACTTAACATAGTTTGACTTCACAAAACCTTATAAATGGTTCTATACTTTGTGTACCAATGAGTAAAACAATTTAAGGAGACCATCAAGAATGAATTACTCATGTGAGATTATATTTGTTCGTACATAATGCTAAAGAACATTGTATAAGTACTCCCTCTGTTCCTAGAATATCCGTTGTTGCCTACGAACGTAATAGGCTACTAGCTGTATGCATGTACTACCACTGCAGCGCACTCACGAAGGCAGCCAAGCTTCTCTCCCCTCGCATGCAGTCTCCATCACACAAAATTCCAGTC
Source organism: Bothriochloa decipiens (assembly GCA_023333625.1). Lineage (NCBI taxonomy): Eukaryota > Viridiplantae > Streptophyta > Magnoliopsida > Poales > Poaceae > Bothriochloa > Bothriochloa decipiens. Next base: position 59,200,362 of record CM041632.1, read on the forward strand.
TAGAAAAAGAAAAGAAAAAAAAAATCCGGCAACCAGTGCCTTTTGTATGGGGTTGTCAGAGATGTCTTGTTTACTGGATCAAATGCTCTGGTGACACATACGGTGGAACGGAGGGAGTAGACTAGTAACGTACATGCTGTATAAGGTTTTCCCATATGCTTCAACTCATATCATCATTATAGTTATAATACCCATACCACCTTTGTTTACCAAGCACACGTCAACGCAAATGCACTAAATAAAATACACTAACGCGATGTCTAGAGCGTAGAGCCCATAGAACCGTGAGTCAATCCATTTCAATTTAAGTTCCGGCCAATACCAGTCAAACCAATCGTGCACAACGCAGCATTTGAATATGAGCACTCCTTGAACCCGTCCCGTACGGAACAGCCGCAGGACGAGCAGAGCGGAGTACTACTAGAACAGAGTACGGCACTGGTGTGTACAACGCCGGGGTGAGCCAAGCGACGGCGCCACGCAGATACCTCCCCCTGTCCCCCACGCCACGGCCGGTCCCACTCGTCAGCGTCCCAAACCGAGTAGTACCCGGCCCCACAAACCCAGCGCCGTCCGCTACGAGTACACCCGCTGCCACTGACCGCGAAACCGACCATTCGAGTCGGCGTGGCGGATAGAGACGGGCGCGTGTGCTATAGAAGCCTCGTCCAATCGACGCCGCCACGCCGGACACGAGAGGTCACTCGGCTTCCATCGGCTACTCACTTTCTCCGTTCTCCCCAGCCGCGTAGGCCGCGGTTCGTCTGCCCGCGCGGTCACCCACCTTCCCGCCCACCTTCCTCCGGGGATACCGCGTCCGCGTGCTCCTCCGCCCCCCGGTACCTATATATTCAGTCCACCAGCTCGCTCCCCTCCCAACTTCGACATCTCTAGCAAGATCACTCCTCGACAGCTCGATCATCATATCATTCGCCAACCAGATCGGATCATCAATCATCCGGAACCCAGCCGCCAGAGCTTCTACTTCTAGAAGAGAGCAAGAACCTTCGATCGATCGGTCCTTCCTTCCCTACAGCCTCCACACCGGCATGAGCACCTCGTACACCGAGGCGCAGTTCGGCTCCTTGTTTGACCTGCCGGCCAGCGACGACCTCACGTCCTGGTTCACTCACCTGATCGTCGAGGAGCAGGCGGCGGCGGCTGCGCTGCCGGCGTTCCAGGCGGCGCCGGTAGTGGCGATGGCGGACCCCAGCAGGAAGCGGAGCGCCGCCGACTACCACCAGCTCCTGGAAGGCGAGGCGTCCGGCGTCAAGAGGCAGCGATCCCCGACCACCAGCTCCGGCCGGGAGAACAGCGCCGGCAGCAATGACGGCGACCTCGAGCACACCTCCGGTGGCGCTGCCACCGCCGCCGGCGGCGCGGGCAGGGGCGGCGGGCGCCGGCTCTGGGTCAAGGAGCGGGACCACGAGTGGTGGGACCGGATGAGCAGCCCGGCGTGCCCCGAGGACGAGTTCCGCCGCGCCTTCCGCATGTCCAAAGCCACCTTCGAGGCCGTCTGCGAGGAGCTGGGCGCGGCGGTCGCCAAGGAGGACACGATGCTGCGCGCCGCCATCCCCGTCCGCCAGCGCGTGGCTGTCTGCATCTGGCGCCTCGCCACGGGGGAGCCGCTCCGCCTCGTGTCCAAGCGCTTCGGCCTGGGCATCTCCACCTGCCACAAGCTCGTGCTCGAGGTGTGCGCCGCCATCAAGGCCGTGCTCATGCCCAAGGCCGTGCAGTGGCCCGAGTCCCCCGACGCCGCTGCCGGGATGTCGGCGGCGTTCGAGGCCGCGTCGGGGATCCCGGGTGTCGTGGGCGCTATGTACACCACCCACATCCCCATCATCGCGCCCAAGGCCAACGTCGCCGCCTACTACAACCGCCGCCACACGGAGCGGAACCAGAAGACGTCCTACTCCATCACGGTGCAGGGCGTGGTGGACGCGGGCGGAGCGTTTACGGACGTCTGCATCGGCTGGCCGGGATCCATGTCCGACGCCGACGTGCTCGACCGGTCCGCGCTCTACGCGCAGCGCGGCGCCGCGGGGCTGCTGCAGGGCCAGTGGGTGGTGGGCGGCGCCGGGTACCCGCTCATGGACTGGCTGCTGGTGCCCTACACGGGCCACAACACGACGTGGGCGCAGCACGTGTTCAACGAGCGGGTGGACGGCGTGCGCGCCGTCGCCAGGGACGCCTTCCAGCGCCTCAAGTCGCGCTGGGGATGCCTCCAGAAGCGCACCGAGGTCAAGCTGCAGGACCTCCCCGTCGTGCTCGGCGCCTGCTGCGTCCTCCACAACATCTGCGAGCGCGCCGGCGACGCCGTCGACCCGGAAATCGCTTTCCAGCTCTTCGACGACGACATGGTCGCCGACAACCCCGTGCGCTCCACGGCGGCCGTCGCCGCGCGCGACAGCATCTCCCACAACCTCCTCCACCGCAAGAACAGCGCCGCCGGCGGCCCTGGATTCGGCGTCTTCAAATGAATAGCTCATCTTCGAGAAGAAGGCTCAGGATTTTCTTTTTTCAATCTTTCAGTAATTAATTAGGAGTTCATTACAGTTCTTCAAATTTGTCGGACGGAGAACAGAGGGCGATTTCTTTCTCGTTTTTTCGCTTGTAATAAGGGGGGAACAGAACAGAGCAAAAGGGGAGGTGATGATAGTGATACATACAGTAGGTGATTGTTTGATAGGATTTGAGATTGTTCTGCAATTTTTTGTAGTTTCGAAGATTCAATCATCATTTTTCAGATCTGGTGAGACTTTAGCCTGTATAGTCAATACTGTTGTGCAGGCTATTTTGCCACCAGACTTTGTAATCAGTGAGTTATGTTAAACCGAAGTTGATTTGGCCTCTCCAACCTCGGAATCAGATTCCCCCGTGTTCTCCATGTGTACGTAGACGCGTTATTTTGTTTGGATTGTTCTGGGGCCAAGCAGCACAAAGCAAGGAAGGCACGAGGAGATCTTTGAATTGACCACAGTCAAAGCAGCAGTGTCGTTCTTTGTTTAATTATTATGATGGAAATAAACTCTGACGAGTCCAGGCAGCATAAAAGAAACCTGCATCAGCTGTCTATTAGGTGGCACTAGTATGATCAGCTGAGCACAGTAGATTTTGAAGCAACCTTTGGATGTAGCAAGTTCAGTTATGTGAACTGCAGTACGTACGCCTCTAGATTGCAAGGGGCTTTGGCCTCTGTTCTGCTTGTTTTACATGTTTACTGAATGAAACAACATGAAACATATTAGCTGCACATTAGATACTTCGAATCTCTGATGGTCACAGATGATCACCACTCTTGGACTCGGTTTTTAAAGAGAGGATCTTTTCTTTGTTATCTCTCGCCTCAAGGAAATGCTGGCGCAAATTTAGTTCCAAAAACAAATAAAGTTCTGCCATCAGAGTCTGAACACGGAGCACAGAAAGTTGAGGTAACTTTGGGAAGGTCGGCACGACGACGGTCTGGGTCGCCTGGTTCCAGTGCTCCGACGACTGTTACTAGCTCTATTCCATTAGTTGACAGGAGGACTTGTAATTATTAAACCGCGGAACCAATCGTTTTCTGCAGTAACGAGCTAACGCATCGCTGTAAAAGTAGTTCAGAGAAGCAGTCTCACATAGAAGAGTTGACCTATTGTGCTGTGCCAAGAACATACTTAACCTGCAGCTGCAGTACCACCAACTTCCAGCTCTTTTTCCGAAAAGAAGAAAAGGCAACATGTAAAAATTCGAAAAGAAAAGGCACCTCTGTTCACACCATGACAGGGATCAAAAGCTCTCTGTCTAATTTACGACACTAGCGATGACAAAGCAACTCCATTAGTATTATTACTAGAATTAAACATGGGTCTCATGGGATGCGAGTTGACTGCATGGGAACGCATGTACTACGCACCAAAGCTCCGTCTTGACGCAGGTTGTTTTTTGAGATCGCAAAAAATCTGCAGACCGGATCAATAGATCATCGAAGAATGGTTGACTAGCGTCCAGCAGATTACAAGCAAGCAACGATGACGTCGTTGTTTGGTAGTGTACGGCCATGCTGAGAATTGGACAAACGAGCTGTAGTTTCACCGGAAAAAGAACAGATTTGGCCCATCTGGGGATCTGGCCGCCACTAGGGAGACCACCGTGCCGACATTACTAGAGTCTACTGACTGTATCTATCTACTCCAACTATAGGGAACAGTCCAGTCAACGGTCAACGGATCAGACACAGGTGTGAACTGAATCGCCAAAGTCGTGATCGTCTTTCAGAAAAGGAAAGGCACGTGTTTCAGTGCTTATCATAAAAATTTGAAATCTTGGGCTCCTGCGATAAGGGGATGCGTCATCGGCAAGTCTTGAAATGATGGGTACGTACCATCGATCAGTTGGAGTGCTGGGCCATCTATTTTTTTTCCCCCTCTTAACATGATCCGCACGAGATTGAGCCTATTTTCATCGCGTACGCAAAGATTTTTCTTTTGAGAAAAAAAAAGGATTTCTCCATGTGCTTTTCAGGCCTTGAAAACCTCTGTGCCCCAGCTCAGTGCCCAAGCGACCGACAGCTGCTCAGTGTCCCTTTCCCTCGTAGCTGTTCTTTTGAATTTGTTTATTATGGGAAAGCTCCATATGAACTCAAAGCATATATCAGAGCAGCATATACCAGAGTACCATGTTGCTTACATCAGAGGGTACAGGTACTTAAACCGAATCGTGCCATAAACAAACACCACCGGGCAGCAAATGCAGAACACCTAGTTGAGCAAGATGATGCGCTACGACATCATTACATTTTACAGATCCACAATGCATGATTAAAATTCATATACAAACAAATGTTTAATCTCATATGACGATGATAATCCATCGTGGTGAGGGGTAAACGCAATTCAAGAGCATCCCTGGACTCTCTAGTCTCCAGCTCTACCATGCCATGCCGCCATCTGCAGCAACATTCAGAGCTTGGAGACATGCCTTCAGTCTCCAAGCCGTTCAAAGGCGACGAAGGATTATTGCGGCTATTGCAAGCACCTGCAGCAGCGGCCTCACCCAGTTGACAGCTGTTCTGTTTATGTGCAGAAGAAGAAGAAAGACATGGAACGAGATTTGAATTTGGAAAAAAAAAAATGGAACAAAAAAGCGTAGAGGCGCGCATGTCGGTCGTTACCGTGGGCCGTTGCCGCGTGGGTTCGACTTTCTGGAGATTGGGCAAGTGGCGTCGGCCATTAGCCCACGGCCCAAAGCCACGTTTGATCGCTAGGCTCTCTTCATAGGCCCGCCCCTTCTTGTCTGCTCGCGCCGGCCTCTAATGGCACTGACATTTTCATGGGCCCCTTCAGTGGGCTTAGGCCGCTTCACGTGGGCTATTTCTGCGCACAAGTATGTCTCTGGCCCACACTTGCTCGCTGCTGCTCTCCGTACCGCAGGTCCGGTTGGTTGGTCGCGCTCCCCGGTCCTCGCCGCACGCGTCCTCCCTCCCTCCTCCCCCGAGGCCTCGCTGCTGCCTCCGCGTTGGAACTTGGAAGCGATCGATTTGCTCGCGCCTCGCGGTGAGCCGGTGGCCCTGTGTTCTCCCCAACCGCGGTCGCTACACTGACGCGGCAGAGCTCACTTCCGTCGGTTAACGGGCGCCACCAGCCCAGCCGCAGCCGCCGCGCGCGCCTGCCGACTACCGTCTGCGCCCGGGCCGCGCCCCCGGTTCCAGACGTGGGGCCGCTGTTTTCGTTGGAGTTGGCTTCACGCACATGCCGTCGCGCGTTGCGCGTCGTCAACTGATGGATGGGTGATGGCCACCGGCGCCGGTCGTCGTCACTTTGCGGCGCCGGCCGGGGGCCACGATGCTTTCTGTGTTGATGCGCACCTGCAGGTCCATCAGATTTAAATTTTCACTGCTCCAAGCCACGAGCAGCTAGCACACACTATTCAGGTTAGGCGTACGTGCACGATCGATCGAGCACGACGATGCACCCAACGGTGGGTACGTGATCTATCCCCCGTGCTAGGGGATGGGACGGCAACCCGGCCTTGTTCGTAGCCAGCAGAAGACACCTCATCATTTATAAGTTCTCTTTACCTTTATTTTGACATAGAGTATCTCCAGCATCTCCCTTTTTCCAATACAACCACTGTATTGGGGAAGTTGGTATGAAAACATGCTCTAGCAGCTCCCCTATCTCATCATCATTAATTGATGATCACAAAAAACACCCAACTCCCCCCAAATAGAGGGGGAGATGCAACTCACCCCAATACTTACCTTCATCTTCCTGCGTCCACGCAGAACTTGCATCTCCGGCGAGCTACGTCGGTTAACGGCGTGGGTGCTCCGGCGAGCTACGTTGATAGCAGTGGATGGGGCCGTAGCTAGCCATGGCGGTGGGCGCAACGACGACTGGGGACGCGACCGCGGCCATAGGCGGGCGCCATGGTGATCGGGCTGGGTGGCGCGATGGCCGAGGGGTGCATAGCTGCTGCTCGAGCTTGCACCGGGTGGATCCGTAGGTAGATCTGCTCGAGCTGCTTGGTGACTAAATGAGGTCAGGACCAGAGAAGTGGGCGGCGCGGTAGGGAGGGGCCGGGCAAAGTGGAGCAGTAGAAGGAGGAGAGGCAACGGAGGAGAGCAACGCGGCGGCGGCGGGGAAGAGCAGCGAGGCGGATGGAGGTGCCCGTCGCGGCTCTACGAGGAGGAGAGGCGGCGGCCTTTTCATGATCACGGGTGGGGAGTCACGGGGAGAAGAAACATTGCGGCAGTCAAGGAGGGGAAGGAAGAAAAGAAGGGAAAATATTTATCTGGCATATGGGTCTCATATATTGGGAATGTATATTGGTGATCTATTGGAGCTGCTCTTCGATATCAAAAAGAAATATTGGTGATCACCAATATTATCTTATGGGGGATGAAATATTGGTGATATGTCGGAGATGCTCTTACGACCAGCCATTCAGCAACAATGTTTTTCTCTCACAATAAATCGCATAACACAGAATCAGTCAACCAAAAACGATTTAGTGAGTACAAATGACCTGCAGGGGAGGGGGAGAGAGAGAGTCGTACCAAGCACAAAAGTTCTACAATAGCATAAGTTATTTCCAAGTGTTATTCTTTTTTATGTATATAAAAAATAAAAAAATAATGTTTCATATCTGATATATCTCAAGGAAAACAAAGGCTAGTACAAATGATAGACAAAAAGACACAAAACGATCTCTAAAGAAATAAAAGTAAATCAAAGACCAAATCGGTCATTTTTCGAGCTTGAAGATCGTACCACAGAAACAAAAACAGTAAAGAAGGCCACCTGCAAAGACACCAAAGTATTTTCATAACATGGATGATCTTACTGTCTTCTGAGTAGGACTTATTATACTTGCCATAAAAGGTGCATATGAGATAAGAGAAGTTTACGGCCGGATGTGGCCAAGCTTCAAGAAACTCTCCAAGGCTGTACGATGCTATGTGGACGCTTCCACTGCCTTGGATCAGCCGCAACAGCAAGCAAGAACAGCTGGCCTTGGTGTTTTCCTCTTCAACATGCAGGAACAACCAACGCAGGCTTTATATACCAGAGCCAAGCTTCACGGCTGCACTTCAGTTCTCATGGCTAAGGCTGCGAGCCTTGCTCTCGCCTCTGCGATCACAGATAAGCTCAGCCTGACTGAAGTCAATTTCCTGTCGGATAGTGAACAGCTAGTTCATTTCCTAAATAAGGAAGAGCTATCCAATCCTCCAGACTGGCGCATTAAACCTTTCACACAACTCTTCCACAATATAGCTACAAAAGTTTAAAGGTTTACAAGATTCAGCGATGACAAAATGATACTGCTGATGCTCTTGCTCGGCAGGCACTGCATGATCCACAAAATGTTCAAGCTACAGATTTAGTGTATGCTCCAATGTGAGCCATGTACCCCCACTGTTACAGGCTGCAAGCCTTGCATGATATATGTTTAAATAATGTTTCAATCTTAGCGGCAAGGTGCTGCTAATTTAATAAAGCTGTTTGTCGTAAAAAAAACTGTCGGAGAAGAAAATGAATCATATATTAATGATAGAGTATCTCCTAATAACTCTATAGATGAGCTGATAGTGAGCTATAAATGTTTATATAACCAACAACGGACTATATTACTCCCTCCGTCCGTGTATACAAGGCGCAACCACTTTTCTTTCAAGTCCGGGAATATAGGGCGGCGGCCTCGGCTGCTGTTCACGCGCGCATGCAAACATTTAGTGCTACGTCGCTCGTCTCCTTGGCTCCCACGTTGCATGCAGCTGACCGTTACTCACCGCTAGCAGCGCATACGAGCGAGACTAGTACTCGTATACGAAAGCAGTATAAGTTCTCATGATGCATTCTTTTTTCTCAAGTGGTCATTTTTTCACTGCATGAGTAAGCATCATCTTCTCTAGTGAGAATAGTGCATAACCCAACTTGCGTGCTTGTGTCTTAGCTCACTTACAACATTTTTGTGCAGCGACGAAGATGGCAGAGGTGACTGGAGCTGCTGAGGCTGCAGGGGCGCAAGCAGGGCAGCAGTTTGCTCGTGCTCGGCGCATGCGTCAGAGGGCACAGAAGGAGCTCGGCCATGCTCGAGTGCTCCATGTCTGCGCTACACGCATACGACGTCAAGAGCAAGTCGAGCTTGGCCGCGCCTGAGCCCTCCGTCGCCGTCAGCAAGTGGAGCTCCGCCGTGCGGGAGTTCTGTCGAACACTGGCAGATCTTGGCCGCACCTGAGCACTCCGTCTCCGTCAGCAAGTGAAGCGGCAGGTGACGACATGGCACCGACTCCGACAGCATTCGGTACGTTCCATACTCACTGGCCGGCGACACCATTGTTCCAGATTCTTTCGAGGACGAGGAGGAAGAAGCTAGAATTGCTGCACATCTTGCTGCTGAAGCAGAAAAAAATGAGAAAGCTCTTGCGATTGTCCGTCCAATGATGTTTAAAATCATCTTCCCTAATTTTCTTGAACTACACAAGTGATGCGAAACGAGCAATGTTGTGCTCTTGCTTTTTTATCTAATCGGTTACATGCAGTAGGAGTACATTTTTGTGAAACACTAAGGCACTAGCACTAAGCTATGCAGCGATGAAATTCACTGCATCTTGATAAATTTCCTTATCTACTTGTAGCCTTACTGGAAGTTGATGAATTCTCTCTAATGTTCCCTTCTTCATATGAGGGATAGCATAATGTTGCCCTCCTTTTGCACGCATAATCTCTATCATGCACCCCTGCAATGTTAGGAACACACGGTTTGACCTGTCTACTGGATATTCTAAGTACGCTTTGGTCACATTCGACTCAATGTCTTAGATGGTTGATGGAGATGACTTTTCAAACAAAGCCTGCAGAGCTGCAAAAAAAACCCAGATCCAAAACATTTAGATCCGGAGAGTTGGGTGGCTGGCACGTTAGCCATATATCCCACCCATCTGCTTGTGCAGCTTGACAAAAAACTAGATCGTCAACTGCAATATGCGTCCTTGCGTTATCTTGTTGGATGAATATAGGACGTCCTCGTTCTTCAGCTGGCCATTTTTCTTTGATGGCTGGCAACACCTTGTCAACGAAAAAGGTACGGATAGTATCTCTCGTGACCGATGTCATGGCCTTTAGCTGCATGGTTTCTGTACATGCATACAACCAAGATTAGTAGAGTAATCCTAATTTAAGTAAAATTAAACATCTTTACCCTTAGGCCTATTCGGACTTTTCCTCTTGGCTGGCTCCATCAAATGTGCATATGCCGCTCTCAAATCTTGGGCGGGCTTTTACGCCTAAAAACATCACTTTTTCGATGAAATTTTTGCTCTTGACATGTCTTCGAGGGATCTCTTCCCCAGGCGCCAAGTAATAAATTTGGTTTTTCTTTGTCCTATAGAGCCATTTCTCATCTATGTAAATGACATTGTACAAAGATTTGAAGGTTGGATCATCTGGTATGCTTTGACTATCAAGCATATTTAAGCAAAAACGCACACGTTCTTTCATGTTTTGTTCTGTTAAGGTGAACTTTATGGCATTTGTATGACGCCTAAACTTTTCTTCTTTGAGCCGGTCATGCAACGTGCTCTTAGGCATTTTCAAGGCGTTGGCTAGATCTCGGACAGTATGACGCTCTCTAAGCGGCACATCTTTTATGGCATCTGGGTTAAATGGTTTTTTTTCTACCATAAAATTTTTTCTTATTGTTTTCGAAAGCTAAAATACCACCATCAGTTTGTCCATCTCGCCATACGCGCTGGACAACTCTCACTGGAACCCCCATATCAGCAGCAATAGACTTCGTTACTCCCTCCTTCATCATGCCTGGAGCAGATCTTTCTAAGCACATGGCATAGATGACCTTTTTTTATATCAGGAGGGTAGTGCCTCCTCCTCCTGATATTGGTAGGAGTACCTACACACACAAATAAAATCATGCTCGTGTCAAACAGCCGTACGTACATGAGACATGCAGCAACAAAAATAAATGAAAAAAATCAGCTTCATCGGGTACTAACCTGAGTCGAGTGCCACAAAATTAGCTTCATAGGCAGCGGCGTCGTTTTGGTCCATGGCATGCCCACTGTCGTTCATTTCTTCAGTGTGGTCCACAGCGTGTACACCGGCGTCTCCTTCTCCAGGTTTAGGTTGAGCCACGGCATCCCCTTCGGCTCCAGCTTCATGCATGCCATCAGCTGCGTCGTTGTCGGTCTCGTCGTCATCGCCATCACCTGCAATGCTGCTAAACCATTAGACTCTGAAAGGCACCGAAAAATAAAAATGGGAACAAGAGGAATGAGTACCTTCATTGCCAGGTTCCCAAACGAAATCGTAGTCCAAATCTAGTACGCCTCCTTCAAATTCCCCAATTTCATCCCAATCTATAGGCTCATTCAGATCTAGACTAGGCATTATGAGTAGAGGGAAGGTTAGAGGAGTAAGATGTGGTGTGCACTGTGAATAAGCGTTCCCCATAATTATAGGAGGACATACAGGCCGTGACGCCACATGAAAAAAATTTCATTCAGGCGCCAAGGTTCAAAACGGGCACGCGCCAACGAAAAATTTTAGTCAAGCGAGAGAAATTAGCGCGAGCCAACGACGAAAATTTCAGTCAAGCGGAGAATTAGCGCGCCAACGGAACAAAATTCATCTGCATGTATGCAGCGCGGGGCAAGGGAAAAGTCCGAGCCGTTGGTTTGGCGTGCTGGCTCGCGGCGGATGCATGCACGTATGCGGGACACCTCCTTAATTAGACCCGAAGCCGATGCGCTTTCCTCGGAAGCCACAGCATTAAACGCGTTTATTGGTCTTTGTGAAAATGGAGTTACGCCTTGTATACACGGACGGAGGGAGTATCACTTTGCTCTAAGATAGTGGAGTTTAATTTGAGGGACAGTTTTAGACATAGTAGAGACCAATCTGCTATCCTAGCTTTTTTTTTGTCTTTTATATCCAAATAAAGTCCCCCGTTGCCTGGCGATCAGGATGTCTGTCCATCCTATTCCAATTTCGGTTTGATCCAGATCCATCGTCTCTTCATGGCAGTTTGACCCATGCTATTTGCTCCCTCCGTCTTAAATTATAAGTTATTCTAATAATTTTAGAAAGTTAAAGTATCTCATCAAAATTATGGAGAGAATTATAAAGATTTATGATATCAACTAAGTATATTATAAAAATATAGTTAACGAAGAATCTAATGATGCTTAGGATAAATGTTATTATCTTATCGTATAAATTTTAATAAAACTTGAGATGCTTTGATTCTTTAATATTTTTAAAATAACTTATAATTTAAGACAAAAGGAGTAGCTAATAGTAGCTCCACCAGACCACCGCTCTCTGGCCAAGCTTTAGTCTAGCTATGGACATTGACAAGACGAGTGGCGCGGCGGAAAAGGAAAATTCGAGCACTCTCCATATTTGGGCCGATCCTTTTGACTACTGATGCATCCATCTCTCTGCACGTTCCTACTCCATCGTCACTTCACTTGCATATTGCAACATATACTAATTGTTTAATCACCGGCCGGCAGGCAGACACGAATCATAATTCGGGAGGAACATATGCAAGCGTGCAGCTGGTCTGAGAGGCTCTGAGCTCATCAGCTAGCGCATCGTATGCAATTCATTGGCAGTAGTGCACGTTGCAGGGAGATTGACCGACGGTGACAAGAGATTCCAATAATTCCGCTAGCTTTTGCAAAAGCAGGCATCGTCACAATTCGTAGCTACAGATAGCGTTGTGCAATCCAGAAACTAAACTATGGCAAAGATATGGGAATTAGGATTCATCTTCCAATGGCAAGACGACAACGCAGGACCAAAGATCGCCTTTACTCTTTTCCTCTAGAATTGACACTCCCTTTATCATCTCTAAACACATCTTGTATTATTTTTTCGATAAGTTAATTTTTTGTCTGACCAAATATATATAAAATAATACTATTAACGAATTTACAGATTAAAATTTGTAAATGAAAATTTGACATAAACGAATATTTCATGGTTTCCTGTCCATGGAATGCTTAAGGCCCTGTATGCTCTAGTTTAGAACCAAGGGGGACGAGAGGGATTTTTTTTGAGGAATCGACGAGAGGGATTAAATCCCCTACAAGTTTAAATCTTTCTCCATCCCTTCAATCCTCATGGTTTCTGTTGTCAAAAAAGAATCCTCTCAATCCTACATGGAGCCCTTCAGCAGGATGCTTTTCGTCTCGACGCAGGCTATCCAATGATGCCACGTGCCACCCAAGATCCCTCCATGGGTTTTAAGGCCCAAACCTGTCGCCTATGTTTTAAGGCCCAAACCACTAAACCCACTTGGAGTCGTGTAGCCACTACATCCCCTCCATGATGTCAACGCATGTCGTCCCTCTCATCTTGACTGCTTGATCACCATGTGCTCACGCACCCACCTTGACTTTTCGACATCGTCTTCACCTCCATCCTCGCATGTACACTTTTTTTTTGGAGAAGAGAACAACCTCACATGTATAATTAGTAGTTGACGTCCCAAGTGTTAGCCACGTCCATCATTCGGCACTTAGTCCCTTGATCCAAGTTTCCACATCCGTCCTTCACTTCCTGGTGTATCGTGTGTAGTCTCCTTGCTTGACCTTCTCTATTGTTATCATCCATTTCACGCTCTGCACCTGCACATTACAAAACTAAGAGATATGTTGCACACACCACTCAATCGTGATATGGTTAGTCTCAACACACTAATTCAAAGCTCCGAACACCCTTGACAATAATTGATCACACACGTACACATGGGCATATATCCACCGTGCAGTATTCGCAAAGTTGCTTGTGTGGACGACAGAGAAAGGTAGCTGAAGTGACACCATATTGAAGATGTCGAGAGATGGCCTAAGCTTTTATCTCCGTGCATGCATGTTTTCATTACCTTTTGTCTATTTCCATTTTCCAATGATAAAACCAGGCAGAAGGGGTTTGGTGTTCTTTCTGGAAAAGGTACCCTATATATGCTATATGCTTTTCCAAATACGCGAGACCACCTTTCCCAAATAGAACATGTATATTCATTTGTTAAAACGCCCATCGCCCCATTCCTTTATTCTCGTGAAGCGCATTGTACGTCCAGCCACTTCTACATACGTCCAGGAAAAACATTGTGGAAAAGTTGATTATTATTAATGATATAATCCACCTATGTGTAGAATGCAAAATCATTACTTTGTGATTAGGAATATATTCAGAGATGATTTAATTGGAGTGTATAAAAATGTAAAACCTACACATAGTAGAAAAACATTCCTTTTTAGCACTAAGTTGCTCAAGAATAATAATCCATCCACGCACTTACGACAACGGTTGGGTGGCATATATTACAAATGACAAAACTTGACACCAACTAGATGTCATTTAATTTTGACTGACCATCTTGTATATCTCGTGTACACGAATTTTGACTACATATTGGCATTGATCGCCTAATTGCAATAGTATCATATCAATTAAGTGAGTGAGTGTATGGATACTTTAAAAATCTAATGCTCCCTCCGCTGAATCGTTTCTAGCTGATGCTGATTTGTTGTGAGATAAAAATACTGTTGAATGGCTGGATGATAAGTGATGATAGAACAAGCGAACAGGAGGAATTCGCAAAAGTTATGTATCTAAAAAAGTTAAAACTACACTTGGTTTAAAAAGGGATTGAAGTAGTACGTCACCTAATTGTTGTTTTGGTATTGATTACTGATCACAGAGGAAAGGCCAATCTTTTTTCTACTACTCCATCTAATTAAGCCGCAGGCATTTCAAGCAAGGTCAGGGTAGCAAGGGGCAAATGCATTGTTGAATATCACTAAAGAGCCCCGTTCTTCTAAATATTGCTTTCTCTTGATACAAAAATGTGCAATTTTTTTACATGATCGAGGAAAAAAAAATAACAATCCCAACTTCACAGACAAGACCATGAGACACGCTCATGACAATTGATATCATTGTGAGCCAATATCATTTGCTACAATACGAATATTATTCCTAAAAATCGCCCATCTGACTATAATTAATTTCCCCGTCATTTTATGTCCGGGCTGGGTGTGCTTTTACCTATTATCAGAAAAAAGTATTAATAACGATTTTCCTTTTTCACATATATATGAATTTTACCGTAGATGTACAGTTATATTGCAATAGGTTTCAGTAGTTGGATATTCGCTCCTCCCATCCTTGTGGTCGTGTCAAGTTTTGCTATCCTCTTCACATCACTCGCTCGGGTTCATCTCTCTCCGGTCCATCTCAAATTCCCATCGGAGAAACAAATAAAGAGGTCCGCGCGGGATGGTTTGACCACACGTACGTGATTGGTTTGAAGTGGCGGTGTGCAGATGCACATGCATGTGGGTTAATTTGGTTTAGAATTACAAGATGCATTGGGAGAAGTACTTCTTGCAGTGCCGTGTTACCATGTTTCCAGCAGAAACATCCAAGTCTACACAGTACACATGCATGCTACTACTATCTAGTATGATATATGGATGCACTATGCACATGCAGTATTTTCAGGTTTCATGGACTTGCTTGCATTGTCCCGGGGTACTTGGAAAGAAAGATTCTTCAATCTAGTATAAAAGCATAGAGAATTTGCATATCCATATATATAGTAGGGTGACTATTTGCTTTAGGCCTATAGCAAGCAAAAGGTTTTCTATTGATAGGGGAAAGGGGGGGAAATGCACCAAAACATTCAATAAAGCAGTTCAGTTAGATGGTCCAAGCTAGAGGCAAAGCTTATCTGGTTCATGCATGGCATGTCTGTCCTACGCATGCAGGAAGGGATCAAGATGGAACAGAAGCTAGCTAGCTATAGGTGTCTACTCACTCTACTGCTAGGTGGTGCCAAGAACATATAAAATTCATCTCTGCTGTTCCATCAACGGGCCAATTGCGGCATCTTCGTTTTTATTCCTTTCAAACGGGGAACACATATAGCTAGCTGCTCAAGTACACACATCCTCTCTTTTCCTCTCCGCCTATAAATACTGTACCACCCCCCTTGGGAACTCACCACCCAAATACACATAAACAGTAGTAGTTGATTATGTAAGTCCAGAGATAAACTAATCTCTCTAGATTAGCTGTCTCATCAATAGTTGTAGTGTAGCCACCACATATACACAGTTTGATTCCACATGGTATAAATGAAGAAGAAAGAGAGCGAGAGAGATGAGATGATCAGATCAGTAGTTCTATATATATATATGATTTTATATATTTTCATCGTTTTGTTGCTGTTTCATGATGTTCGATTATTGTGGGGTATAGTGGAGTGGTGGAGGCTGACAGAAGAGAGTGAGCACACATGGTGTCTTTCTTGCATGATGAATAAAAGAGTTCATGCTCGAAGCTATGCGTGCTCACTTCTCTCTCTGTCAGCCATTAGAACTCCTCTGTCTCTCGATCCCACTCTCTCTCGATCTCTCTTTCTCTGTTGATCTCTCCCATGCATGGTGATATTTATTACTTGCTTCTCTACGTGTTCTCTTTCCTGAGCACACACACACAACCTGTGTTCGTGGTGCCTTAGGGTTTTTGCACTTTGCCTGATGAAGAGAGGGAGGCGGGGGAGCTGGGTTCTTGAAGGTTTGACAGAAGAGAGTGAGCACACACGGTGGTTTCTTAGCACGAGTGTCATGCTGGGAGCTGTGCGTGCTCACTCTCTATCTGTCAGCCACTCATCAGGCCCATCTCTCTTTCTTTCCGATGCTATTTGCTATATATATATGATTTACATGTGGATCTCTATGCCGTGTATATCTTCTTCCTAATTAGTCGAAATGATCGTTCTTATTCTCATGTGTGGTTTATTTATTTGTCTTCGTATCTAACTTTTTTTTTGCAAGGGCCGGGCAATGATTGCAAAGAAAGGAGTGCAAAAGATACAATAGTTCAGAACTCCATCAGACAGGCTACATACGATCAAAACAGGATCGGATTGGTCGATTGGAGGGCTTATATTTATTGATTGTTTATCTCTCTTTCTTTGAATCTTTTTTCCGGTGTAAATTCCCAGCAATAATCATTTGTAGTTTTTTTCTTTATGAAACATAATCATTTGTAGTGATGGGTTGACGTACTCTCCCAAAGAAAGATCATTCTTCTCAGGGTGTTTTCTAGTGCTTTCATTTCTTTCTCTGAATATTTATGTCCATAAGCTTCAGTTGAACCTATTGGTATGTAAATTTGGTTCAGTGGCTCACCGTGTTATTGCATGTACAGAAATTATGACATTGATTTATATGAAAATACTTACGTATTTCATATTGTTGTGGCTCTTGATTTGTGAGATTTTTGCGAGTAAATAAAGATTACTTGAGATCATTGTATCTATCTGGTAAGAGAGTAAAAAATGATGACAAAGTGTGTGTAGGGGAATCATTTCAGCTCTTTGGCCATATTATTAGTGTGTGTGCTCTCTGAATACTTTAAGTTTAAAATGGCCATATATAGGAATATATAGGGGAGCAATTTTAATATTACTCAGTGGACGGCCATACTCGTATGTGTGAACACAACGCCACACAAATTATTATTAGCGCAGGATATATAACTAACTCAGCTATTTTTTTCAGGGTTCAGTTACTCTTGGAATGGTCAAACTTTGTACCTTCAAGCGACGACAATATTTGGCAAAAGTGATATAGCAAAAGTGATTATTGGATTTTGTAGCGGGATATGCAAAAGTGATTAGATAAACTATGAAGACATTTTTCATAATAATCTTGTCGTCCCAAAATATAAGAATTTTTAAGACTTTTAGAACATATATATTAAACAATAAGGGAAAAGTTTATTGTAGTGGTCCACCTCCTGATTTAGCTACTCTTGGGCTAATTATTCATTACATAAAAAGGCTTTATTCCTGCCACATGTAGAAGGTTATTTTTTTCCTTCTGAGATTGTTTTTCAGGCCGCTGATGCTACCGGTGGCAGCGGATCTGTCCTTCCGGTTGCTAGTGGTGATGCTAGCAGCATCGGATCTTATGTTCAGTTTTACCTTTAGAAGATACAACCGATGTGCTTTTGGCGTCATTTACTCCCTATAATGGTTGAGCATATTGCGCCTCTTATGCGGTCTCCATATTCGTGGAGCCTTCTGTTGGTAGGGATTGTGGTTCTCGGGTCCAGATCTAGTGTACTTTTATGATCGCAATGGAGTTTTCTGAAGAGTACACCGTAGTACGCGAGGAAGACGAAGTTTCAAGACCTAGTGGTGTGCTTCAATGTAATTTTATTTTATATTGAGGTCTTAATTATAAAAGAGATTTTAATTTAATGAAAGCCAGTCCCTTTCTTAAAAAAATATATGGTAATGCTCCCTCTGTACATTACGATCGAGCTAGTATGGCTAGTTGGATGGATTCAAAATTTTTCTCCAATACAATCTTAGCTTGGGGTGTACGTTCTTAAGTCCCAACTCTAGCTAGGTATTTTTCTCCTCCTCCTTCTCCTCCTCTCTCTCTCTCAATCCAGCTCCAAAGTCCAAATTAACCTTCTCCTCTTTCACGGCCTCCAAATCAACAATTCTCTCAATCAACTTTTGTGTGTACATCCCCTCAAGTATGATTTTTTTCACCAACTCCTTGTCTGAAGCCGTTTCCCATATGTGGTGGGGCTTTTTAGAAGCCACAATAAAATATCTTTTAGAAGACATAATAAAGAGGTCCTCCTCCTCCCCTCGCCCCTCCTCCACTTACCTTCTCGGCCCTTCCCCGTCAATCTTCTTCTCCTTCCAATCCCCTTCCCCATGAGACCATCTGCCATCATGGGGTCACAACCAGATTTGGCTGGAGTCTAGTTGCAAAGCTCGATAGGTCATAGTTTCTGGGTGCACATGTGTTAGGTTTAGTCCCACATTTATAATTGGTGGTGTAGGAGCACAACATACAAGGCGGTGGCAATTTCTACATATTAGACTAGTATTTTCGGTTGAGTTAGGCTTAAAGCCCAGATATGTGGTGGGCTCTGTTGGACCTGGGCCCGAGGGGTTGTCGGCTCAGGGAAGCACGAGCTGAGTCGGAATCCACTGCGGACTCTAACAACATGCACTCACAATATTTGAAAAACCAGTACATACTAAACAAAATTTCACCCTGTTAAATTTTTACATCTATAAAACAAATGCATAACCCTCTAATTTTCTCTATCTTCGCCTCTGTTGGAGTCAACAACAAAATTCGGCTAGAGTACAGATAGATTCATGACGTGCAAATGTAACAGGTCCACATGTAATGAGCCATGGTGAAGTAGAGAATGCCAAAGGTAGCAATGAAGAATTAATGAAAAAGAGCGTAATTATATTACATTTGCGTGGAACTTAAAATCCTACAGGAAATAAAACTGTAAGAAAGTTTTCCATTGTGACCTTTGAGTAACACGGAAAAATAAACAAAATCAAAGAGAGATAGACACAACAAAGAAAATTTTCCATGAGATCTGACCACATAACTAGTAACCCAAAGGAAGAATTTCACAAGATTTAATCCTTTGTTCGAAATGGATATACGTACATAGGAAAAATGCCTATAAGATATTGCAACCCTCTAAAATTCTTATATTTTGTTTGTTCAAAAGGAGACCTTATTAACAACATGAGATATTTGCATGCAGCAGAGGATGATGAAAAAAAAGACAAATAACCATCAGCATATATGCAAATCTCCCATTTTCAACGGCGCTTCTTTTATCCGGCCAAGCAGGAATGTCAACAAACTCTAGTTAATCCTACGAAAGGCAGCAATGTCCAATGCCAAGCATCATCCCGGAAGCAAGAAAATTAACAGGCATATTTGTCATCATTGTGGTGAATCAGTTAACCCTGACATGACGCGCGCGTCGCCATATTCTATGAACCTAGCAGCGAGCTAGGCAGATACCAACGCGCTGGTGCCTAGCTAGCTAGGTAGCTAAGCCCCGGCATCGATGCCATGCATGCTGTTTGTTGCTTTGGGAATTCTTCTAGAGATCGATCGACAGTGGAGGTCGTTAGTTCGTCATCGTAGATTACTAAATTAGGCGCCAAGCCGCAAAGGTTTCAACTTTAAGTAGGAGAAGAGAACCTAGCTATATGAACTCCCTCTCAGTTCAATTTCGCTTTTCTAGGTACAATGTATATTTAAGTGCTCGCTCTGTCCAAAATAAAAAAATACAACTATAAGTTGTGTGCTAGTTTTTTTTTCGTGACCGAGACTTCACCTGTTTTTTATTAAGAGATAAGTTGTGTGCTAGTTAATGTGGTTCACGTCTGACCGAGTTTCTAGTAATGCATTATGCTAGAATTGCATTGTTTTCTAAACATATATATAGAAGCACATAACAAAGCTATGTTTTGGATTGAGATAGATACATCTTTGCTGGAAATATGAAAACCAATTCAAAAGACAGATCTTGACTATTCGTATAACTTTATATGTAAGTATATATGTGGATGCGGTGAGTTAAAAAAATTGAGTGACTGAAATATTCTTTAAGAAAATTGGTGTTCAAATTTCTATCGAAGATATTGTGCCGGATAGCTAGGGCTTTCATGCAAGCTCGGTGATTCAGAAACAAACAACCGGGCCGGAGAAGCTGTCGATGGTACTGCGCGGAAAAGCGCGCACCGAAAGGCCGGCCCGATGAGTTTTCAAAGAAATGAGACGGCCCAATAAACGGGCGGCCCAAAGATTCGTCTGCTCTCCTCGCGACTCGGGCCTAAAGCGGCAATGGCTGGGCCGGTGTGCTTCTCCATGGGCCTAATGGGATTCCCCTCCATTGCACTGCTATTCTTTTTTTTGTTTCCCTTTTTCCACCTTTGCTTTGCTTTGCTTTGATTCGATTCGAGGGTGAGAATTGGTAGGTCTCGGTTGCGTGCAGCGTCGGCGATGAGGTCAGGTGGTGGTAGGCTGCAAAAGCAAAAGGCAAAAAACTGCGTATACCTTTTATTTTTCTTGTTTATTAGGTCCTCCTCCATCCACCCAGGCCATCTTCTTCGGTGAAAAAGACGGCGAGCCTCGCTCTCTTCTCGCTTCCTCGTCACACCGTAGGAAAAACTGCACTCGAGTGCAGAGAGACCAGAGACCAAATCAGAGAGAGGCACGCAAAATTCCGGATGCCACGTGAATTCCGGACGCCGTCCTCACTGTTCTGACTCAGAGACTCACTCGAGCACGACGGCGACTCCTCCGTCCACAACGATCGCCGGAAAAAAAAAACGCGTGGCCAGGGCGATCGTCCGAGCAGAGTTGAGTACTTGAGCGGAGCGGAGCGGAGCTTCCCCGCATGCAAACAAACAAAAGCTCACTTTATTAATTTTGTGGCACGAGATTTTTCACGGCAACAATATCGATTGGTATTGTTCATTTCGAAAAAAAAAACACTAACTTGGTATTCGAGGCGTTGGTGACTAGCTGTATCTTTCAATTCAATCGATATAAATAAGAAAGGCTGCTTGGTAAACGTTAGAGAAATTTGATTTAAAACAACACCAAAATGAGCTGTAGTACTCCGTAGTTTCAAAGGAATTGATTGATGGGAATAGTAGCTAGATAGAGCCGGGGAAATCTGGCGTCGGTTTCAGCGCTTTTCCTCTGGTCCCCGGACGTCTCTTTCGGAGATCCTCCTCCTCCCTGTATCCCATCTCACATCTGCGCGTCATCCTGGCCGAAAGGGCACGGCGGCGAAGGCCCAGGGCCTCACCGACCGCCCCTTGCCCCCGGCCGCCGAGAAAACAACGGGACCGGACGAACGAAATGACGGGCAGAAGATGGATTCCCGTCGGTCCATCCATCCATGGAGCTTGTCAGTCAGCTCAGCCTCAGCGTGTGAGATATCTATCTATCGGAAAGTGGCTTTGTCTGATGGGCGGCCGTGTCTCGTTTGTTTCAGATCGCACTTAACTACCACTACAGTGGTACTGAAGTAGTATAGTGGCCGCCGGCCAGGCATGGGACCCCTCTAGCATCTACTCTGATGAGTAGTCTCTAACTCTAAATCATAGGGGCACTGATATGGCAGATTAGGGCTCTAAATCTTAACACTGCTACTCTCTACTCTATACTTAGAGCCTTGGAGGCATGCATGATCACGTCAAGGATTCTACTATACTACTCTACGTAAAAAGCGCTGCTGCAGTGGAGTACTGTACTACTCCGTAGCTACTAGTGGATGATCGATGTCCCGGCGGTGCCCCGGTGTAGCAGGTACAGTACGTTACCAACTTAGCTGAGCGGGATTAATCACACCCAGCCCATTAACTGTCCTGTCACACCATGACCATATATATATATATATATTCTTATTTAAAGACAAATAATCAGAAATAGAGACAAAAGATACAATTAGAATAAGAAGATAAAATATTGACAAGTAGAGTCAGAAATTTAGAAAACAGAGTAAATACTTTGGAAGCAAAATTAGAAGAATTAAGAGCTAGAATAGAACTTAATGCAGAATGTAAGAATGATAGAAATATTATCACTAGTACTGAGTTAAAAGAGCAGACTATAATAAATAGAAAAGATGATAAAGCTACACAATTAAAAGACGCCATAATAAATTTTGGTAGTAAATATATAGTTAGGTTACCATTCAAAGATATAGTAGAAATAAAAATACCGGTAAAATTAAACTTAACTCTAAATATCTCTTATAAAATATTAGCGTTGATAGATACTGGATGCACAAAGAATATTATACATAATAAATATTTTGCAAGATGCCTAAAAATAGTTCATACAATAGATCAAAATAAAACAAAAATATCTACTGATATGTCTAGAATACAAAGACCTCATAATCAATTAGCTTATAATATAGAAATATAAATAAATAATATAAAATATATAATAGATAAAATTATAATAAGAGATTTATCTATGATAAGTGTTGATATGTTGCTAGGTTTAAGATTTTTATAATTTTCAGTACAAACAACAATTATACATGAGTAAGGAATTACTTTTGTTCCTCATCAAGATAATATTCCATACATAATAGAAATACAAAGAAATATAAATTCTAATATAGATAGGTCTAATCTAAAAATTGAAGGGTATGATAATTATAGAAATGAAGAGTTGAGCGAAAATATAGAAGATTTTCATGTAGCAAATTCAAGTATAGAATGCATTAGTTTAAAATCACCAGAGCCAAACTGGTATAGGGACATAAAGTCCAAAAAAGATATAGATAAAATAGTTCAAAGACTAAAAGATATTCAAATAATTGGAGAAATACCTATGAAGCATTGGGAAAAGAATAGCATAATATGTAAAATTAATATAAATCCAGACTATATAATTAAGACAAGTTCAACACCTAAAGATATAGAAGAATTTAAAATGCATATAGAAGAATTGCTAAAACTTAGAGTTATAAGAGAAAGTCGAAGTCCTCACAGATCAGCAGCATTTATAGTTAAAAATCATGCTGAAATAGCCAGAGAAAAATCAAGAATGGTTATTAATTAGAAAAGACTAAATGATAATACTACAAGGATATAAATATTTCTCAAAATTTGATCTAAAAGCTGGTTTTTGGCAAGTAAAAATGGCAGAAGAATTAATAGAATGGACTAATTTCACATGTCCTCAAGGTCATTTCGAATGGATAGTAATGCCTTTAGGTTTAAAAAATGCCCTTGCTTTATTTCAAAGAAAAATGCAGAATATCTTTAATAAAAATGAAGAATTCATACTAGTTTATATTGATGATCTTTTAATCTTTTTAAAATCCTACAAAGAGCACATAGCTCATTTAGAAGCATTTTTTAGAAAGATAGAGCAGCATGGGTTAATACTTTCTAAAAAAAATAAAAATATGCAAAGAAAAGATAAATTTCTTAGGCCATGAAATAGGAGATGGAAAAATTCATTTGCAAGATCATATTGCAAAGAAAATTTTACAATTTCCTGATGTTATGAATGATAAGAAAACTTTACAATAATTTCTAGGGATAGTGAATTATGCTAGAAATTATATTGAAAATTTAGCAAAGCTAGCTGGTCCATTATATGCAAAGTTAAGAAAGAATGGATAAAAACATTTTAATTCTGAAGATATAAAATTAGTAAGAATCATAAAAGAAAAGTTAAAGATTTAAAACCCTTAGAATTATCTTTAGATGATAATTATTTTATTATAGAAACAGATGCATCAGAATTAGGATGGGGTGCAATACTTAAACAAAAATCGCATAAATATTCTTCAAAGTTAGAAGAAAAAATATGCAGACATGCTTCAGGTAAATATAAGTTAAAAGCAATAAACAATACAGATAGAGAAATCTTAGTTGTTGTCAATGCAATAAATGCTTTTAGATTATATTTAGGATTTAAAGAATTCATAGTAAGAACAGACTATGAAGCTATATGCAGATATTATAATAAAGTTAACAGTAAGAAAAGTTCAACTAGAAGATGAGTTTTATTTGAAGATATTATCACTGAAAATGATTATAAAGTTATATTTGAACGTATAAAAGGAAAAGATAATACCTTACCTGATATATTTTCATGATCATCTGTTTTACAGGAATAAAGAAAGGAACAAGTCTCAATGGAGATAAAAATTACTATTTTGGAGCTGAGAATAAGTTAAGAATTTTTTCTCCTAATACATATAAATTCAAACCCAAAGACCATATTATTCTAGACAATATTCAAGAATGCATTCTAGACAACTTTTGGTTTTAATATAACAATAAGAGGGAAGACAGAGGATATATGTTAGCAATATTAAATAGTCTAGCTGAATATTTTAATATGATAAATAAGAAAATACAGCCAAAAGTACAGAGGAATCATACCAGAAGTTTACTTAACATATGAATCAATTGTATTCCAGCAGATAGAAATGGAAAGAGAAGGAAAGGGTAAGCCATCATTCAAAAAATATCTAGATGTTGACCAAGCTCTTTCATATGCACGAAGTCTTTTGGGAATAAATTATTTCATTTAATCAGAAGCAAAAGATTATATTCAAAAATATAAAAGAGCAAGAGATATGAAGATTAATGTGCCAGAAATGAATATGCAAGAAGCAAGCTCATCAAAAATACCCACATATAAAGATGTTATAAAAATAGATATATCAAATGAAGATGATATTGATAAAAAAATAAAAGAAAAGCTTGACTTAATTATTCCTCAATTGAAGAAAAATATAAAAGAACAGGTCTTGCAAGAAGTTAGAAATGAAATAAATGAGAATTTTTAAATCATACATCAAGATTATGAAGAGAATATAAGAAAAGATTACGAGGAATATATAAAGAAAGATTATGATTCAAAGATGAATGCACATAT
The DNA here is from genome assembly GCA_023333625.1 of Bothriochloa decipiens. NCBI lineage: Eukaryota > Viridiplantae > Streptophyta > Magnoliopsida > Poales > Poaceae > Bothriochloa > Bothriochloa decipiens. Next base: position 59,225,158 of record CM041632.1, read on the forward strand.
ATCTAATGAAGATATCATGGATATGGGCAACCATCAGAATAATAGTCTTCAATATCATGAAATAATAGCTTTTAATATAAAAATATATATATTCCCTATGTTGATAAGGTGTTATCAATAATTTGGCCCGGGAAAGAAGATAATATCACTGAATTCAATACACATGCCAGAGTGCTGTAATTGATATTTGTAACATCAATTATTCAGGCATGGAAGATCATATCTATACCCTTAATACTTTTGAGTGAAAACAGTCAGTGCAAAAGGAATATACAGTGAATAGAATAAAATATTCTGAAAGTCCCCTATCCATCAGAGGAAAGCATCAATTATCGAAGACGAAGTCATTGTCATACAATAATGCCAGAAGATAATCTCGAAGGTAAATAATTAAAGACCATCCAACTGTTCAGAAGACGTGGTTGTGAGAGACTCTCACCCCTCAGAGGATAAGTGCGATATATATATATATATAATCCTTCTTTGATTAGGCCGACGGGGCCTAACGATGGCTTGGCTTGTTGTAAATGTGAGTTAATTAGAAGTTGGATGAGACGACGACCGTGACGGCCCCAGCCGGCGCCCGTAATACGTCCGTGCTCACCGTCTCTAGTCTCGGAGCCAAGAAAGACAAGGAGAGCAGGACGCGCAGGTAACCTCGATCAGCTCCTCTGAATCTGAAATCTGGATGATGTCGTTTTGAGCTTTGTCGATCGTCACCTTCGTTCCGTCTCCTGAAAAAACGCGCAGCCGAGACATGGACTTTCTGTTCCGTAGTGCCAAGTTGTGTCCCCGTGTGTGTGTGTGTGTGGCCATGACCATCCGAATTGCATGTAATCGTTGTATATATTATTAACTTATACTTCTGGTCCCAAAATAAACGTGCATCTGATGAATTGAACTTTTTAACACTTAATTAGATATTTTAGGTAGAACTATTATAAAAGTATATCCCACGATCACTCTAATGGTATTTATTGTGCACCATTAGAGTATACATTTTTGCACCTCAATAAAGTTGTACACTTATTTTTAGGATGGGGGTATTAGTGTTTGCGTACGTTCCAATGAAACATACATTATGTTGTACAATTATGTAATATTTGTCGGAATATGGAAATCTTGCCAGAACCATTTCATAAGGGAGAGCTGTGTTTAACGGTTTTTTTTTTCTCAATGCATAGAGATTCCAGGCTAACTCTACATATGTGTGGTTCTCGCAAGTCTCAGGTGCACTAAGTGGCTACTACCGGAAAAAAAGAGTCTAACTTCTCATGATGCACTTGTAGGGTTTATCTCTTCTTAGTCATGGGATCAATTTTACAAGTGAGATATACTTTCTGCATACAATTAGGCCCCTAGATTATTATCACCAATTTGGGTTTATGCCTGGTAGGTCGATCATGGAGGCAATTTTCTTATTACGACAGTTGATGGAGAGGCATAGGGAGCAGAAGAAAGACTTGCACATGGTCTTTATTGACCTCGAGAAGGCGTATGACAAAGTACCGAGAAATGTCATGTGGTGGGCCTTGGAAAAGCACAAAGTCCCAACTAAGTACATCACCCTCATCAAGGATATGTACAGGGATGTGGTGACGTGTGTCCGAACATGTGATGGCGACACCAGTGACTTTCCAATTAAAATAGGACTACATCAAGGGTCGGCATTGAGCCCTTATTTATTTGCTTTGGTGATGGATGAGGTCACAAGGGACATACAAAGTGATATCCCTTGGTATATGCTCTTTGCTGATGATGTGGTGCTAGTGGATGAGACTAGGGCAGGGGTTAATAGGAAATTAGAACTATGGAGGCACACGTTAGAGTCGAAAGGGTTTAGACTTAGTAGGACCAAGACCAAGTACATGAGGTACGATTTCAGCGCGATTAGGAATGAGGAGGGAGACGTTAGCCTCGATGGGCAAGTGGTGGCCAAGAAGGATACTTTTCGGTATTTAGGATCGATGCTACAAAAGGATGGTGACATTGATGAAGATGTTAGGCATAGAATTTCAGCCGGTTGGTTAAAATGGCGTCAAGCTTCAGGCGTCCTCTGTGACAGAAGGGTGCCTCAGAAGTTAAAAGGTAAGTTTTATAGGACAGCGATTCGTCCGGTGATGTTATACGGTGCTGAATGTTGGCCTACAAAAAGAAGACATATCCAGCAATTGAGTGTAGCAGAGATGCGTATGTTACGATGGTGTTGTGGGCACACAAGGAGGGATAGAGTCCGGAACGACGATATTCGGGATAGGGTTGGGGTGCACCAATTGAGAAAAAATTGATTCAACATCTGTTCAGATGGTTTGGCCATGTCCAACGGAGGCCTCCTGAGGCACCGGTGCGTAGTGGGGTTCTAAAGCGGGTCGATAATGTAAAGAGAGGTAGAGGTCGACCTAAACTGACTTAGGACGAGTCGGTTAAGAGAGACCTTAAGGAGTGGAATATCCCTAAGGATTTAGCTATGGATAGGAGCGCTTGGAGACTAGCAATTAACGTGCCCGAACCGTAATCCTTTTCTTGTACCATTTATGTATTCTTTGTTTTCATGCCTCTTTTGAGTTTCATCTCTAGTCTACCCCAACTTGCTTGGAACAAAAGACTATGTTTTTTTTGTTATTGTTGTAGTATACTTCGATCTTGAAGCCATCTTTTTGGTGTGCCATCATTACATTGTGAAGTACGTTCGAAACGAAACGAGGCGCATCATGGTAAAAAAAATGGTGCGAGAAACAGTCATTTCAATACACTTTTACTCTTCACTTTCACAAAAAAACCTAGGCCATGTTTAGATGGCGAAAAAACTTGTCTAAAAAGTACGGTAATATTTTGTTTGTATTTTGTATTTCTTGTCTAATCATGGCCTAAGTAGGCTTAAAAGATTCGTCTCTCAAATTATAAATAAATTATATGATTAGTTATTTTTTACTTATAATTAGTGCTTCATTTATGTGTGCAAATATTTGATATGGCGGGAAATCTTAAAAAGTTTTTAACTTTTCAACCTATCTAAACAAGGCCCTAGAGTAATTTGCTTAGGGAAGGGAGTACGCAACACTCCAAAGGTCGTTGTGAACACGAAAAATGTCAAAAGAACAGTAGACTAGAGGGGAACAGAGCGGAAGGCCATTTTCTTGCGTCACTGACTGAAAAGGAGAGGAAGGGAGAAAAAGGGCACCGTTTACTTTTTTCTGTCCACCGATTTCTCCCGAGTCCCAAATATGCTTTTCGCACTATACAGTCTTAGTAATTCCTTGGGCACCAAGTCCCACTGATCTCAAAATATTCCCACGGCTTATTCACTCACCTCACACCTTTTTGCAGCTTTGGTTTGTTGAGAGTTGTTTCACCAAGTTACTTCAAGACTCTGCAAGACAGATACTGTACTTGTCGGGTACCTGGATAAGGGGTACCCTAAACCCTGACCCAGGAGAAGTAAACCCCGAGCAATTAGCGCAAATCCACGGAAAAAACTCCCCACGTTCTAAGCCAGCAGCTCTCTAGAAAAGACAAGGCCCAACACTCAGGAAGTAAGCCGTACTAGGCCGGCCCACGAATGGGACGCACCAACCCATGCGAAGCCCCACCTCGACGGGGGCCCTCGAGTGACGGAACTCGGCGCGGGCGGTCGACCCCCCCATTGAATGACGGACATTCGCGCGGGCGGACGATTCGGAGGACGCCGCTGCTGAATCCCTTCCGACCCCCCACAAGTCTCGTCAAATACAACGGCGAGACCAAGCCTAAGCTTTGGCTAGCCGACTTCAGATTGGCATGCCAGCTGGGCGGGACACGCAACGACCATGCCATCATCTGCCAGCTTCCCATGTTCCTGTCGGACACGGCTCGGGGGTGGCTCGAGGATCTCACCCAACCAGATCCACGACTGGGGCGACCTTGTGAGGGTGTTTGTGGGGATATGACCCCCATATACCCTCACGGCTATACTTGGGCCGCACCTTTGAAGACGGTCCAACCCAAGATGAAGACGTGCGGCACACGACGTGCACCGCACAGACTAGTAATAGTACAAAATAGGCTATTCTACTTGTAACTCTGTCCCTTCGGCATATATAAGGAGGGGCAGAGGTCCTTAGACATGGGAGGTTATCCGATCTACCGGATCATCACGATCTCATACCCAATCAATGAAATATACAGAGCACAGGACGTAGGGTTTTACGCCACGCTGGCGGCATGAACCTGTATACATCTTGTGTCTTGTGTCTCTGTAACCATCCGGTTCTCGATCACGTGCGCCCCTTCCGATCAATCTACCATCTTAGGTCTACCCCTAGATGGACCGCCGGTGATATCCCATCGACAGTTAGCGCGCCAGGTAGGGGGTGCGCGCTGATCATCTGGTGAACCAGATGGAAATTTTCTTCATCAACGTCATCCACGACAACTCTACTTCCTGCGGCAGACGTTCTTCATCAACATCGTCCATGGCGAATCGGTGACGAGCCGGCTTCCTGCAGTGGACATCCTTCACCGTCTGTGCGTTCACCGACCACTGGTGTAGCAACGACCACTGGAACTGTGGAAGCGATGCAGCCCACTTCCGCACCAACGTCATTGACCACCTCGCCAATGAGTCTACTCTGGCAACTCGTCGACAGATTCCTTGGTGGATCGATCCACATCGATCTACCGAGGATGGCTTCACCATCGTTCATCGCCGTCGGCATAGACGTACGTGCTGTACGGACTACTCGGGCCGCCCAGATCCAATCTGGCTGTAGACCAACCATCACCCGAGCAACCAACACCTTCATCGTGAGTCATCATCATCAGCTTAGTCACGCGCGCACGCTGTGCATGGCGGTTGTGTGGTTCGCTTCGGGATGACCACGACTCTATCCGACCACGGTCCCGCTGATGTATCCGAGTATGACTCTGTACTCTCGGGTAATCATGCCAGATCTGCTACGAGTACAAGGCCAAATACATCTACGGGACATGCAAGTTAACTGTCTGACTCGCATGCGTCATGTATGGAGTAGTGTCCAGCAACAGCCGATCTGCTCAGCATGCAAAGCTAAGTTCATATCCCTTATTTATTTTCTAATCTAATATCCTATACAATATATTATGATATAACATGTATGCGGATATGTACATATATATATGCTTGGTTATTTCAATAGGAATCGCCCCGCATCATGCCTCAACGGCGGCACGAGTTTTGTTGGCTGCACGTGCTACTGGAGCTTGACGGATTCGGCGCACACAGGCTGCCACCGAGTCGTCGAGCCGTCAAGCGAGCCACGACGAGCCATGTCCATCCGCTCACCCACGACAACAACACGTCTCCAAAGACAAGCTAAGTTTATTTGAGAAATTACTAAAATTCTTTGTTATCTTCTCTCTGTTACAGCTTTGCATCCGTGCACCGATCTGTTATACATGTGCCCTGCATAAGTCACAATTGAACTTTGTTTCTTGCCCATTGAGAATGGCTTGACAAGGCACTGTCTCGATCCTCTTATGATGTGTTACAGCTCCGCGCTACATGGCACTAGGAGATTTGGCAATCGCTCTCTAACAGTACTAGGTACCTAGTGATCCTAGCGGTCCTATGCTGTTCACTAGCGCATCCCTATATCACCTAACAGAGTTAGCTCGCTTTGAGGGTGGGAGCAAAACTTAATTGTTGATATTTTTTCTACGACAACATGCGTACTTAAAATACATCAGCCTGTTGATTTTCTCTCCGGAGATCAATTATTTGTACATCATGTACTACCGCTCTTCATGTTTATTTTTCAGGGACAAGGTTCGGTTGCCGAGCACACTCCGTACGCTCAGGGACTGGATCAAGGATCATCATCCAGGTGGTCATGCCATCTGGCACTCGGACTTAACATCTAACCAGTTGGTCCAACTGCTCGTCGCCACGGCTTGGTGCCGTGCACTGCACAACCTCATATCTGACCACGCTGCTCGGGGACTCATCGTCGTCGCCTCGGCTCGGTGTCACGCACTGCACAGCCTCATCTCCGACCACGCTGCTCGGGGACTCATCATCGTCGCCTCGGCTCGGTGTCACGCACTGCACAACCTCGTCTCCAACCTCATGATGCTCGGGGACTCATCATCGTCGCCTCGGCTTGGTGCCACGCATCACACAGCCTCGTCTCCAACCTCACGCTGCTCAGGGACTCGTCATCGTCGTCTCGGCTCGGTGTCACGCACCACACAGCCTCGGCTCCATGCCATGCGCCACACAGCATGTGCTCCATCCAGGACTTACCTGGGGACTGCACATTCGACTTGCCACCCAGAGGTGTCTACGGAACAGTGGTTCTCGGTGTCCCTCGATCCGATCGAGCCTGAGCTATGTTTCCTAAGCAGAAGGCCGTAGGTTCATACCTGGGATTTTGCATCAACTCGTCATTTGGCACTGACTACGGACTAGTTAGTGTTGTGTTGAGTTTTTTCTTAAAAGCTCGATGCAACATGTTCCATCTTCCACCAAGCTTGGGGACTACGTGGGCCCACATCACCTCGCGGTGACTGAGCCTATCCTTTCTTGGATTGTTCGCATTAGCATTTCAGTGATCTCTGTATCACATGTTAACGTGGGCCCATGTCCTAGAGACGTGAAAAACGTTTTTCTTTTTCTCAGTGCACCACGCATCTTTCGACAGACCACCTACCTTGACAGAAGCCGTGGTCGGGAGTAGACTTACGAACTCCTTGGGATGAAGCTGGTCGGCACTACGTGGTTAGCATCATCACTGGTCAGGACTACGTTGACTACATCTTCGCTGGTCGGCACTACGTGGTTAGCATCTTCGCTGGTCGGCACTACGTGGTCAGCATCTTCGCTGGTCGGCACTACGTGGTCAGCATCTTCGCTGGTCGGGACTACGTCGACTACATCTTCGCTGGTTGGCACTATGTGTCAGCATCTTCACCGGTCGGCACCACGTGGTCTGCATCTTCACTGCTCAACACAGGACAAGACGGCAACTCCCTCAAGACACATGGTGCTCGGGGACTAGCTGTGGGATATGACCCCCATATACCCTCACGGCTATACTTGGCTACACCTTTGAAGATGGTCCAGCCCAAAATGAAGACGTGTGGCACACGACGTGCACCGCATAGATTAGTAATAGTACCAAATAAGCTATTCTACTTGTAACTCTGTCCCTTCTGCATATATAAGGAGGGGCAGAGGTCCTTAGATAGGGGAGGTCATCCGATCTACCAGATCACCACGATCTCATATCCAATCAATGCAATATATAGAGCACAGGACGTAGGGTTTTACGCCACACTGGCGGCCTGAACCTGTATAAATCTTGTGTCTTGTGTCTCTGTAACCATCCGGTTCCCAATCACGTGCGCCCCTTTCGATCAATCTACCATCTTAGGTCTACCCCTAGAGGGACCGCCGATGATATCTCATTGACAGTGTTCGAGGGCAACTTTAAGGGGACCTACTTGCGCCCAGGCAATAAGTGGGACCTCCGGAACTGCAAGCAGAAGCCAAAGGAGTCTCTCTGTATCTTCGCTCGACGCTTCTCCAAGCAACGTACCGAGCTCCCCCACATCTCCGATGAGGACATCATCCAGGCTTTCATTGCCGGGACCACTTGCAAGGAGCTAGTACACGAGTTGGGGCGCAACACCCCTAAGACCGCCAATGAGCTGATGGACATCGTCGCCAGCTTCGCCACGGGCGAGGAAGCTGTTGGTGTGTTCTTCGACGGCGACCATGGCAAGGGGAAGGCCAAGGAGGGTGATCCTGAGAGCTTGAACTAGGCCGCCAAGAAGAACAACACCAAGAAGAAGAAGAACCAGCTAGGAAAGCATGAGGCCGTGGCCGATGACCTTGTTGCCGCCGCCGAACGCAAGAAGCATCGAGGTCCCCCCGAGAAGGGCCTCTTCGACGAGATGCTGAAAAAGCCATGCCCTATCATTAGGGGCCCACCAACCACAACCTCAAGGACTGTCGAATGCTGAAGAAGTACTTTGAGGGCTTGGGGCTCAAGAAGGACGACGAGGAGGAGGAACCCAAGGACAAGGGTGGCGACAAGGAGGACGGCTTCCCCGAGGTCTACGACTACTACATGATCTATGGGGGGCCCTCGGCCCAGCTCTCACCACGACAATGCAAGAGGGAGCGTCGAGAGGTCTTTGTGTGGGTTGCGACCCCCCATTACCTCGACTGGTCTGACACGACCATCATGTTCGACCGTGATGACCACCCAGACCATGTCCCCAGGCCAGGGGTGTACCCACTCATCATCGACCCCATCATCGTCAACACCCATCTCTCCAAGGTACTCATGGACGGAGGTAGCAGCCTCAATATCATTTATGCAGATACCCTCAACCTCCTAGGGATCCCAAGGACAAAACTCTAACCTAGCGTCGGGGGCTTCCACGGAGTTGTACCGGGGAAGAAGGCTCTCCCCATCGGTCGCATCGACCTCCCCGTCTGCTTCGGCACCTCCGCGAACTTCAGGAAGGAGATGCTCACATTCGAGGTAGTCGGGTTCAACGACACGTAGCATGCCATCATCGGCGGACTCGGCTACACCAAGTTCATGGCGGTTCCCAACTACACCTACCTTAAGCTCAAGATGTGGCGTAATCACCGTCGGCCCCTCCTACGAGCACGCATACGACTGCGATGTCGAGTGCGTGAAGAACGGGGAGGTCGTCGAGGAGTCTACGATGATGGCGGCGACCCTCGAGGGCCTCGCTGCCGAGGTCCTCGACCCCAAGCGCCACACCAGTAACTTTGAGCCCATAGAAGACACGAAGCCCATTCTCCTCAACCCCAGCAGCTTTGACGGGAAGGTGCTAATGATCAGCGCCACCCTCAATGACAAATAGGAAGCAGTGCTCGTTGACTTTCTCCGCGCAAATGCCGACATGTTTGCATGAAGTCCTTCAGATATGCCGAGCACACTGACAGAAGTCGCCGAGCACGCCTTGGAGATCCGTGCCGGATCCAAGCCGGTGAAGCAACGCTTGCGCCGCTTCGACGAGGAGAAGCGCAAGATCATTGGGAAGGAGATTCACAAGCTTTTGGAGGCCGGGTTCATCAAGGAAGTTCATCATCCTGAGTGGTTAGCTAATCCTATATTAGTTAAGAAAAAGAGTGGGAAATATAGGATGTGTGTAGATTACACCAGTTTGAATAAAGCATGTCCGAAAGTTCCTTTCCCTTTACCACGCATTGATCAAATTGTCGATTCTACTGTAGGATGTGAAACTCTTTCCTTTCTTGATGCTTACTCCGGCTATCACCAAATCAAGATGAAGGAGTCCGACCAGCTCGCGACTTCCTTTATCACCCCTTTTGGCATGTACTGCTATGTTACCATGCCTTTCGGCCTTTGAAACGCCGGGGTGATGTATCAGCGGTGCATTCTCCATGTCTTCGGTGAACACATCAGGCTGACAGTCGAGGCCTACGTCGATGACATTGTAGTCAAAACCAAAAAGGCCGACAACCTCATCGACGACCTCGAGATCGTGTTCAGGTGCCTCTGGGCAAAGAATATCAAACTCAACCCCGAGAAGTGTTTCTTCGATGTCCCTCGAGGCATGCTATCGGGGTACATAGTTTCAGTATCGAGGCCAACCCTAAAAAGGCCTCCACGGTCACTAGGATGGGTCCGATCCAAGATCTCAAGGGCATTCAGAAGGTTACGGGTTGCCTCGCAGCCCTCAGTCGCTTCATCTCACGACTCGGAGAGAAAGCACTGCCCTTGTACCGCCTCTTGAAGAAATCGGAACACTTTACATAGACCCTCGGGGCTGAGGAAGCCCTCGTCAACCTTAAGACTATGCTGACCTCTCCTTCAATCCTCGTACCCCCAAACCCAGCTGAGCCTCTCTTCCTCTATCTCGCCGCAACCACCCAGTGGTCAGCGCGGCCATAGTAGTCGAGAGGGAAGAAGAAGGGCACATCTTGCCCATCCAACAGCCTGTCTATTTCATCTGTGAGGTACTCTCGGAGACCAAGGTCTGCTATCTATAGATCCAGAAGCTACTCTACGCCATCGTGCTCACATGGCGCAAACTCCGACACTACTTCCTCATCCACCCGGTGATCGTGGTCTCATCTTTCCTCCTCGGGGAGATAGTCCAAAACCGGGAGGCCATAGGGAGAATTGCAAAGTGGGCGGTTGAGCTCATGGGCGATACCCTCTCCTTCGCTCCATGCAAAGCCATCAAGTCCTAGGTACTAGCGGATTTTATTGCAGAATGGACCGACACTCGGCTACCTCCCACTCAGATCCAGGTGGAGTTGTGGACGATGTACTTCAACAGGTCCTTGACAAAAACAGGGGCGAGCGCGGGCCTGCTCTTCATCTTGCCCCTCGGAGTCCACATGTGGTATGTCATACAACTCCACTTCACCACCTCCAACAACGTTGCAGAGTATGAGGCCCTCATCAACGGCTTGCATATCGCCATCGAGCTCAGGGTTTGACGCCTCGATGTTTGTGGCGACTCGTAGCTTGTGATCGACCAAGTCATGAAGGTCTCAAGTTGCCATGACCCCAAGATGAAAGCCTACTGCAAGGAGGTCTGCAAGTTGGAGGACAAGTTCTACGACCTCAGGCTCAACCACATCGCACGAAGGTACAATGAGGCCGCAGACGAGCTGGCAATGATTGCATCAACTCAAGGCACCATCCCACCTGATGTTTTCTCCAAGGACCTATACAAGCCTTCCGTTGATCTAGGCACAGGGGAAGGAGCTACAACATAGATAGTCGACCCCCCTCCCTTGACTGAAGCCCCCTCGACTGGGGCCGAGGCCATGGAGATCGAGGGGTCGCCTCCTCCACGAACCCCAGAGCTGAATTGGCGTACTCCCTTCCTCAACTGTCTTGTCCGAATGGAACTTCCAGAAGATCAGACCGAGGCCCGTCAGATCACTCAACGGGTCAAGACCTACGTCCTCTATGGTGATGACAAGGAGCTCTATCGATGGAACCCCACCGGGTCCTTCAGTGCTGCATTACCGTCGAGGAGGGAAGGAAGCTGCTCAAAGACTTACACTCGGGGGCTTATAGCCACCACGCTGCTCCAAGGACCCTTGTCAGAAATGTCCTCCGGTAAGGTTTCTACTGGGCGATCACAGTCTCCGACACCATCAACCTCGTCCGCTCATGCGAAGGGTGCAAATTCTACGCCAAGCAAACCCACCTCCCAGCCAATGCTCTACAGATGATCCATATTACGTGGCCATTCATGGTTTAGGGGCTTGATCTCGTGGGACCACTGAAGAAGACAACTGGGGGCTACACTCATCTGCTCGTAGCCGTCGACAAGTTCTCCAAGTGGATCGGGGCTCGGCCCATCACCAATGTTCGGTCCGAGCTGGTAGTACTATTCTTCACCGACATCATCCATCGCTTCGGGGTCCCCAACGTCATCATCACTGATCACGACACGTAGTTCACTGGCAAGAAGTTCTTAGATTTCTGCGACCACCATCACATCCATGTGAACTAGTCCACTATCGCTCATCCTAGAACTAACGGCCAGGTCGAGCATGCTAACGGTATGATTTTACAAGGTCTTGAGCCTCGGATCTTCAATCGGCTGAACAAGCATGGCAAGAAGTGGGTTGTTGAGCTGCCTTCGGTTATATGGAGCCTAAGGACAATGCCAAGTTGAGCCACGGGGTTCACCTCATTCTTTATGGTCTACGGGTCTGAGGCTGTCCTCCCCACCGATCTCGAGTACGGGTCCCCTCGGCTGAAGGCCTACAACAAGCAGACGAATGAGGAAGCACTCGTAAATGCCATCGACCAACTCGAGGAGGCTCGAGACGTGGCTCTCCTCAATTCTATGAGATACCAGCAGAAACTCTGACGGTACCACGACAAGCACGTGCGCAAGTGGGATCTCCAAGTCGGTGACCTCGTCCTCCGTCGATGGCAGAACAACAAAGGCCGCCAGAAGCTAACTCCACTGTGGGAGGGCCCCTTCATTGTGGCGGAGGTGTTGATGCCCAAAACCTACAAGCTATCCGACGGGAAGGGCGAAACCTTTACCAATGCATGGAATATTGAACAACTATGTTGCTTTTAACTTTAGGGCCGAGGCCTTGTACTTTTTTGCATCTCATGAATGAATAAAAAAGTGTGTTCAATTTTAGTGCATTTTTTGTTCATTTCCATGTCATGAATGAATAAGAACTGCTTTCGTTTACAGTTCAACTTTTTGTTCATAAGTTTAAGGTAGCCTCGACTCTGTTTCATCATAATCAAGCCTTCCTCGGGGGCTACAAGGAGGGAACCCCCTAAGTTCTTAAAAAACTCATACGTTTTTTCGAAATTCGACGTCTATTCTTCCTTATACGCCTCGATATGTGTTCTTACTTAGTCAAAAATGCCATGAAAGTGTCCTAAGGGTCAAGGGCTATTAAGCCGTGAGATCGTCTACGCCCTTGCGCTATGGTACCTCCACTGACTCCCCCTTCGAGGGGCACTACCGTGCACCGAGTTTACTAAGCGAGAACACAATCAGGCTAGCAAAAGACAAAAGGACTTAAAACTCGCAAAATATATACATCAATGTAATGTTTCATAAGGCCACCGAGGCCACACCAGCATGGTTCACAAAAACTGACTATTACATGGGCCTTCTTGCCTAGATTTGGCTAACAGCTCACCTTCTTCACCATCAACGTCAGGAGGGACGACCTCGGGCTTGAACAACTTCGCCAACTCGCCCCTAGGAACCTCAGCCACCTCGACCAAGGCTAAGTGCATCTCGTGGTTTTCGGCCTCGGACTTGTTGGGGTCAGAGACAAAGCCGTGGGAGACTACCCCCATTTTGTACGTGTAGCCTGAGTGGGCAATGACCAACGCCCTCTTCACGCCATGATGAAGCACGCCGCGGATTCGCTCCTGCACGACACGGCCGAGGGTGTACATCCGCCAGAGATTGGAGCCCCCACGCACGTCACCCTCGACCTCGTCCTCGGGGTTGACCTCCAGGCTATCACAGGCCGAGGTAATGGCGCCATGAAGCTTCTCGTTCAGCGCCGCCTCAGCCCAGTAAAGCTCCTGCAGCGTCTTGGTGTTCTGCTCGGCCTCGAGCTTTTGCTCCTTGAGGTCTAAAAAATTAAAATTAGTCACGATGGACAAAGCACCAAAGCGAAGAAATTAAGGACAAAAAAGACACTTGGGAGGTCTTCTGCCGAGTCAAGTCGCAGTCTTCTTTTTTGGCCGACTCAAGTCGCAGTCTTCTTTTTTGGCCTTAGTTTCTTCGCTACCAGGGCCCAAGACGAGGCACAAAAGACCTCCGAGGACCTCCTCCTGACCCAGGAGAAGTAAACCCCGGGCAATTAGCACAAATCCACGGAAAAAGCTCCCCACGTTTGAAAGGTCCTAATGGCTAGAGGGGGTGAATAGCCTAATAAAATTTCTTACAAAGACACTTAAGCAACTTGTTAGACTAAGAGATGGCGTAAATGCAAAGCTAAATCTTTGATTACTCTATGCAAGCCTTTCTAACAAGTCTAGTATATAGGCTATACTACTAGCACCCTATCAACAACAAGCCTAGCAATTTTAAACAAGAATACTCTAGGCACTTCACTAAACTAGCAAGAGCAACAAGATAAGAACACAAAGGAGCTACACAAGCTAGATACAAGAGAGGGGGATTGGATTATTATACCAATGCGAAGTGATGAGTTCATCTTTAGTGGGTTCATCATTATCATCATCACTATCGGGTTGTACCTTAGTGGCCTTAGCCATGAAGCAAGTCGATGGAGCACCAAATAGAGAAATTTTCTCTTGAATGGCAATGCTTGCATGCCCCTTCTTCTTGCTCTTAGAATCATCCTCATCTTCATCATTTGAGGAGGAGGAGTCACTTTCCCATGTAGTCACATGAGATTCGCCCTTCTTCTTCTTGTGGGAAGAGTCATTCTTCTCTTCCTTCTTCTTTTGTTTCTTCTTCTCCTTCTTCACCGCATCCTCATCATCACTATCATATGGGCATTTGACGATGAGATGCTCCTTGCTATGGCACTGGAAGCACTTCTTTGAATGTTCACTTGTCTTGGAAGAGCTTCTCTTTCTTCTTGACCGGTACCCCTTCTTCTTCATGAGCTTGCCCATCTTTTTGACAAGAAGAGCCATCTTGTCATTCGCCTCTTCTTATTCACTAGAGCTTGGGCATGATTCATCTTCACTTGATGACTCTTGCTTCTCTTGCCTTTACCCTTGGATGATGTGGCCTTGAATGCCACACTCTTCTTGTCATCTTCATTCTTGTCCTCATCCTTCTTCTTCTTCTTGTTCACCAACTTCTTCTTCTCATGATCTTCTCTAAACTCATCATCGGCCATGATCTCTTCAAGAATTTGATTTGGAGTTGGGCTATCCTTCATTGTGGTTTTCACCATAACCGTGATCAAGGTGTCAAATCTCTTTGGCAAGCATCTCAAAAATTTTGTAGAGAATTGACTATCCTTGATTTCTACCCCAAGTGCCTTGAGCTCATTCACAATCACTTGCAACCTATGAAACATCTCCAGCACACTCTCATCATCCTTCATCTTGAAGCTTGAGAACTTCTCTTGCAAGACATATGCTCTTGCGGTCTTCACATTTGCGGTGCCCTCAAATGACTCCTTGAGCTTTTTCTATGCATCATGAGCCACTTTGAGTTTTTGATGATCTCAAAGGTATTGTCATCAAGAGCTTCATGGAGAGCACTGATAGCAATGTCATTGCATTGTACTTCCTCTCTTCTGCCGCTGTAGGGTTGTCGGCATTGGCAACCTCCACCTTTACTTCGGTGGCCTTCCACATCTCTCGATTGATTGACTTGAGGTGGCCAATCATCTTGACCTTCCAATAGGCATAAGTGGTGCCATCGAAAGGTGGTTCCCTCTTGGTGTTGTTGATATGCAATTGTGCCATTTTTTACCGTAGGAGTTTATCCAATTGCAAACAAACGGTGCCTAGCTCTGATGCCACGTGAAAGGTCCTAATGGCTAGAGTGGGGTGAATAGCCTAATAAAATTTCTTGCAAAGACACTTAAGTAACTTGTTAGACTAAGAGATGGTGTAAATGCAAAGCTAAAGCTTTGATTACTCTATGCAAGCCTTTCTAACAAGTCTAGTATATAGGCTATACTACTAGCACCCTATCAACAACAAGCCTAGCAATTCTAAACAAGAATACTCTAGGCACTTCACTAAACTAGCAAGAGTAACAAGATAAGAACACAAAGGAGCTACACAAGCTAGATACAAGAGAGGAGGATTGGATTGTTATACCAACGTGAAGTGTAGATGGCCAATCACCCAACTGAGATAACCACACAAGAGAATCCTCGGCAATCACAATATGAACACAATGATTTTTTCTCCGAGGTTCACTTGCTTCCCAGCAAGCTACTCCTCGTTGTGGTGATACTCCCGCTTGGAGATATGCACGCTAAATTGGCACTCAACACCAAACCCGCTGCCGGGTGCCGCACTATCAACACAAGACGGGGATCCTCCAAGCCACGCGCAATCCACTAGAGTATCCTTCTGCAAACTCCCACGAGGAAGGATCAAGAATCCCTCACAAGAACACCGGGTGTGGCCTCGAACAATCTCCACCTCGAGCTCAACACCCCGCTGCCTCTAAACCGTCTAGGGTGACAGGAATCACCCAAGAGTAACAAGAACTCCGCAGCGAACTCGAAGATCTAGTTGCAACTCTCAATGCTTAGCACTAGATTCTCACTCAATCTCATTCTAGATGAACAAGCAAGTCAAGAGATGAGTGGGGAGGAGTTTTTCTCACTCAAAGAATGCTCAGGAATAAAAGAATGGGCAAGAATGCCTCCCAACGGCCGGCCAAAGCCCATATATAGTCACCTCGGATTAGCCTATCGGAACTTCCGGTGGAGCCCCACCGGAACTTCCGGTCAGTTCATATCTAGCCATTGTACGCGAGTCAGTCCAGATCTAGCCGTTGTACGTGAGTCAGTCCGCGAAGTCATCCAGAACTTCTGGTCACCTGACCGGAACTTCCGGTCATCCACCGGAAGTGATTCGGGCGGGCGGTTGCTCGGGCTGGGCTGACCGGAACTTCCACCGAAACTTCCGGTCACCAACCGGAAGTGTTTCGAAGCGTGCGGTTTCTCGGGCTGGGCTGACCAGAACTTTCGGTCCAGGCCCACCGGAACTTCCGCTAGTCTAGCACTACCCCACACTAAAATGGGCATATCTCTTAGCTTCGAACTCCATTTTTGATGATCTTGGACTCTATGAAAAGTTTATCCAGAGGGCTACACAACCAATATATCCTCAAGATTCCAAACATTATGAATTAAAGAAGTTTTCTAATTCAAGATCCATCACTTCTCTTTTCCAACACAAGTGTTCTTCATCATCGCGCCTTCGCCAATCCAAGTCACACCACTTGCCAACGAAGCTAACCTCAACATGTAAACCTCTTTGATCACAAGAGTTAGCATATCTCCAAGAAGAACAGGGGCAAGGGTTAGCTCTCTAGTTAGTCTCTCATATGCATCATGCCAAGTCAAACCTAGAGGCACTTGAACCACGAATTCAACTGTGAATTCCCCTCTTCATAGTCGGTTATTGATCCTAAATGTGATCACACTCTCTATAGTGTCTTGATCACTGAAAGGAAATCACCTATCTCTTATACCTTTGCCTTGAGCCCTTGATGCTTGATCAACACAATGTCCAAGTCCACCATCAAGTCCCTAGGCATCACCTCCATGTTGCTTATGTGTATAGTCACACTTAGATGAATCATTAGCAACATTGAATGTCATCAATTATCAAAACCAAACAAGAGCTTTCAATCTCCTCTTTTTTGGTAATTGATGATAACCCTTCACAAAAATCTCAAAGATATGGAAATTGAATTCAATATAAAATTGAATTGCTTGTCCAAGATAAAATGATCATGAATCTTGGTTGGACAAGCATTTCAACTTCGGTTTTGGCAGTGATAGCTCCCCCTACATATGTGCATCCAATGTTTGGTAGATTTTCAAGCACATATGCATAGATAAGAATTGTGGGAGAGATATCACTATCAAAATTGATGCTAAGGTTTATAGAATGGACCTTTGAAGCGTGATACCAATCAGAGTGCGATAATAAATCATCCTTAGCATCATGGTAACTAGACATACATAAAAACTCAAAATACCTCATTAGATCAATATTATAAGAGAGATACATTGAATTGCATGAAAAACACTATGTCTAGAAACCACAAGAGAGCATGCTAGTACTTCATATCATCATTCAAGTTCTAGAACTAGCATACACCATTCAAGCATGAATATTGAATTTAAACTTGCAATGCTCCATATCATCATGCTATGCATATACAAATGCAACAAATAGCTTGTGAGCTTGCTCCCCCTATTTGTGTGCTCAAATTTTAAGTTTTAATTGATCCCCTTCCATTGATCTTTGTGACTTTTTATGACTT
>CM041632.1:59243041-59254577 GCA_023333625.1 Bothriochloa decipiens
GGGGGTGCATCAACTCATGTTGGAGAAGCTAAGTATGTTCAATTCATTCCTCAACTTAAAATATCTTCTTTCATCAAGTGGCTTGGTGAAAATGTTGGCTAGTTGATCTTCAGTGCCAATGCTTTCAATGCTAATATCACCTTTTTGTTGATGATCCCTTATGAAGTGGTGCCTCACATCAATGTGCTTTGTTCTTGAGTGTTGAACCGGATTGTTGGTCATCTTGATAGCACTCTCATTGTCACAAAACAAAGGCACATGCTTGAACTTGATTCCATAGTCCTTCAAGGTGGCTTTCATCCATAGCAATTGTGCACAACAATTCCTCGCACTAATATATTCGGCTTCGGTGGTGGAAAGTGTAACACTATTTTGTTTCTTTGAGGACCAAGAAACTAGAGATCTTCTAAGCACTTGCCATGTTGTCACACCCCAATTTTAAGGATAAAATGGGATATATAAAAGCCTTATATGCGTTCCCGGAAGTCACACACATAAGTCGACAAATCATAAACAATACCATCTCAAAGTTTATTACATAGAGAACAAATATTCATTACATTGTCTCATATATAAAAGTCTGATAAATATAAAACATCTAGCACTCTTGCGGAAGCTTCAACCACATGGACGAAGTTGACTGGTGAACATCAAGCCTAATACTCATTACGGTAATCCTTATTCCAGCCTTGATCTGTTACCCATCCGGGATTTTCCAAAATTGAAAGTAAAGCAAGCGTAAGTACTCAACGGTACTCAACAAGTATAACCAAGGGTTCATGAGGCACAAATAGCTGACATGGTTAATTGTATTTAGCTTTTAGTTATATAACAAGTTTGGCAATTAGCATCAACAAGGTATTATCATCCCCATAACCACATGATCACAAGATATAGCTGAATAAACGAATTGCACAAAAACCATTAAATGAACATAACATATTTCCTCAGTTTTTCAGGCCACCCGTAACCATGGGCATAGACAATATATTGATTTAAACTCTGCGCAGAGGCGTACACTTTCACTGTGAGTCATGTTTTACAATTGAGTGGGTTAATTACTCTTAAATCACCACAAAACATATAAAGCCACCCATAGGTTCTTCTAACCAAAAAGGGACGCGTAGACATCAGATGTAGGAACCCCCTTCTAATATGACACATTCCTTCCCGGCTATACACATAAGGACAGAGGTTGTCCTATACCTAACTCGCATACCACTAACCAGCTAGAAAAAGGTCCCATGAGCAACTAGAGCCAGAGCCATATAGCCCTCGCAGTTGTACGAAAAGTCCCAGCTTTTGCCAAAGGATTACATTCATCTTATATGGTTAACACATATTTATTATTCCAGCATACATGATCATGGTTAAAGATTTGCACTAGCAACAGACTACCCTAAATGCATATATCCCAAGGTTAACAAGGTAAAAGTATTCAATAGCTAGGAATTCCCTAATTAGGCATCAAAGGACACATGCAAATGAATTATATTGTATCATGAATAGGACAACAAGGCATAGGCATAGCACCCCTAGGCTCAGGCATTGCTCTGGACTCTCCATTCATACTCGCTCGCTTGTATCCCCCCGTACAAGCACTTCGATGTAGGATAATACAATCTCTCTTCCTCCACTGGACGTAGGGCCTTCTCTTGCCCGAACCAGGATAAAAATCATGTGTTCATCTTGCATCACCATCCAGATTAGGGAGCACGCCATATTTTACTCGTTGGGTTCTTGTCCACGGGACAGAACACCAACAGTACTTGCTTCCACCGAGTGGCATCCCGTTTAGTGTATTCACTCCGTCCAAAGAAAAAAAAGTCAAAATGATTTTAGACTTAACCAAAAGTTATATAAAATGCTAACATTTACAACTAATTTGAGACATAAATATTCACACTACTTATTATACATCTGATAAAACTTAAGCAAATTTGACTTACATAAATCTTATATTCATATTTTGAGACGGAGGGAGTAATAACGAAATACATATATCACTTTCATCCCAAATAGCGAGATTAGTTGCTTTTTTTATTTAAATACCACTCTTGCTTTTTAGTATTTTGAGTTAGAACTTGCTTAATCCCTTCTTTTCTTTAACTGGCCATTTCTATTTAACAAAACCCCCTAAGGCTATCCGCGTGGTACACTTAATTCATCCTCTAAAAAGCCTGGTCATCAAGATTCTTTCCTCTATACTCAATTCTCCCGCATCCATCATCCACTATATCTTCTACTCTATACCAACTACTAACAGTGTGGCCCACATTTTGTAAATTTATAAATTTTATATAAATATATCTATGTGAGATATTGTTTTAAAGGATTGAAACGAATTCAGTGGTGTAATCAAGATTTAATTTGTTTTTTAATTTATGAGTTATAACATTTTTTAGTTAGTTGAAATAACGGGGTCCGCCGCTAGATTCTCCCGCGCATGCGCTCTCTCTCGCTCGGTCGCTTCTGCCTCGCGCGTGGAGGGGCCGCTGGCCGATAGCGGACGATGGCAAGCGTGTGGAGGCCAATAGCGTATCCTTTAGTATCCCCCGATGCAGTGTTTTTTTACGATAAATGGACCTGGAGGATGGCGTAGCGGATGAGACAGTGGCGAAGCGGAGATTGAGGTAAAGGGTGCTAAACAAGAAAGATTTAGAACTAAAGCTTAAATTAATGCAATTTCACATAAAGCAACGATGATTTAGTAAGTAATCAAGTTGATTAATGGGGGGAGGGGCTGAAGCCCCCAGCCCCCGTATAGATCCGCCCCTGGGATGGGATCCAGTACGCAGTGCAGACAACATAACACTTGTTGTGTGACTAATGTGTTCTCTTTTAGGAGTTTTGCTTTGGTCTGCTACAAAAGATGGGGCTCGGAACCTTTTCTCTCAACGAAGGCTGTCGTGAATCGACGAAAGGGTGGCCAAAAAAACAAGGTTTAAATTCTATTACAAATTTTTGGAGCATGGATCATTTGGCTTGTAGTCCAATGGTAGAATGGTTCAGTGGGACGCTACCCACCAGGGTTCAAATCCTTGTGCTCGCACCTTTTCCTGGGATTTTCCCAAGGATTAACCGGCGTTATGCATTAAGTGGTAAGCGACGTTTCCGTCGACGACGAGGCGCCAGTGGTGACTTCGTGAATCTCCAAATCTGCCGGGTGCTCAGTCCTTCGGAGGTGCTCATAGGGGTAGGGGTAGGATTTGCGTACGTGTGTTCATAGGGACGAGTGTCCGTTGGTGTTATGAGTATCTGTGTTGTACTGTGTAATTCTTAAAAAAAGAATTATGTAAATTTTGTGTTTTTTAAAGGACCTCACTAAACAGTGAGAGCACCATGTTGTTGACAATATGTGTGTTTTTCCCCTCTTGATCATATAGTAGTGTTATGTAGTGCAGGTTGTAGGTATGTGCAATTTTTTTCTTTTATATAATTATATTTTATATGTTAACTCTTCTACATGCTTGAGGAAAAAAACTTTTGTATTTTTCTTCAGATTTCGTAAATTGCCTGCCACTCCTTTCGTGCCATCATCGCCTCACGGAAAAGAAAAAAAAATACATATTTTCCTGTGCCAGCAACAAAAAGGAAAAACCGAGTAGATTTCCAACTTTCGCACGCCAAATATAAAGCGACAAAATACATGATGAATATGCACCTCGAAGAATGGATAAGCTGGTGACTCCATTACAGGACATGGCTCTGTCACAACAAAAGACACGGTGTCCTTTTTGGATGACTTACTCGATAAGGCTCCGGATAATCCAAATAACTTCCAGCCTCGGTCCCTTTTCCTTTGAAAAATCTCCTCTATGCACTTTTTGTCAGTTTAATTAACATCAATCTGTTCTCCGTCATAGCAAATATACAATTACAGAAATTTATACTTCCCTCTGTTTTCAAATATTTAGCACTCATAGCTACTTTTTAGTTTGGTACTTGTCACTAGACTTTACTTTTTCTATTTTTCCCTTTACGAGTTCCTTAGAATTTTAGAGCTTCTACCAACCCTCTTGCACAAGTGTTTCTACAAATTCCTACATATACCAATAAAAACAAAAAGAATCTAAAAAAACAAAAAGAAAATCATGGCATTTCTTTAATAAGACATATTCATACATTGGCCTTTGCATGGTTTGGTACTAAATGTCAAGTATTTTAAACCGAAGAAAGTTTGGATATTCAATCATTTTTTGTCAGAAAACTGATACTGGCTTTGTGCTTTCGTTAAACAAGTTAAAACATTTTTTTTTCAAAGCCACTAATATAATATACGCCTACGGATGTAGAGTATATTGTACTAGCTTGGATCTAGGCTTAATTCTTTTTACACCTAGCCATGTTAGCTAGAGCATCGGTCTCTCCAGAAAATATTTTCAGAAATATTCAAATTATACTGTGGAACAAGCTTTTTATTTATTTAGTACTATACTCCCTCCTTGTCGGATTTAAAAGTCGTTGTGGACAAAATTTGAGTCAAATATTAGGAATATAAATCATCAGTAATTTTTAAATTGTTGAGATTGCAAATGTGAAAATTATATGAATAGATTTATCTTGAAAAATACTTTCATAAAAGTATACATATATTTTTTCTTTAAATATTTTTATAAAACAAAAGGTCAAAGTTGTGTTTTAGAGACCGTGTAGCTGTTCTAAACGACTTCTAGGTCCGATACGGAGGAAGTACTATAGAATGTTTCTTGTTTGTCTCGGACCCTTCATTTTTTGATAGGAATTCTCTTGTCTCTTCATGAAATAGTTTTTGTTTCATGTGAATTTAGTATCTGTCTTTGAGAGAAAAACTACAAATAATCTTTACTATTTTCTTTTAAAAAGTATCTGACAAACAGACAAGTTGTAATAACCGTGCCAAAGGGTATGAGCAGTATATTTTGAAAACAAACAGACAAGTGAGAAACTGGGCCAAAGTGTATTGTAATGTAAGAGCAGTAAATTTTAAAAACGAAACAGACAAGTGAGAAAACCGGCCGCTCGTGCTCCACTTGTCTCTACCGCAGTCCACACACGCGAGCGAACCCCGCACCTACTTTACGAATCTGGAGGCGAAATCCAACGGCGCAACGCCCTTCTCCCTCCACACTCTTCCCCTCCAAAATCCGACATCGAATTGCGCTGAGAGAAACGGAGCAAAATCGAAAGGGGAAAAAAGAGCTAAACCCAAATCGACACCAAACCCAACCCCGGAACACCCGCCGCCGCCGCCATCGCCGGCGGCAACTGCAAGCGCGGTGTCCGAAACCTAGTACTGTGCGAGTGCGAGTGCGAGTGCGAGCAACCCCCTAGGGCCTGGATTCTGATGAGCCCCAGTCCATGGCCTGCCATCTCTGCCCCCTCCTCAATCTCCGCCTCCTCCTGCTGCTCGGCGCTGTCCTCGGGAACGCCGGCCTCTGCTGGGGCGGCGGGGCGGAGGCGCCAGATCGGGCGGAGCCGGACCCGTACTCGATCCTGATGTGGCACGACTACTCGCCGCCGTCGCCCCCACTCCCGCCCCCGGACCCGCCGTCGCCGACGGCGACCTGTGAGGGGGACCTCCACGGGAAGGGGAACTTCAGCACGCGCTGCGAGGTCTCCGAGGAGGTGGAGCTGGACGGCGACGTCCACATCACGGGGAACGGCAGCCTCGTGCTCCTCTCCGGCGCCTCCCTGACCTGCGAGAAGAACGGGTGCGTTATATCCGCCAATCTCTCCGGAGAGGTGCGCCTCAGCCGCGGCGTCCGCGTCAGAGCCGGCAGGGTCACGCTGGTTGCCGCCAACATCACGGTCGCCGACACGGTCGTCGTGAACACCACCGCGCTCGCGGGGGATCCGCCTGACCGGACCAGTGGCGTTCCCACGGGGACGCACGGCGATGGTGGCGGGCACGGTGGCCGTGGTGCCAGCTGCTACGTCAAGGAAGGGCAGACGCAGGAGGATTCGTGGGGCGGTGATGCCTATGCATGGTCTGACCTCGAACGCCCCTGGAGCTACGGGAGCAAAGGGGGCTCGACCAGCGTGGAGAAGGACTACGGTGGTGCCGGTGGTGGCATCGTGTGGCTGTTTGCTGACGACCTGATCATGAATGGCACAGTGCTCGCCGACGGTGGGGATAGCAATGAGAAGGGCGGAGGTGGTTCTGGGGGGAGCATCTTTATTAAGGCTGCAACGATGTGAGTGTTCGTGAAATGATTTTAATTCTGTTCTGCTTTCTTTATGCTAAGTGAACTGACTACTGAGATGGGAATGCAAGCTTAGTTAGTTAAGTTTGGAAAACAGTTACCAATTGAGAAGACCAGCAGAATGAATTGGTTAGAAAGATAGTGAAATTAAGTTGGAGTTTGTTTACCAACTGAAGTCCTGTAGAACAAATTGATAGGTCCTGCAGTTCAAATGAACTAGCCATAATAGGCATTCTTGGCCATGTTTGGACCCAGATATTGTGGGCTAAGAGGTAATAGATGAAGACCACTCTTTTCCTCTAGTAGATATGCATTTAGGGCACATTAGTTCATTTAGGGCACATTTAGTTTCTAAATTGCGAATCCATGTTTCTAGTATTTTAGGGTCAATGTAGTTACTGTCAGTTTGATGCTATGCTTTGAAACTTGGTTCTGTTGAATCACCAAGATTTTAGGATTTCTCTGTGCATAGAAAGTTAGGGTAAGATGGGATCACCCTCATGGATTGATTGGGAATAGATAAATGATCCACATGATTAATTGGTGAGTGAGTCAAGCAATAGCTCTATACTGGTCATAATCTCATAATGATAATTTGCAAGTTTGTTT
Organism: Bothriochloa decipiens; assembly: GCA_023333625.1. Classification (NCBI taxonomy): domain Eukaryota; kingdom Viridiplantae; phylum Streptophyta; class Magnoliopsida; order Poales; family Poaceae; genus Bothriochloa; species Bothriochloa decipiens. Next base: position 59,249,836 of record CM041632.1, read on the forward strand.
TGTTGTAGACCTGCTTAGTGCTTATTATAATATTTTGTACTTAAGGATATTTATTAGTAAGCCATTGCAGTTTTTTCATCTCTTGTTATTGTCTGCTGGTAACAGGCATGGTGGTGGCAAGATCAGTGCCTCTGGGGGTGATGGTTTGGCTGGCGGAGGTGGAGGACGAGTTTCTATTAACGTTTTTAGTAGACATGATGACACCCAGGTTTTTGTTCACGGTAACTTTCTCCAAGTTCACACTGATTTTCGTTTTCTGACTTGATTTGTTTTTTGTGTTAATAGTTATCACTTTTGGAAGAACTGTAGATAGAATGATCAAAGATGCATATAAGTCTTTACCATCTGTTTCACTTTATGGTTACCAGTCTTGTTATTTTACCTTTGGCTGTATGCTGTTGCTTCTTTCTAAACCCATCTGGGACCTGCTCTGAATTGATATCTACTGCTCCTTCTCTCTTGTATTCTTTCGATTTAGGTTTAATAAACATTTGCGGGATATCTGCATGCCATCTTCTGTTTGTATCATGACAGTTATCTTTAGAAGCATTATACTGTTCCTTTTCACTCTAACTCTCAGTCCTCCATATGTGAAATGTGTGCCATGAAACTCGTACTCTTGGTAATTTTCTAGTGATACACACCACACATCTTAAGCTATTGTTAACATTGCCTTATTGATTTATTTTGTTTGAAATTAATCTCTGTCATCTTTTTCAGGGGGAAGGAGTTCAGGCTGTCCAGATAATGCAGGAGCTGCTGGAACTCTTTATGAAGCAGTACCAAAGAGTCTTATTGTTAGCAACAACAATTTGAGTACACAGACAGACACTCTTCTTTTAGAGTTTCCAAATCAACCACTGTGGACAAATGTTTTTGTAAGAAATCGTGCCAAAGTTGCTGTCCCCTTGCTCTGGAGTCGCGTTCAGGTATGTGGCTTTGTAATGCTATCTTGATTAACATTCTACTGACCGTGATGTCTTTAGTAATATTTAATTGTTTTTTGTGACTGTCTTGTCGAGGTCTATAGTCTTATGTTTTCCTGCTCTTCAATTTATCGTCAAATTACTTACATATCCTTTATGAACACATGTATGCATTTTGGTTGTAAGCATACGCTGTACAAATCAATGTGACAATCTCTCAATGGCGAATCACGGAAGTGCATGTGGTGTTCACCATCAAAAGTACGAAAGTGTAGGGGTGATGTTCTCATATAATGTCGAACAAAAAAGGAACCTCAACTTATATTTCAAATCTGATGACTATATGGCTGTACCTACTGGAATGTTGATGTTCTATTTATTCTTTTTGTACTCTGTTGTAACTGAAGCTCTTTACATCTCCTTAAATAAATGTCACATATAATCTGCATAAGCCATGCAGGGTGCATTTTCTATAATGAGACACAAGCCTATTGTGGAGTTGCTTCTTATATCGGGATTGATCAGTGTTTTCTTTCTAAATTTTGAAGTATGGGACTTCTTATTTATAATTTTCAGGTTGAAGGGCAACTTAGCCTTCTTTCTGGTGCTATTCTAACTTTTGGTCTCACCAATTATCCATACTCGGAGTTTGAACTGATGGCTGAGGAGCTTCTTATGAGCGACTCAACAATCAAGGTATTTTTTTTCCCTATTGGGTTCTTGTAATATTCAATTATTCACCTACTTTGTATCTGCTTTACATGTACAAAGTATTGCGCTTTAACTTGATTTTTCCCCCAGGTGTTCGGTGCTTTGAGGATGTCTGTAAAGATGCTCCTTATGTGGAACTCCAGAATGGAAATTGATGGCGGTGGAGATTCGATAGTTGCAACTTCTTTGTTGGATGCTAGCAACCTGATAGTTCTGAAGGTTTCTAATTGGTCCAATGTTAATTACTGTTTTTCTATTTTGCTGCTTGTGCTCAGTTGGCATAACTATTGGTCATATGTTTTCAGGAATCATCTGTGATACACTCTAATGCTAATCTTGGAGTTCGTGGCCAAGGTCTCCTGAATTTATCTGGGGACGGAGACACAATTGAGGCACAGATCCTTATTCTTTCGCTGTTCTACAGCATACACGTATGATATATGTGCTTTTTAGCATCAGTGCCTTTTTTAAGCCATCATCTTTCTGATGTATTTGTTTATTGCGGCAATATTTCTTAGCACATCACATAGCAATTCACATTTGAACTCTACAGTGTTGTACTGCTCTAGTCAAACAAAGATAGTAGCACAGGTCATTTCTATAGAAACGCGAATCGTGATGGTTCATACAGTCACATGTCTCCACTTATTTTAAGTGTATCTAAGCAATAATTATACCGCTGTGATGACTGTCATACTGTCGTCTTGTGTGCTGTCTGCTGTGTCATGCTGTATTGCTGATGTGTTTTTCCTGTACTTGCAATTCAAATTTATAACAAGCCAGATTGAATGTTCAATATGTAGTCACATGAGGTATTATCTTCTTTTTTTTCTGCTTCTGTTACCATTTAAAGAAAGAATAGTGATAAATATTCATTTTGTAGGTTGGACCTGGTTCTATTTTACGGGGCCCACTTGTAAACAGAAGTAGCGATGATGTGTAAATACCTTCACCTTCAGCTATCACATAGAGACATTCTTTTCCCTATTTCCTATGTTGGAAATCGTTTTGCTCATTAATGGGCTCTTGTGCATCTATTAGGGCCCCAAAGCTGAATTGTGAAGCTGATAGCTGTCCTGTGGAAATAATACATCCACCAGAAGATTGCAATCTAAATTCTTCATTGTCATTTACCCTTCAGGTACACTCAAATTTTTGAACACTCCCATGCAGCTCTCAAGTAGATTCTCTCATAAGATGCAGCTTATGGTATCTTCTCCTATTTAGGTATGCCGTGTTGAAGATATTGATGTCTGGGGTCTCGTACAAGGAACTGTAATTCATTTCAATAGGGCAAGAAGTGTCACTGTGCATACATCTGGAACCATCAGCGCATCAGGCTTGGGTAATTTATTAGTTTTCTACTTTTAAAGGAATTCTCTGTTGGCTTGTTGTCTCTTGCCTGCGGGTCTAATTTATGGGGACCAAGGGATAGCTTGTATCCCCGAAGGCTCATGTCATTAGCTTAGCCATGAGAGTTCAGAGTTCTTGCAAAAACTTGCTGAGTCTTTTTGTAATTAAAGAGAGCGGCACACCCACTAAGACAATGATTGACATGTCATGATAATAATATTTTTGGCAGAAAAATGCTTATATTTCAGCTAGACAATAGAAGCATAGATAGTTGCACCCTATATTGTTGTTCAGAGGAGTTACTCTATATAATGTTAAACTTTATTGATATCTCCTTGCTCCTTCCATTTTATATGTGGTTCTTAATGTTACTTCTTTGGCTTAAGAGGAACAGTAACTTTTTCTTTTTTCCTTGATGCTTAAAAATGCCTGTGTCCATATGTCTATGTATGGTTGCTATGCTATGTCTTCATTTTGAGATGATCCCTTCAAACTTAGGCTGTCGAACTGGAGTAGGACAAGGGGAAATGTTAAATGGCAGTATATGTGGTGGTGGTGGACATGGTGGCAAAGGCGGGGATGGTTTTTATGAGGGAAACCATGCTGAGGGTGGAGCTATCTATGACAATGCTGATCTACCTTGTGAACTTGGCAGCGGCAGTGGGAATGACTCTTCCGAGTTGTCCACAGCTGGTGGGGGTATAATAGGTACCACATATTCTCCAATTGTCCTCATTTTTTTTCGGCTCATAGCATGTCTTAATATTGTATTTTAAATGTTTTTGTAACTACTCTCCAGTAATGGGCTCATGGGAGTATTCTTTGCCAAGTCTTGCCCTCTATGGTTCAATAGAATCAAATGGTGGGAGCTATGCTAATGGCTCTGTTGGAGGACCTGGTGGTGGTTCTGGGGGCACAATTCTTCTATTTGTGCAGACTTTGTCCTTAGCTGAAAGCTCTGTCCTCTCAAGTGTTGGTGGCTTCGCAAGTGCTGGTAGTGGTGGAGGTGGAGGGGGAAGGATCCATTTCCATTGGTCTAACATTCCTACTGGAGATGAGTATGTCCCTGTTGCAGCTGTTAAGGGATCAATACTTACAAGGTCGGGTCTGATCCTTTCTCTAGTATTTGTATTATAATTTATAGATGATTAATTTGCTGTTTTTGGTCATTTCATGCTGTATCAGCACTATAAGCTTCTACATTTTACTTCGAATTTAATCATGTTTTTGACTGCTATTCATATCCAGTCTTATGATTAGTATGGTACGGTTCACAATTGTCATTATGAGGCAACAAACCAAGGAAAAGATGAAAAATAATTTTATACTATATTCCTTGATTGTTGGAACTTCTAATTAGGGGCTCTGCTGCCTTATCATCAACTTTATGGATGGTGCCATTGTCTTACAGTTTTCTTATTTGTCCTTTTTCCCCTTTCATTGGCTTGTTGGCTGTTGGAGTCATTTCATCTTATACCGGAGAACAGTTGAGATGTGATATCAACGATATAGCTTAGTTTTTATTTTCTAAATTTTCCTTCGTCAGCTGTTGCTACTAATGTCTGGCATTACTGTAATGTTTTGAGTTATGTTTATATATTGTTTGTATACTAACTATGTATTATACAGTGGAGGAGTCAGCAAAGGTCTGGGATATTCTGGTGGCAATGGAACGGTCACAGGAAAAGCTTGCCCAAAGGGTCTTTATGGAACATTTTGCAAGGTATAACTTATTTATATGTCCCAAACACG
>CM041632.1:59261489-59284915 GCA_023333625.1 Bothriochloa decipiens
GATGGAAATGGTACTCCCAAACATGCTACTTTGAGTAGAAGCAAGGGTTACTGTGTTGATACTAATATTGTCTACAAAATCTAAATGCTTGTAACTAAATTTATTTGCCCAGATTTAGGAAATACCATCTGTAGATTACCCTTTTATAGTTTCTAGTGTCTGTTTGGTCAACTGTATACTGTCCATGTTCACTCTTGTTTCCAAAGCTGGAATAGTATCTTCCAGCCTGCCATTTATTGATTTCTGCTTTTGCAATCTCTAGGTGACTGCAACCCCAGATTTAATGCTAGGGTATTTAGATTTCTTCCTTGGGGGAGATGAAAAAAGGCCTGATCTTCCACCTCGTCTTCGTCAAAGGTTTCCAATGTCTCTGATCTTTGGAGGTGATGGAAGTTACATGGCTCCGTTTTCACTTAATAGTGACAGTGTGCTTACTAGTCTTATGAGCCAGGTATCATTTTAAGATCTTTCAAATTGAACTGTTCATGTCCTTACACTTTTCCTCAAGAACTCATGCCATATCTGTTACAGGCTGTTCCCTCATGGATATGGCACCGTCTTGTAGCTGGATTGAATGCACAGCTGCGTTTAGTTCGCCGTGGAAATCTGAAAGTAACGTTTCTTCCGGTCATCGACTGGCTTGAAACTCATGCAAATCCCTCTTTAGCTGAGAATGGTATACGTGTTGATCTTGCCTGGTTCCAAGCTACAGCATTAGGGTACTGCCAACTTGGTCTTCTTGTTTATGCTGTTGAAGGAGAAGCCACACTTACTGAACCTGATGGAAACCCTAGAGTAAAGACAGAGCAACGCACTCTGTGAGTTATTATGTGTTTTCATGTTTATTATTATTGGTGTCGTTTATCATCATTATTATTTATGATGGCTTATTATTACACTACGCAGAACACAAAACTTGCTTGCTGATACTCAACTAAGTCACTCCAGGATTAAGGATGCTCTAATGCGCAAAAGGATCACTGGTGGAATTCTTGATAGTAATAGCCTAAGGACGCTAAAAGACAGGAGAGATTTGTTTTACCCATTTTCTCTTATCTTGCACAATTCGAAACCAGTTGGGCATCAGGTCTTTCTCTGCCATTGTTCTTGTCCACAGAATGATTATGACTCAATTCTTCATTTTGTGCTGATCATGGTTCTGTTCTTAATTGCAGGATCTTGTTGGTTTGGTAATCTCAATACTGCTTCTTGCAGATTTCAGCTTAGTTTTGCTTACTTTTCTCCAGCTGTATTCATATTCTATGGCCGATGTTCTCTTGGTTTTGTTTATTCTACCTCTTGGGATTTTGTCGCCTTTTCCTGCTGGTATAAATGCTCTGTTTAGTCATGGACCGAGGCGGTCAGCTGGTCTTGCTCGTGTATATGCATTGTGGAACATAACTTCACTAGTCAATGTCGTAAGTATTCTTCACCCACCAACATTTCAATGTTATCGGTATCTATCACACAGAATGTTGAATAGTTTCTTTCTATCCAGTGTTACGCCTAACCTTCTTCCTTTTTTAATCTCTAGGTTGTGGCTTTCATATGTGGTTTTGTACATTATAAGTCATCAACCAAAACACACCCGAGCGTGCAGCCCTGGAACCTGGGAACGTAAGCATAATTTCCCTCGCCTGTCCACTAGCATCTTCTAAGAGTTATATGCAGTTAAGCCACATGTCATGAAATATTTCCAGGGATGAAAGCGGTTGGTGGCTCTTCCCAACCGGACTCATGCTATTGAAATGCATTCAAGCAAGGCTTGTTGATTGGCACGTTGCTAATTTAGAGATTCAAGACCGTGCGGTATACAGCAACGACCCAAACATCTTTTGGCAGTCATGACACCTGGTGTAACTGAGGTCCTTCTGGAAAGCTTTTTACAACTCGATTTTTTGTGAGTTGATAAAAGGAAGAGTGCGGCAGCTAGGCCTTTCTTTATTGACCAGGCCAAAGAAGGAACTACAGAGGTTATATAGATGCATACTTCTGCATCCCCTGCTGATCATGTGCAGTTGCAACCGGTGTTCTGTTGTATATATAAAAGGTGTTCTTGATCCATTCTTTGTAGGATTTAGACACCATAGAGCTTATAAACAATATGAAAGCTAACCTAAGAGAGACATCGGGGGGATGTGGATTTGTTGTTCTATTGCTACCATGCCCTGGCCCTTGATGTTCGTTGAGATTGGCACATGGGGCCTCAAGTCATCGAGATGCAAAAGCCTCTTGTATGTGATCAGATGGATAAATCAGTTATATTATTAACATGATCCATGGTTTTCACTGACAGCAAGGTTGATAAAAGGTGTGAAATCGTTGTGATTTGTTGATGTGCCATTTGCAACTTTGCAAGGTATCGAGGGACGCAAAAACCTTCTATCGTATCTGATGCAGTGTCACTTGCGGACCGGTAGTGGTGGATGGATGGCTGGGTTGGCCATCTAACAAAACCCGGTGTACCCGAGAGATACCTTCCGTACAATTCGTAAAAGTAGCCTCGTTTGGTCAAAGTAAATTGATCACACTTAGTATAATCTCGTCACACGAGGGACAGAGTATGCATATATGTCATCTATACCAACATATAAGGTACGGTTTCACTTGACGATAACTTATAGAGCAATGCTAATAAAAAAACCTTTTAGAGCAATACAACGTTAATATGCCTCGACCATGATGGTGTAAATTTTAGTTTGGTTTCTGCATAGCCCTTTATTCAGACTAGCAATTTCCTCTAAAGCACATATATTTAACTACACCACCGAATACACCTGATTTGGTCGTATTCAACTCTTCGTCTGGTTCCATCCAGCACCGTCTTGCCATGCTTTTGAATCTTGGAGCTCGATGGTTCAGGCACGGCTTATGATGCAATCTCCTAACGCAGATTAACCTTAACGTATACAACCAATCACACCACACACATATATCATCTATGGCAACAATATATCATCTGTGACTACGAAAATTTGAGAAAGTAGTTCTAAAAGCACAAATCCAATACAAACCACTTCTGTAGCATGAAATTATGTATTGTTCATCATCAAGATCTTGGAACCCATGTGCCTTATACAACGTACTCACTTTTTCTCAATTTTTTCACACAAAAATATTAGTTTTATGATACTATCAAGTAAGTGTTATTAGATTCATAATGAAATATATATATATATATATATTAATAGTAAATTTATTGAAACTGTAATTATTAATACTTTTTTTTGTAAATTCAGTAAATTTAAATATTTACTTGACTTTATAATTGGATTAGAAATGTTTATTACCTTTTTTAGGGAGGGAGGTTCCAATTCAAGACGGACGCGACCGATAATAAATAAAGTGCGTTCAAAAACCGATAATAAATAAAGAGATACCGCGTCCGACCTCTTCTTCCACGATCGCCACTCTCGACATCCGCCTCCATCGCGCGCTTCCTCTTCCACCGCCTAGCCCTAGCCGCGCGATCGCGAGGCCGGCAACCGCCAGCCACCGCTATGCCGATCTCCTCCAGCCTCGCCGCGCGCCTCCGCACCGGCCACTCTCCCGCACCCGCCCCCGCACGGTGGAGCCCCTACGCCAGACCCTCTGTGCCTGAGCCCTGCGGCGGCGCCGCCAAGGCCTCCCGCCCGACCCTCCGCCTCGATCCGCCGACGACGAGGCTCCTCGGCCTTGTTCAGAAGGCGGTGCGGTCCGGATCGGGTCGCCGTGCCGAGCCCGATGCGCCCAACGCCGCACCCGCAGCACCCGCGCCCGCACCCGCACGGCGGCGACGCAGAAACGACGTGGCAAGCCTGAAGCCTGTGCCGAAGCCGAAACCGGCGGATGGAGACGATGTGCCGCTCCTTGAGGAGAAGCGCCGCTGCGGCGGTGAGGGCGGCTTCGTCTTCCTCTGCGCCCTTGCTGGACACACGGAGGTGCGACCTTCCTCTCCTCGTCATTCTGACAATTCGCTCTATCGCGACGCGATCGCCAATTTCTGTCTAGCAGTTGTGATGGGCTCTTACAGTAATCATACAATCTGACAGGCTGTCAGTGGGATTTCTCTGCCGCTGGGTTCCGACAAGCTCTACTCCGGCAGCGTCGACGGATCTGTTCGCATCTGGGACTGCAATTCCGGCAAGGTAGCTTGGTTCTCGGCTCCCTATCTCTCTGATTATGCACGGGCTCCCAACAATCTCTCTGATGTGCACGGGCTCTCAACAATCTCTCTGATTATGCACGGGCTCGCAACAATCTCTCTGATTATTCTCGGGGGTAACGGGCTGCTTACTTGGAGGTTCCAATGAGGAGGTTTTCTCTGTTCGCGGTGGTTGATGTGCTAATTAGCAAAGTGTGGTGGTTCACGTGCACCCTATGCAAACCAAATGGTGATTCAGGATTTCTGCTGATTGATTCTGGTGATGGATGCCCGCACTGTACAACCAATCGGCAATGTATTTCTTATGATTAGTTGAGGAGGTCCATTTGCTCTTGGGCTGGATTGGTTGTTATGTGTCAGTCTAGCCTTTTTGCTATTGGAGGCTCTTCACCTGCTTCAGTTATCCATTTGCCTGGATCAGTTTGGGACTATCTGGTTGGTTGTCACTTGGTTGATACATATGGTCCATGATCTGCAAGGGAATCTTCAGAGATTGCAGCTGTCTCATTAGCCCAGTCATTCATTTATGTAAAAAAATAGCAATGAGAAAAAGCAAAGTAGAGTCGAAAAAAAGACAGTAAAGAAAAGAAAAAAATATATATAGAGATATGTGGCAGTATATCCAAGAGGATGGCAAAAAAAGAAAAATTTAATCTGTTATCATATTACAATTTTGTTCTTAATGTTTCTGCAATAGTGTGTCGATGTCATCAAGATGGGAGGCAAGGTTGGCTGCATGATCACCCATGGCCCATGGGTATTCATTGGAATTCCGAAGTCTGTGGAGGTGACATTCTGATTCTAGTGAGACTACACCTTCATTTCGTATTATATATGGTGACATATTGAGGGGTGACTTTGCTTGGTACAAGGCATGGAACACAAAGACAGGGATGAAACTAAGTCTTCAAGGGCCTTCTTGTCTGGTTTTTTCCATGGCTATCACGGATGAGATGCTGTTTGCTGGTACAGGAGATGGTCGCATCGTGGCCTGGAATTTTCCTTCTAAGGAGAGTAACATTGAACCAGTGTCGATCCTCAGTGGCCATCAACGTCAAGTGGTTTCACTGTCTATCTCAACAAGAAGACTTTACTCGGGCTCACTTGACAAGACCATCAAAGTATGGATTACTCCTCTCATCGCTGAATTGACCACTGAATGTTATGCTTGTTCTGAATTCTGATGCATTCTTTATTTATTTGTATTTACTAGGTATGGGACCTTACTACTCTGCAGTGTGTCCAAACACTCTCTGAGCATAAAGTTGCTGTAACGTCTGTTCTTTGTTGGGACGACAAGTTATTATCTTGCTCCCTTGACAAGACTGTAAAGGTCTGGACTCGAGCCTGGAAATCTTCAAGTCAAATATACTCATGCTGAGGAGCATGTAAGAATTGCACTCCTGCTGATCATGCATTATTTTTGTTTTGTTGGATGCTGCAGACTGTGTATAACTGAATAGTTTTATGGCAACAACATTTTTATAGTTTTATAGTTAAGAACAACATTTACCTATTTTAATAGACATTGTTACTGTCCAAAGTTCAGCAAAGAAAAATTACAGCGTACGAAAACTATGTTGTTTATATTTCAATAATAATAACTGAATTTTGTGTGAATAATAAGATTGCTGATTAGTTCTTTTCTTTCGTGCCATCCAATGTTTTATGTGTGCTATTCCATTGATCAGCTTATGTCTATTCTCAATTGACAACACAATGACTCTGTTCTACTCTTTTTTTTTCTTTTGGTGTAGGGATATAGGAATATGATAGTTTCAATGGCTCTGTACTCCTATGTAGCTAATACTTCTAAAAATCAAGCAGATCTGTCGTAAAAAATGTCTTTTTTGTGTTGCCGCGATCAGTTTTCCTCTGTACTTCTGCACGTCTCATGGTCTTAACTGCTGGGACTCCATTTGCTTAGAAATACGATTCATAAATGTAGTCTCTGAGATGGTGTTGGCATATATAGGCATATGCCAACCTCTCAACATTGTCTTCTTGCTTTGCTTGCATATGGGAGATAGCTTGTCTGGTTGGTCTTCTTGGCCGACTGGAGTTTATCTGATGAACCGGGAAAATTTAGTGATTGGAGTTTCTATAGACTGATATAAGCCTTATTTGTTGAGAACTTTAGGAGGTCTGCTCGGTTCATCTGTTTGCCTCGAAGACTTGAAGAGTGGTAGAGTACTGAGTATCTTAGAATTATGAAAACAATTTCTAGAACATTATGTTTGAACTGATTTCCTATATCATAAAAAGTTTAGTCTGCATGCAGGAAGAACTAATGAAATTTCCTGGCTGTTGTTCTAGCTCAGCAGCAGTTGCTGTGCTGCCCTCATTGTATTATTCTCTTTTGTACTCAATGCATTAAGGATGGGACGGATCAACTTTTAGTGAGAGATGAGGAGATCAAGGACAGGTGGAGAGAGTACTTTGACAAGTTGTTTAATGGGGAGAATGAGGGTCCTACCTTGGAGTTGGATGACTCATTTGACGATACCAACAGACGTTTCGTGAGGAGATTTCAGGAGGCAGAGATCGGGGAGGCTTTGAAGAGGATGAAGGGAGGTAAAGCAATGGGCCCTGACGGTATCCCCATTGAGATGTGGAGATGCCTAGGTGCCAGAGCGATAGTATGGTTAACTAAGCTTTTTAACCTTATTTTCCGGCGATAGTATGGTTAACTAAGCTTTTTAACCTTATTTTCCGGTCAAACAAGATGCCTGAAGAATGGAGGAGAAGTATATTAGTACCGATCTTCAAGAACAAGGGAGATGTTCAAAGTTGTACTAATTACCGTGGGATTAAGTTGATGAGCCATACGATGAAGCTCTGGGAGAGGGTTATTGAGCATCGCCTAAGAAGAGTGACAAGTGTGACCCAAAACCAATTTGGGTTTATGCCTGGTAGGTCGACCATGGAGGCAATTTTCTTATTATGACAGTTGATGGAGAGGTATAGGGAGCAGAAGAAGGACTTGCACATGGTCTTTATTGACCTCGAGAAGGCATATGACAAAGTACCGAGAAATGTCATGTGGTGGGCCTTGGAAAAGCACAAAGTCCCAACTAAGTACATCACCCTCATCAAGGATATGTACAGGGATGTGGTGACGTGTGTCCGAACATATGATGGCGACACTAGTGACTTTCTAATTAAAATAGGACTACATCAAGGGTCGGCATTGAGCCCTTATTTATTTGCTTTGGTGATGGATGAGGTCACAAGGGACATACAAGGTGATATCCCTTGGTGTATGCTCTTTGCTAATGATGTGGTGCTAGTGGATGAGACTAGGGCAGGGGTTAATAGGAAGTTAGAACTATGGAGGCACACGTTAGAGTCGAAAGGGTTTAGACTTAGTAGGACCAAGACCGAGTATATGAGGTGCGATTTCAGCGCGACTAGGAATGAGGAGGGAGACGTTAGCCTCGATGGGCAAGTGGTGGCCAAGAAGGATACTTTTCGGTATTTAGGATCGATGCTACAAAAGGATGGTGACATTGATGAAGATGTTAGGCATAGAATTTCAGCTGGTTGGTTGAAATGGCGTCAAGTTTTAGGCGCCCTCTGTGACAGAAGGGTGCCTCAAAAGTTAAAAGGTAAGTTTTATAGGACAGCGATTCGTCCGGCGATGTTATACGGTGCTGAATGTTGGCCTACAAAAAGGCGATATATCTAGCAATTGAGTGTAGCAGAGATGCGTATGTTACGATGGTGTTGTGGGCACATAAGGAGGGATAGAGTCCGGAATGACGATATTTGGGATAGGGTTGGGGTGGCACCAATTGAGGAAAAATTGATTCAACACCGGTTGAGATGGTTTGGCCATGTCCAACGAAGGCCTCCTGAGGCACCGGTGCGTAGTGGGGTTCTAAAGCAGGTCGATAATGTAAAGAGAGGTAGAGGTCGACCTAAAGTGACTTGGGACGAGTCGGTTAAGAGAGACCTTAAGGAGTGAAATATCCCTAAGGATTTAGCTATGGATAGGAGCGCTTAGAGACTAGCAATTAACGTGTCTGAACCGTAATCTTTTTCTTGTGCCATTTATGTGTTCTTTGTTTTTATGCCTCTTTTGGGTTTCATCTCTAGCCTACCTCAACTTGCTTGGGACAAAAGGCTATGTTGTTGTTGTTGTTGTACTCTTTGACTTGGAACAAGTTGAAAAAATAATAATTTAAGCTTTTTCATAAGATGTTCTGAGAAAAATTGCTGCCTTGGTGTGCTTGATCATGGAAATTACACAAGGGTAAAATTATGCAAGTGCAATGAGAGTGTGCTGTGTTTGCCCCTTACTTTTTAAAACTGATTTCCTCACAACAGTTCTAGGCTGTTTCCCTGCTGCTTAACCTTTCTGATTCTGTTGCAGGGTTTGCGCACACTCTTCGGCATGCATCGAGTTGGGAAGACGCCAGTTCTCTTCTGCTCCCTCCACAACAGCAATTGCATCCGCTTGCTTGACTTGCCATCGTGAGTGCATACAAATTTCTCAGTTCCATCAGGTGGACAAACCACTAGCACCGTTGTTGTGGCGCTCAGTGGTTCCTTACTGAAAGAAGTTTTGCATTTCCTTGGTTACTATATTCCAGGTTCGACGGGATGGGCACGCTCTTCTCCAAGAAGGAAGTGAGGACCATCGAGCTCGCGGCTGGCGGGCTGCTCTTCACAGGAGACTGCTCCGGCGAGCTGAAAGTGTGGAGGTGGGCGCCCCAGGACCTGGAGGCAGTGGTGGATGTGCATTCGTAGTCATCTCTAATTTAGTATAGCCTCATTGAAGAATGGCAGGCACTGACTTGAGCTCCTGTCATCCTATTTGCATCTATGTATGTAAATTATGGCAGCTCTGCACTCAAGATGATGTAGCACAGCCGGCTAATTTTGTGAGGCCTGACAAGTGATGCAATCCTGATACTATGTTCCCATACGGCTCTCTTTTAACTGCCCTGACTTGAGATGCGTGCCATGTCCATGTCCATCCAGAGTACCAAGCGTGTAAGCTTTGTACAAACTCTGATCGAGTCACCGTGCCGTGTGGCATAGATTGCCTAACTCCAATTGACTCTGGTAGTAATGCTATTTTAACGCCAGGAAACAAACACGTCCACCGATTCCGCCCACGGGTTCCAAATGAAGTGAAGTTTGGGTATTTCTATGATATGATCTCTTGTAACAAGTATAGTCATTTGATTTCAAATCTGATTGTCCGTATTGTGCATGTTATATGTACATACGTACAAATGAAGTTGGGGCCTGATTGTCCGTGCCATGGGACGTTTGATAAGTATTCGTGTAGGTTTGCTCAAGTGGTCTTCTAAAATAAGGGAATATGCAATATATCATCATGTTGTTTCCTTTGACATGCATGCTTGTTTAGGTTAATTTATTTCTTCTTTTATTTAATTGCTGCTGATAATTGGCGTAATCTACATGTAGGCAGGCTTGCGTATGTGTGATGGTAACCAATAATCTACGACCACCTTTATTTATTCAGAGGTCAGCACTGTTGCTTAGCTTTTGTGTAGTGACTTTGTCTAAAGCTGGGAATAAACCTCTCTGAGCATGCACGCCATTAGTCAACGTACGGCAGTGCAGTGCATGTGGTGAATGCTGAGAAAACAAGAGAAAACAAAGGCACTTCACCTCTCTGGTCAACTGGAGTACTCTGCTTATCATCATCAACAACCGACCTGGTCACAAATGACCCTTTACCTGACCTTGTCGATGTCAGTTGCCAAATGCGTACTATCTGATCAATCACGGAACAAGATTGTGTACTGATGTATTTTATAGAAAATGACGGTGCCAGCAGCCATCTAAGCAAAACGTGCAAACTGAGAAAGAATCACGCACACCTGACACCTCGATCCAAGAAACTTTGTTTCACAAGTGACGGTGCCTTTTCTTTGCCCCTCTCGCATTTCCCCCCTTTTTTAAGTGACCATTTGAGGGCTAGTTGTTTGAAACAAAAGCAAAAAGGAAGGCTAACACAGAGTATAGTGTCTTGTAGAGGTTTGATACTCGTTTTTACTCTCTTCCCCATGGCAAGCTGATGTGGATCAAGGCAGCTTCTTTCCCAACTACAACAATTTATAGGTTAGGATTGGAGTGGAACTAATTTACATTTCAATCCACCTCAACAAATGAGGATTGATACGAAAACGACCACATCTAAAGATCTTAGGGGGAGTCGACATCGACACAGGGGCTCCTAGTCTTTACTGAATACGAGGATAGACTGTTGGATCATCATCACCTAACGAGTGAAAATTTTGAGTGATGTATATAATACCTGATGTTCTATTTTTTAAATAACACAATAGAACATCAAAGTGCTCTTTTTTAAAAAAGATGACAACAAGTTTGTTGGACATATACATTATTACTAGTACAATGTAGTAATACTTAGATCGAGAAGAAGTAACTTATAGCAATGAAGTAAAGAAAACATACTACCAACACACGACTCCTGACACGAGATGGATGTGAAAACAAAACACAGTCACATTGCAATGCACAACCAACTGACCACAATAGATGGATATGGAAGTTTTACCCTTGAGGGCATGTGGCCATATGCATCCACTGCTGGACGCCTGGATGCATGCGTAGGAGGAACCATTGGGGTTCCTCTTGATGCCTGTAAAAAAGTAAAACAACATCTACAAATGCCATCAGCATAAAGTTTGAGACAGTTTTTCAACCTAAAACCAGGTGGGGTGGGGGGGTAATATATGAAATGAGAATACGATAGATGTTACACGGTTTCACTTTTAGCACTATATATCTTGACATCAGTGATCTATACAGTTTAAGTAATAAGCGCTGACAGTTCACATTTTTAACCCAAGAAATTAAACCATGCGTTTGCGTCCGAGTTAGTGGCGATGTGATGCATGTTATTATCAGTTGAAGATGTCCTGGCCGGGGGAGAGCAGCTTGTTGGGGTCGTACTTGTTCTTCATCTCCACGAAGCGGTTCCACTTGACGGTGCCGAAGTGGCGGACCCAGTCCCTGCGGTTCGTGTAGCGCGCCAGGTAGCTCTTGTACTGGATCCCGGCGAGGTCGCAGAAGCGCAGGATCCTCTGGTTCTGTTCCTGCAGCCTCGCCAGGTCGTTCGCCAGAGACGAGAAGAGCAGCGACACCGCGTAGAACACGTCCTCCGACGGCGTCGCCGCCGACATGCCGTCGTCCCACTTGGATTTGTTGAGGGGGTAGACGATGAGCGGGCCGACGATGTCGGTGCCCTGGAGGATGCCCTTGAAGACGGCGCGGTCGAAATCGGCGATACGCGACCCCGGCACGAACATGTTGAGCCACGGGTGCGGCACTCTCCACATGCCCAGCTTGTCGAGCGCCACCTCCTCGTTGTGCACCCGGTTCAGGAACTCCTCGTAGGTCACGTCGCGCTGGAACGCCAACCCTTCCACGAAGCTCAGCGTGCCCAGCACAGACTGGAGCTCCTGATCCGCCGACGTGGCGTTGTCGTAGTTGAGCGTGGCCTCGATGCTGTACACAGTGGTGGCGTTCCGCTCCGCGGTGAGCGCGACGATCCTGGCGACGTCGGCGTCGGAGAAGAACCCCGTGTTGTTCAGGTCGGTGGCCAGGCTCTGGTTGACGAACA
The DNA here is from genome assembly GCA_023333625.1 of Bothriochloa decipiens. Lineage (NCBI taxonomy): Eukaryota > Viridiplantae > Streptophyta > Magnoliopsida > Poales > Poaceae > Bothriochloa > Bothriochloa decipiens. The sequence goes on from CM041632.1 coordinate 59,273,261, forward strand.
CCGATCCCTCCACGTAGCTCATCGGGCCGAACGCGCCGTCGGGCCCCGGCGCGATGAGCCGCTCCTGATCGGCGGTGAACGTGGAGAACTCGGTGTAGATGAGGCGCACCCACCGCGCCCTCGCCGGCGCCGGCTCAACCGCGATCCGGGCGCGGGTGATCACGCCGAACTGGCCCAGCCCGCCCAGGACGGCGTCGAACAGGTCAGCGTTGAGCTCCTTGGAGCACGTCATCATCTCCCCGTGCCCTGCACGCACGACAAAGTCAACGCCCAACAATTAATAATTAATTAATCGAAACGAACGAGAGGGACTGTACGTGTAGTCGTCGTTAACCGCGCCAGATGCAAATGTCAACGCATCAATGCTGCGAGCCAGCATGTTTATTTATTTTGTACGAGTAGCAGTAGTAGTAGTTAATAAAGACGACGTCGCCGCCCCTCGCCGGCCGGCCGGCCGGCCGGTGCAGCGGGGACATTAACCACCATGCACTTGTAGTATAATGGAGTATTACAAATTTTAAATACGATTTGCATTGTAGTTAACGAATTTAATCAGGTTGATTGTGAGATGGTTGCCGTCGATCGAGTTGCCCCGTGGCAACCAACGGAACAAGTTGATGGATGCAGGTGTGGCACGCAATAATTATCTATTATTAGTACGTACCAATAATAAGAATTTTTCTTTAAAAAAAACAAGGCGATCGAATGAACCAGCGTTTGCTTGTTGGTGTGGTGCACGGATATTTGGTGCAAGGGACGTAGGCACATACGTACCGGTGATAACGTCCAGCTCCAACACGTTAGATATCTGTGGGCCGTGCCGGAACGCCTCGCCGCTGATGCCCGCGTTGGACAGCGTGCCGCCGACGGTGAGGTAGAGGTAGTCCGTCCAGGACCGCGGCGCCACCCCGCGCCCCAGCGACGCGCGGAGCACGTCGATCCACATCTGCTCGCCGCCGGCGTCCACGTACCTGCCGTCCGCCGATACGTTGATGCGCGGCGCGGCGGCGGCGGATGCGTCGCCCAGGGACGCCATGTTGACGACCACGCCGCCGGGGGCGAAGGCCTGGCCCATGAGCGAGTGGCCGCGGCCGCGGAACGCGATGGTGTAGGGCCACCCGGGGGTGGAGTTGGCCGCGGCCAGGAGCGCCGCCAGGTCGGCCGTGGACGACGGGTACAGGACCGCCGCCGGCAGCGCCGCCGACGTTATGTTGCCGAAGTCCTTCGATGCCGCCACCGTGGCGTTGATGTCGGTCCGGAGCCTGCCCTCCGCCACGAGCGCGGCGAGGGCGGGTGGCCAGGGACGGTGATCTCCAAGAAGCGCAAGCGTGCCTACTAGTGCATGAGAGCAGGCGATTAGCGCGGCCAACAGCATGTAAACCACCGCCATTAGCGACGTCGTTCACGAAGAGAGAGCTACACGTTATATGTGTGTGTTTTTGGGTAACTAGGACGTGGTGTTTGCATCCGGCCGTATATATAGGACGAGTAGGGCAACACATACGTGTTGTGATTACATCAATTACTTGAACACAGAGAAGTGCTTTCCAAGGAAAAAATTATTCTGCATGCCGTCTAGTTTTATTTTAGTGTTTGACCACAGAAAAATAGCGCACACACAGGTGCCTAGTTAGTAGTTACCATCCTTTTAAGAATATATATTTAGAAACCTATCAAAGAAAATATATTTAGAAAAACCTCTCGTGCAACTAGTCCAACCTAAAGTACTCCTTCTGCCCTGTAATTGTATAAGCGATGGACAAAATAGTTTTGCAATAGTTGTATATAGGAGTAATTTGGTAGGCATTAAATTGCTACTTGCTATTTATCAACCAATCACCATCAATAATGTTGATGATAGCGTCTAATTAGAAAATAATAAAGTAAATAAAGGTATTACACACGTCTTTTATTTTCTCCTATATGTCTTAAGTTCTCTAGAATGCACTATATATTAGTACAAGGCGGGGTGAGTAAGTTGTAATTTTGGTACCTCTTCATGGATTTAGAAAAAAACTTGAGGCTGCTGTCTGAACATTTGCAGACCAGGATCTCGAAGTTCTTTATTGATTGGTCTTTGGCAGCTGCGACACTTGCATAAATGATATAATATACACCAACACTCCTTTGACCAAACTGGCAATGTAAAGCAATGCTGTATGCACTACATCAAAATGTCACTAACATTTTGGATCGATCTTATATCTTTTCTTGTCACTTTATCTCACCTTAATAGCCGTGAATTATTAATATAGGATTAAGCAAATGACAACATATTGAAAACAATGATCCCTTGATTGGGACATTATATTTTTATCGATAACTCGCGTCAACGTATATACCTTACACGACCAATGTACAATGAAATGTGTTTCAGCGAAGGTGGCTGCATGCCAATTTCAGCGGCTGGCTAGCGTCTATATAATAATATATACATATTTCTACATAATGTGTCACAATTGTCTACATATATAGTTTTTTGGTCCAGTTCTTTTGTTGTTTTTCAGTGGTTCCTTGTTGCCTTTTTTTTTTCTGATGTTTTTTCTTTTGTTCTCCACGAAGAACGTACGGCCTTCAAATTCGCCATATGTTAATATATAGAACAAATCATAATTGTTTATGACACAGGATTAAAGGATTAATTTTGAGTCAATGACTAATATTCTTTCTAGAGTCTAACCGTTGTCATAGAATTTGTAGTTGGTCACTATGACCACGCTGTAAGTTTGATTGGTGATAGGAAAATGACATCCATATAGATATCATACTTTTTTTTGAGGGAAACAGATATCATACTTTAACTATGGCTATTCATAAAAAAAAAACTTTAACTATGGCGGTTTTTTTTCCTTTTTTTAGGGGAACTATGACTGGTTTTTGGAATGAGATAGTCCATATAGATCATATTTTAACTATGTTAGTAACACATTTTAATCCACAAAATATCAGGGAATTGAAACAACTATGCTCAAGATCGGGATCGGGCGTAGCTAGTCAATTTGATTTGAGGCTGCTTGCTGGCGCTTGCAGACGACGGTGAGACCGACGATGTGTCTCAGTGTCTGCATCGCAACCGGTTCAGAATTCAGAGAGAATAATAAGGCGCACATGTACTACTTAATTGCATTTATAGCAACACCTCCAGTTTTGAGTAGAGACGGGCTCTGTCCAGAAGACTAACCGCTTCTAAAATAAAATTCCCGAAACGTATCATCCATTTTTCGAGTTGGCTTGTAGTTTCAACCGTCTCTATAGATGTATAGATCTTTACATGTGACAAGATCTAGGGTCGCTTCTAGAAGTTGGTTTTAGATGCGGCTAGACAAGTCTTCTTAAAAAAATGGGTGTAGCACAATAAATCATAACCTTTTCAAACTAAATTAGAAGAAGACATTCTTTATACCAAAGTTACATATATCTCGAATAACCAACAACTTTATAGTTGATGAATTTTTTATTTTAAAACATTTAGATCCTATAATTCAATTTAAAGTTGCCACATTTTTTTTGTGAAAACAACTTTGGGTGGAGAATGACCAAAATCAAAGCTATAGGTCTCAAAGTGTTCTAAAACACTGCATTTGATAACCTTTTCATTTGAAATAATATATGACCCTAAAATTCTGTTTGAAATCCTCATAATTTAAAATTCAAATTTTTTAAAGGACCTACCAAAACCAAAGTTATAGATCTTACAAGAGTTATATAACTTTGTATTTAAAATCCCTTTTATTTCAAATCATTTACATCCAAGGAAAATTCAGTTGAATTTAAACGATCTCAGATGAAGAAACAATAAAAAACTCCACTACATGCTAGTTGAAACTTTTTTATTTGAACACATATAAATATTCGTTTGAAATTTAATAAAGTGAATACAAAAGGAAATTAGTTATAAGATGTTTTGGGTGGAGTGGTCAGGGAATGTACGCTCGAGGCATGAGGTTTAGATTCACCGTTGATTTATAGAGACGGACAATTCTACAGACCCTTTTGGTAGTAGTGTAGCTCAGCTGGTTTGCCTTAGAAACTGACCATCTGAGTTTAATTTTTTGACTTGACGCTTTACGGGTGCTTGTATTTTTCTGCATTTATTTCCGGATTTAACAATGCTATTCTTTTAATATAGGCAATATATACTTGTGATGGCTTGTGATGACTTTGCCAATCTCAAGATCTGCTAGAGGATTCTATCGGCATTTCTTCACCGACGTGCCTAAGCTCGTTTTAATTAAGAAGAAAGCTATTCTTTCGGTGTGGGCGATGGACACTTGTATAACTCCACAATCTTTAGAATGTCTTGATAGGAGTAGGGTGAGTGGCTGTACAAGTGCTTACGGTGACTTCATCGATCTTGAGATATGATGACCTAGTCTTTTGGATATATGTGCCTTTAGGGGCAGCTCAATCTTTCGGATATGCTCGTAGATTAGGGTTTATATGTGTGCTCATATATGAGTGTGTGCATGTGTTGGTATGTACTTTCTTTTGCAAAATAAATAGATAAAAAATCCACTTTAGCAGTCTAGCCCTTGTTTCGGACCTCGTTCGATCAGACAATAGCAAAATAGTTTTGACATTTGGTCCTTTGCAGTGAACTGCAGGGACACGCACAGGCTGCGACTTATACGTTTACAGAGATAACATATATAGATAAATAAATATACCATATATACATATATGCATGTGTCTACATCTCGACCGGTCCAGAGATCAGAACACATGTGTGTGACAAAGCTTATCATCACGACGCATTCATACACAGATATAGGCTACTACACTGCAACGCTACGCCGCGCGTATCTAGGACGCCTTTTTAGTTATGCATTACGTTGCAGTCTCGCGGATATCGCAATCACATCGTTGACGTTTCGAAAGTTCAGTCGCCATGCCATGCTGCTGCTGGCCAAGTGCTCTCATACGTGCATATGCATTGCAGCTAGCCTTGGAAACATACCTCTCATCACACGTACCAAGGCAACAAGCACCTGATCGAGTAAGTGTCCCTAAATGGTCCATGATATATTGACAGATTTGTACAAGCATTATACTCTCCATTTCTGCAGGACTGCGATGGCCACTGCTAGCCAACTGAGCATGCATCAGTTCATGGATGTGTATAGCAAGCAGCTTGGGGTAAGTTTGGTTGTACCTAACATACGTGACTTGCTACTCCAATGAGCATACCCACTCTCAGTCAGTGCACTTCCATATCATATCATATATATACTATATATATAGGGCTGTGTGATCTGCTGTACTTGGTCATGCCATCAATTTACTTTGAGATCGATCATCAGTATTGCACGGACCACCCATTACAGCTCCTGTATTACCACTTTACATGGACCATGACACAAGGAGAACAAGTACAGCAGATCACACGTTGTGCCATTGAAAATTAAACCTCAAATAATTGGTTCCACGTTTTTAGCAACCTGTCCTAACCTACCATATGCATACACGTCTCCAATGCGCATATACTACTCTCGGTGCCGGTGCACTCCCATTTCATTCGTACGACCTGTTTGTTGTGCTAGTAATACCACCGTCGAAGCATTTGGCATTGCATTGGTTAAAATGAGTATTGCTGCACATTCAGTGGCTTCGATCGTATGATGGCTCATTTCAGGCCTAGCACTTTATTAATTACGTGCTGGACCATATGGCAAGGAGAACAGTCATCAGGGGAGATAGATGTGCGTGGCTAATTAAACATGTATTACTCGTGTGTGAATAAATCAATATATATGGGTGATAAATTATTAGATGTCACCTTTTTTGCTGATGGCCTGATCGATGTGGCAGATAACTATAGAGAGAATGAAGGTTACTTTTGTGCAAGATACATCTTTGGCAGATCTAACATTTTAAGTTCACTCTCATCTTACTATTACTAATCAGAGACTCTTGTGAAACATCCATGTCAGTTCTTATGAATAACGCAAGAAAAAAGATAAATATGTTGTACCGGAAAATCTCACAAAAATCGGAAGCATTCAATCATCGATAAGGATATTTATTTTCTAAAAAACAAATTACACATTTTTTAACATTTTAAATTACACAATCTGACAATATGAAAATACTCCACATGCACCTAGATTTATGGATAAATTACCCACAAATACCATTATAAAAATTAACCTAAGTAACTCCCTAATCTTCATCTAATAAAGTGTTGCCAACTTATGTTATTATTAATATAATCTAGCCCCTAAATTTACATCTAATAAACCACAACATGTTAAATATTGGTAAATCATATTAGGAGTGCCAACTGTGCCACAACATCTTTGACTTATTTATAGATCTTACTAGATATGGAGATAAATATGGTGTGTCACTCTATAAAATTTCACTAGCAACTTACTCTGTTTAAAAGATAGAAAATAAAATAAAATATTAGATATTTTTATAGGCACTTTACATAAGAAATTGTTTGTGAAAAATACCATTACATAGGTTATTCCTTAAGGCATAATTTTACCACTGTGTTTACTTGTATAAGGTTTGACCCTGAAAAAAACAATCTTGGATCAAATAATGTTCTTGTGTAAATTTAATAGTTACAAATGTGCGAACACATGGTTTTTACATAACCATTGTGGAGCACCCTTGTTGTATGATGAGCGATTGTCAACATGCCAACACTTTGATGTGTGGTTGGTTCGGTGGTGCTTCTAATCCTCTGGCACAGGGTTATGTGTCGAAACGGTGTCTCTTGGCTTCGTGATGTGCAGGTGTGGAGTCCAGAGGCGGTGGCAGCGATCGGGAGAAGGTCAAGTAGGGCGTGCCGTGCTGACGGACCAGTTGCGATGAAGGGCAGACGCGAGGCTTGGGCCGAGGGACCAGACGGCCAGGTGGCCAGATGCGGTGGCTGACATTTGGGACATTGACGAGCGCAAGTGTACACGGTGGGGGACGTGTACGGGCTACGCTACTCGCGGACGGTTTGGTGGTTTGCCCTCAAAATCATCGGCGACGGTTTGGTGGTTTGGCCTCAAAACCATCGGCGGGGGATGCGTACGCTGTACGATACTCGCAGACGGTTTGGTGGTTTGTCCTCAAAACCATCGGCGGTGGGTTTCCCGGGTTTAGGCCTCAACACTCGGGCGGAGGTCCCGATGCGGACGGACGGCACGTGGCGTCATCGGGGAGATCGCTTCGGAGCGAGGCTACCGGTGAGGAGGCGCGGTGGTCGTCGGATCAGGAAAACTCAAGTTGGACCATAATGCCCCTGGCTAGGTGGTTCTCTCTTAGAATGTCTAGGGGTAGAAGTGGAATTGTGTAATAAGGCTATAAATAAGAGGGACTGCCTCCACTCAATCTCACATCTCCCATTCCAGTATTAGGGTTTCCCAGTCTCTAGTCTTTTAGAGGGTGAGAGGTCCACTGCAAGACTTTTGTAGTGATTTGTTCATGGGAAGAACACCCCCTAGTGTGCTCGTGCCCTCTGAGCGTTTATCTTTGTATGAATCTCGTGATGAATTTGTGTTCTTGTTGTTCTTGAGTTGTTCATCCCGAGTTCTTTTCCCCCTCCAATTTCGTGGTCGGATTTTTTCAATTTTGCACCTTTTAAATCCGTTTTTCTTGCGTTGATTCAAGCTATGACATGAGAGGATAAATCCTACCAGAGGGTTTGAGCTAAAACCTCACGAGCAAGTAGATCGGGGCGATTTTGTGTTCATGGTAAGTTCTTGATGAGTCTTCACATCTTTCTTGATTTCTCTTGATTTGTGTCAAATTGGGCCATGACCTTTTAGAGATAGCTTCCCTATTGCCTTGGGATCCTACAGTTAAAATTTCATGGCAGTCGGAGTTGATTTGACCGAGAAATCGAATTTTTCTTATTCCGGGCGATTTTCGCGTGTTTCTGTCCAGTACTACCGGTGTTACTTCCGGTAGTGCAAATTCTCCACGTGATTCTATTCGGTACTACCGTTTTGAACCACCGGTACTGCCGGTACCTCACCAGTACTACCAATAGAAACACCGGTACTACCGGTAGTGCATTTTCGGGCAGTCAAGGGCATGTTCGACTTGGGCTAAAAATATTCTCTCGAACTTCCGGTCACTGTCGGTACTACCGGTTGGTCCACCTGTACTACCGGTAGTACACCCGAGACGCTGTTTTTGATCGTTGCTTGTCTGTTTGGTCTCCGATTTGCTTCCGGTTTGTTGCGTTGGTTTTGTGGTGTTCCGCTGTGTTCCTAGGAAACATCCACCCTGTCAATAGGGTCATGGACATCGTGGTCTGTGTATTACTTCTTGGGGTTAGTTTTCGAGCTGAGGACCTAAAATTTTCGAAAGAAATTTTGAGGCTCCCATTCACCCCTCTGGTCGTCTTTCCGGTCCTTCAATTGGTATCGGAGCCGGTTAAGGATCACTCCACCTTAATCGGTCCGTGATCCACGAAGGCGACATTGTTTGAGGTAGAATTTGCTTTTAACTTTCTTTGTCAGGTTTTGAGTTTTCTTTGCTAATACTAACGGTGCTTTGAGAAATGGCACCAAGCTCTTCTTCTTGTGCATCTTTGTCCTCAGGTTTGAATGATGAACTTGCAATCGAGGATGACCTTATGAGAAGACGAAGTGCGATGCTTGAAATGGAACACGAGATGAATGCTTTGTTGGACCTCCTTCATGATGATGAGCTTTCGTTGAAGGATCTTGTGTGTGAACTTGGCAATACCAAGAAAGGTACACTTGTCTATAGTGTTGTGTGCTTGTCCCACCGTTTTGATACATGCTTTGAGGATCTTTGTAAAAATCATGAGCTTTGTGCTACATTGCGTAGAAAGATTGAGAAGCTAAAATGCTCCATTGCTAGGCTAAAATGTGGTCTTGCTCATTGGAAATCTTGTGCTTTAATTCCATGCACTTCTTGTGATAACTTACATAGAAAGAATGATGATTTGAGCTCTAATCTTGCATGCTTAAAATCTGAAAATAAGAAGCTGAAAATCAGTGCCGCTATGCCATGTCTTTCATGTGTTGACTTGTATAAGGATCTTGATAAGGCTAGAGAAGAAATTGCTTTATTTAGGTCAAATGCTTATTTACCATGTGTTTTTTGTGAGTCTTTTGCTTGCTGAAATTAATGAACTAAAATTGACTCATACCACATGTGTAGACGAACTTGAGCATGCTAGGGCTAAAATTGCTGAGATAAGTTCTAGGCCTTGTAGCTTGTGCTCTTTGCATATCAATGATGATGCTTGCCTAACCTCAAGTCTTAATCATGATGCTTTGCTTGATGTAAATGATGTTTCTTCCACTACTCTCATTTGCACATCATGCATCAAAATGGAAAATGAAGTTTTGGCTTTAAAACAAATGCGCGATGATATGAGCGCCATGTTGGTTGAGCATAATGAGAAGAGTGCCAACCTTGAGAAAGAGATTGAACTCTTGTGTACCACATATGCCGAGTGCATTGGGAAGGAGATGGAAAACTTAAAAAATGCTCCTTGTGGTACCTGTGATGTCCTCAAGTGTGAAAATGAGGTTTTGACCAAAAGATGCAAGAGTCTTTGTGCTAAGTCTTTGGATTCTCATGATTCTTGCAACTCTGATGTTGTTGTTTCTAAGATTGCTTCTTTGCAACTGGAGTTGAGTTCTTATGTTGTGCGTGAGTCTTTGGATGACAGCACTTGTGCTAAGGCTTTGGATAGCTCTTCCATAGCTAGTCCTAAGCTTGTTGCTTCTTCGGGTGACGTCCAAGGGATTTCTCATTGTAATGGTGCTTCTCAAATTTTTGGAACTCAAGTTCCCAAACCAATCTTCAAGTGCACCTTTTGCAAGAAAGATGGACATTCATTCGATTTCTGCTTTCACCGTGTCAAACACGAGCGACGTGTTCGAGCTAAGGCTTTTAGAAAACCACGTGTCCCTTTCCATGGCACATGTGCTCCTAGTGTTGGCGGCAAGTTAAGTGTTGATGCTTCTCGTTCTAAGTCCCATGAGACTTCTCACTTGATGTAGAATGGTGTGCCTTCCTATAGGTTATTGTACCATTGCTCTTTTTGTGGGAAAGATAGGCACCAAGAGAGCTTTTGCTATCGGCGTGCCAAACGCATGCGACGAGCTCATTCTTCTAAGCCTTTGATAGTTCATTGCCCTTCTCATGGTATGAACACTTCTGAGCCTAGAAAGAAGTCTCTTTTCATTGATGGATTTTATGACTCCTTCTCTAGTGGGTTAGGTCATGATTGTGGACACGCTTCTAGTCCTCCTTATGTTGGTCCACAACATGCTTCTCATGATGCTTCTATTGGTTCTTCTCATAAGACCTTGGGAGATGCTTGCCTCTTTGCTCATGGGTCCCCTCGTTTTTCTTCGCGAGTTTTCCTCTTGAGGAATGCTTCTAAGGAGGTTTCAAAATTGCATTTGAACCAACATTTGCATCATGCTAACCCACCTGATAAGTTGAGTACATCTTTTAGGCGTGTGACCAAGTGTTCGGTTCCCAAGTATATGCTTGCTAACCCTTCGGGATCCAAGACTCGGTTTTCTTTGTCCTCTCATGTGTAGGTATGAGGACATGGGTGGAGAACATGCGCTTGATGGAACTTGATCTTTCGGTGTGGTCAAGAGTTGATGGTTTTCTACACCCGCTTTGATGGCCTCCAAGAGGCATGTGCTTTATTGTGGCGCCTACACACACTTTGTGAGCTATCATATACACTCATACCGTTTATATTCATGCTTTGCTACTAGTGGTATGAGATAGTTGTTCATTTGCTCACTTGTATATATCTTGCATGTAGTATACTTGTATCATGCTTTTATATCTAGTCTAGCTTGTTTTATCTTGTGTATCATATGACATGCTAGCCTTGCATATATCTTGGTGGATTAGCCACTTTTTATGCTACTATATGATCCTCATGAACATTTTGCCATGCTTTACCATGTCTTGATTTGTATAGTTGGTATAGTGTTCATTAGGTATCATTTTTAGTTAGCTTTTGTATAGTTACATGTATACTATTGACATGTTTTGCTAGCCCAAGCTTTTAGCCATTTTAACTAGTATCATGTTACATGCTTTTAGTTCTCAATTGATATCATCATTGTGCATTGTAACATGTGTTGAGATTTTGGTGCTTTTGGGCTTGGCGTGTCTTTAGGTGGCACTTGGCTCTTTTGAGTTTGCTTCTTCATTTGGTGTTGGAGCTTTTCGTTTGCTTTTATGTCTTTTTGTTTTCTAAGTTTTCTTTTGCTAGGTGTCTTTGGTTGAGGGGGAGTTTGGCTTCTTTCGAGGGGAGTTGGTTCTTTTGTCTCTTCATATTTATTTGAACCCTCCTAGGTGCTTCTTGGTTTTGGGTCGAATCCCTTCTCTTTTTGCATTGCATCTCATCATGTATTATAGAGCATATGCTTAGCTTTATTTGTATAGCTTATTGATTAATATTATGCTCTTGTTGATATGATTTATGGATACATGATGGCTATATAGCAGCTTAGGCTCTTTTTGATCATCTTGATACATGTTATGAGCTAAGCCTGTTTTTAAAAATGTGAACATGCTTAATACTTGATGAAACTTAGAAAACTGTTCACCTTTGAGATGGCAACTAGCATGTGTAGGATATGTTGAAATCCATGTGCTTTCATATGTATGCTTTAGTTGCTATGTCTCATGTTTTTT
>CM041632.1:59294915-59325093 GCA_023333625.1 Bothriochloa decipiens
GCAGTGGGTTCCATGGAGCCAGAGCTGGCCTCACCAATGCTGAGCTTCGACATACCAACAACGTCATCAGACTTAATCGCCTCCTTACCATTCAAAGGAGTTGGTTTCAGGATTTCATGGGCTGTGCCTGCTTCCTCCACATGGGCAACACTTGGAGGCCAAAGAGTTAATGGAACAGGGACTAATGCAGGGTAAAATGCTGGTACCGGCGGAACAGCTATACTCTTGAATGGTGCACTGGAGTTCATCTCCAAATCTGGTAGTGTCGATGAAGGTTCTGCATATTCAGATTCCTCATGCTGCCTTAGCTGAAAAGTTGGCAATTGCTTAGCAAACTCTGCTTCCTTCTGCTGCCCAAGATGTAAGGTCGGCAGTTGATTTGAACTTATAGCTTCATCTTGAGTATTCTGGATAGTAATTTGTTCTGCAGCAGCTAGGGACTCATCTACTGGCTGCAGATTGAAGAGGGAAGCACAAAGATTAGAATGAAAGCGCGTAGTGAATATAGACCATCTCCAACATTAGACTATTACAAGAAAGAGAAAGCATACCATTTCTGCAACCATGTCAAACAAGCTTGACCGCCTCTTCCGTCTTGATGAGTTTGTCTGTCTAATGAAGTACTTTTGAGCATGGCTTGCCACTTGAGTCGGGGTCCTGGAAACAACAAAGTTTCGAGATATCCCACGCCAGTCTCCCTTACCAAGCTTCTGAAGACCCATCAAAAACATTCTATGCTCTTCTTCAGTCCAAGGTGTACCTGAAGCACAAAAGTAGTCCCTTTGAAGTGGTGATGAAAACACCGAATAACTATGACAGGAGAAAAATACAGAATAACACATTTCACCAGAATATATTCATTTCAGAGAAGACAGTTGTCTCCTTTGAATTTGGCAAGATTGCACCCTTAGGCACAAGACCACCCCAGAACCATGCCACCACAAGAATAGTCCCATAAAGGTCAAAGAAAAGTAAATTTATAATCCCATTCTGGGCATGCTTGCTTTGAAGACTGGAGAACCGGCTAATTTATTTCACAGGCTGTCTAGACTCAAATTCTGGTCAGGAGAAACATGACAACAAGAAATATATGCTGACGCAGTGACCCCCATGTAATATGTATGCCAAAATTCAGATATTTCAATTGGAAGCACAGGCAAACAGCTGTAGCAATACTATGACGCGATGAGTTTAAGAAGTCATCAAATAGCGGAAGAAGCTCAAAACTCTTCAGGACAAGAAGGGATCTAAAAAGCGGTTAAAGTTACATTTGTAAGCAAGGCAAAGCAGGCCCTTGATCAAGGATGGCAGGAATCATAAGATCATATGCTTCTTTGTTACATGAGACGAAAAAGAACACAAGACTCGGAAGAGGTAGTCAGCTATTGTCTACTGACCAGATAAGATGTGGAACAGACCTCCAATCAATGCACATTATTGTTTCCTACATGATGAATTGTTTCATCTGTGTCTGCATTCCCTATGTTCAAAAACCATAGTACAAACGATAATGTGCTAAATATTATCTTGGTCTAGGTACCTTCTGGCAACTTAGCGAACACACATTTTTATATTAGCATAAAGTGTACAAGACACCCCTTGAACTGGATGCACATGGTTTAATACCTTCAAAATTTAAAAGCTACGGAAATAGGATAGTCCAGCAAGCATGATAAACCATTCAGTTAGCAAAGTCATAACTGTTAAGCACTACAGTAGATTCGCATGGAATTATCTCATACAAATTCTTGTTAAGATTTTGCTCACAGCATCGAGTTATCTCAAACTCATAGCAGGAGAACTTTATTCACCTCATAACCATTAGCGCAGCTGATTCAACACCAATACAACCGAATGTAAGAAAAAGCAAGTGATCATATGTACTCTACCTTAACCTATAACCCTACAAGCAAACCATGAAGTTGTTTGGCTCCTACAGTCCCTTTAAAGCCAAGTGCCAATAATGTACTGTATTGGACAATCACTGATTAAATAACATATCCCTACCTACACAGATACATTAAAGAAACATACGGTGCACGCTTAGGACTGGTCAAAACAACTGGAAGTTTATATGCTAGGGCCTTGTTTAGATCATGGAAAAAAATGAACCTGATGAATAGTACCACTTTCGTCTTATTTGACAAATATTGTCCGATCGTGGACCAACTAGGCTCAAAAGATTCATCTCGTGATTTTCAACTAAACTGTATAATTAGTTATTTTTTACCTACATTTAATGCTCCATGCAAACAGCTAAATATTGATGTGATGGAGAGAGAGTGAAAAAATTGTAACTTTTGGAGGGATCTAAACATGGCCTAGATTCTTTTAGGATCAGATGATTAAAATAATAAATTAAAGGTGAAAGAGACATGAAGGGGACACTTTTGTGGGACTCTGTAGTAGTGGCCAGCCACTGACTCTCTCGTGGGATGTGATCTATGTATGAAGGTATTGTGATGCACATGTCAATGTAACTTAATCAGGTGGGAAACGATATTAGCTGATTTGATTTGTGTCGACCATTCTGGACGGTTCCTACAGACTCCATCGGTCCACCCCCAACAATAATAGCGCCAAATATTTGAGTGAGTAGCAGATAAAGTAGTAAAAGGGAACGTGATTCCTATAGCATGTGTCCAAAAATACTGATATCAGGTGTGAATAGTTCATTTTTTTAGTTTAGTTTCCTATGGAAATTTTGATTGCTTCTCAAATGGACAAGAGGGGGCCTACCACTCTTTGATCTCAAAACTCGAAGGGGCACTATAGCAGCTCTGGTTTTGTCATTATGTTCAGCGTCGCCATTTTGGTTATCTGTGATTCTATGGAACAAAGGAGATAAAAATGAAAAGGAGATTAATAAAAGTATTAAACATGTCACGCAAATCATCCCCACAGAATTTCAGGCAGTGGAGGTTCCAGATGACAGAAAAAAAAGGGATCTTTCTTCTCTTGATTCAGAACGAAATGCAGTGATACTAAACAGCAGTTCCCTAATACCAACCGCCCAGCGTGCTCCATGATGCAGCAGGCACATACACATAGAACGCTACAAGTGCACATAAGCAAACAGATACAAAAATGAAGTACAATTAGCAGGCAAAGAGACAACTTTCGCAGTTTCACGGTCGGACACGGCCGCAATTCATCGAGGAGGAGCGCGTTTGAGAGATGCGAAGCGCTTCCGCAGATTTTAAGGCATGAGCAAGCAAACCAAAGGAATCGATCGATGTTGAAAAAAAGCCTCACCTTTCTTGCGCTCGACGCGGCCATTCGTCGAGCAGGACGCGTGCCCGGGATCATCGGAGACGTAGCCGCCGGCCCCGCCGTCTCCTCCACCCCTGCCACCACCCACTCCTCCTCCCGCCGCCGGCGGCGACGAGCCCCCGGACCCGCCGCCCCCGAGCGAGGACGCGATGCAGCTCATGCTGGCGCTCTTCTTCATCGGCGCCGGCGCCGTCGTGAGCCGCACGCCAAATAGCCTGACCCCTCCCCCTCCGCCGCCGCCGACGCCGCCGGAGCGGGCGGGGCAGGTGCGCGAGTTGTGGCCGTTATTGCTGCAGTGCGAGCACCGCCGCGTCATCATCTCTGGCCGACGGTGGGGAGGCTCTGGTACGTGCAACGCGCGCGGACGCGTGGGCTTCGTACGTGTGACGAGCAGCGAGCGTTCCAAATGCGACGCCTCCGTGTGCTCTGGGTTGCTCTCTCTTCTTTCGGAGGAGACAGGAGACGATATTTTTGGGAGTGCGATATGTATTTAAAAGAAGAACAGGGCGAGCGAAATGACGAAAAAGTACACCACCTTCCAGTTTAACGGGTGGCGCTAAACTCCAACCAAACGCAACCGCTCAACTATGCTCCTATTTCTCTTCATTCAAGGTGTTTATTTGTATCACCGGTTTAAGAATTAAGACCCATCAATTTCGAAATGATTCCTATGGGGATTTTGTATTGGTGTAAAATTCTTGCAAAAAATATCTGCACTCACCATTATGTGTCGAGGAAAAGAAAAAGGACTACTAATCAAATGCGTTGCAGATTTTGGTGTAAGCAAAGTATTACCTTTATGTACTTAATTTGAGAAGCATGAAATCATCACATATATGTAGCGTTTAGTTCACCCTTTTTCGAATACGCATGAGTGTATCATTCTATTAAAAAAAGAGATGTTTATATATAAGAATGTTGTTACCAGTGACCCAGAAATTTAAGCTATCGCTACATGTTGATCAATTACATCCATATGGGGCTACCATGTAACGTGGACTATCCCTGAGCCAGGACTCTTTAGTCCCTCAGCCCCAGCCTCGTTACACTGATCGGCTTCGGTCATAGCGTTTGGTTCAGGGCACTCACAATGCAAGACCTTGTCACAAAGTCCAAGATTATTTATTATCTCTTATTTATGATATTTATTTATAGTATTTTGCTTATATGACAATATATTTATTAAAGAGAGAGGAAGAAAAAATAAGATTTCAAGTCTTATTTAACTCTAAGTCCATAATATTCGATATAATAAATATATTTAGACTTTATTATAGAGTCTATATTGTGAATGCCCTCACATCAATATAACGGGGATTGATTACTGCAAGTAACCGATCCTATTGTTTAATGTTTGTTTATGGCTTCACGTAAGTCGAGTCCCATCATTAACTAATACCAAAACTGATACAACTCTATCCTTAATAAGATATGGACTTATCGTCTTCTCCCGCAATCTTGTTCCATTTTCATTTCCATTACCATTTCAGCAACCAAACACTACCTATAGTTTTGTTTGTTCACTGACCACATGTTTATCGCATAACATCTAGGTTTAGCTCCAAATCATAATTAAGTCATTGACGTGTCCATCAACAATGAGATGCCGTAATTTTAAGATCTATATTTCGAATGTTTCACGGTGCTCATGAAGGTAGAGTTTTTATATGCGTTATATAGGGGTGAGCATGTGTGCTATATGGAGATGAATATACCTGCATACATGAGCATTTCCGTGTGTCGTGTTTTCAAAAAAGGTGATAAGGGTGCATGCATTAACCATTCTCAAGATTGAAATAATACTTGCCACAAAAAAAGGTCTGTCCCAAAATAGATTAACTCTTACAATTGCCCTAAGTCAAACTATCTTAAAGTTAACTAATTAACTTTATAGAAAACAATAACAATGTTTATAAGCCTAAATAAGTGCATTACAAAAATAATGACATATCTAGTTATATTAATTAGGTGTCATAAATATTGATGTTTTTTTTATAAATTTAGTCAAACATAACTTAGTTTAAATGTATAATTATAATATCTTTGGAAGTTGATTTAGTTTACGAGGAGTGAGTACGGACCATAAACCTCTAAGAAGATTGTTGGCCCCAAAAATCAATACGAGTAGAAAGGAGACAAAGAAACCATTTTCAACATCACTTGCGCACGATAACCACGCATTTATAACCCCAAAGTCATGGACCAGAAACTATAAAACACATCCCATCCCAAATTCCCAATACGGCAACATAGATATAATCATGATCCTCATCTCGTGACGATTTATCCCAACATGGAAGCCAAACTTGTACCGGGCCGTGTGACCCGTCATCCACCATCCGGGAGAGCGCCTCCAATCCAACCGTGCCAGCAGAATGCCAGATGCAGAGCACAGACAGGGAAGGGTATTCTGGGCATGGGCGCATTTGGGTCACGAGGGCGGCGCCGGGCACCACTTGAGCGGACGGCGCTAAAGGCATTTTAGCGGTTCCGAGGCGATAAGAGCCAGGCCCGGTTGGCAGCCGCGCAGAGGCGAACACGTCGCGCTCCGCGCGTTTGACCTGCCCAAAGGATCGATGGATGGGGGCGCCATTGCCACTGCCGTTGCCCAAGATTTCCGCGTGTCCGGCCGGCGGTGTTTTTCCTTGCCCGTCGCCGTTCCTTCCTTCCGGCGGGGTCCTGGAGAACGAGTGGGGATGACGACACATCTCCTGCTGCGGACGGGGCTGACGGAGGAGGAGGACGGCGTCACCGTGTAAAGCCGGGCATGGTAGTTTTTTTTTTCTCACAGTAAATCTACGCCAATGTCGGTGTGGCGATCGAGAGCTGCGTCTGCGTGTGGGGTGCTACGAATCCAAAGAGCCTCGTGTGGTGCTGGTGGTGGTGTTGAGGCAAAGCTAAGGCAAGAGAGCTGATGAGCTTTGTTTTGGCCTTTTTCATTGAACTCCACGCCGTTGCCTGCGCTTGGCTCTGCTTTGTTGGAAAGATGCACCATCGGTCGAGATCAAACAAGGAGGATGGGGGCAAAGAAAAGTAGCCAGGAAATATATGCACACGCGCGTGGTTCACGTTCACATGCACCACCACGTACTTGCTTGACGATAGTGCAGCTACGGCAGTGCTGCGTGTGCGGCCTGCATCCTGCTTTCGTGCACCGAGTTCGAATAAAAGTCTGAGACGTATCTCACTCAGCCTGACTTCATTACAGTATACCACACCACCACGTACGCACGTACTTGACGTATCTTTAATTTTCTCTCTTCTCGGTCGGCAGCTACGTATACGTCGGAGGAGTACATGCATCTCCCTGCATCTTCCTTTGAGGTTTCTTCAAAGCAATGCTCTTCCCTTTCACTTCGTATCTATCCTGCTGCCTATAGCTACTTCTTCTGTATGTCGCCGTCGTTCGGGCATCAGAGCTTTATGAAGCTGTTGGGAGCCTTTTTATTTTGCCAAACAACTTCTCCTAAAACAGCTTCACTAGTGAAGTTATTTTTCTTCCTCTTCACAAAACAATAGGATGAGAGGGAGCCAAAAATAGTAGCTTCTCCCAGCTCTCTGGCCAGCCTCCAACCACACTGTCCTTATAGATGAAAGTAATTACATGAATTGCCATCGAGTATTCCACCAGTGATTCTCTCCACTCGTGAACGCTGCCGTCCGCGACTCGACTCGTCCGTGACTCGTCCGCGACTCCCTCCGCCCATGGCCTCCAACCGCCGCCGACGCATGGGGGCCTGAACCTAGCCGCCGCCCATGGCTGAGCCCGCCGCCGCCTGCCATCCATCACGGTGCCGATAGTACTCCACCTCGCATCTCGTGCCTCCTCCACCCGTCTTCATCTCGCGCCTCTCTTCCTCCCTCCCACACCAGCGCCGTCGCCGCCGCTTTCCCCATGGCTGAGCCCTCGCCGGAACGGGAGGCCGGAAGGGAAGATGATAGATTGAGAATCCCTGAAGACTCGACGCCCCTCTCTGCTCTTATCGCCTAGGTTGGACGTGGTCTGCCGGCTAGAGGTTCGTGGTCCGGCGTGGGTCATGACGCCCCCTCCCAGCGGCGGATCTTGGGCTGCCGTGGGTCATGGCGCCCCCTCAGCCGCCGGATCTTGGCCTGGCATGGGTCGCGGCGCCCCCTCGGCCGGCGGCGTGGGCTGGCACGGCGCGGGTCGCGGGGCCCCCCCGGCCGGCGGCGCTGGCTGGACCGGCGCGGCTCGCCCCGGGACTGGCTGCTATGGCCGTGGCTGGCCTGGCGCAGCAGCTTACCCACCTCCCTGGACTCCCGGCGGCTGGACCGGCGCGGCCATATCCTCGACCCTGGAAGGCATTGGCTTCCCCAGCTCGTCCTCTGGCGTGCCCCCAGCCGGCGTTGGCTAGCCCAACATGGCCCAACATGGCCTACTGTTTTTGGCAAGGATTCCTTGTAGTAGCTAGTACAAACTGAACCTACATCCAGGAACATCGAGAAGCTCGAGAGCTTAGTTACTCTGGAGTATTCTACTAATATACTGCAATGCTGTTACATTTACCTTTGGGAAAACGATGGTTTATGCTGCTAATCATGTGTGTTTTTGAGACGAGCTATGTTGTTGTGGTTTAAGCCTTGCAGCTGTCAGTTGTTGATGCTAGTTTTGAGGTCCTGGCACTGATCAGCCATGAGTACAGGTGCTCTGTCAGCATGTTGTTTGTGCTCTGAAATATGAAGCGCATATGTTCGATATTTATGTAACAACATATCGAATATGGCAACAGACTGTCGAACATGTCATTCTACTGGTCTAGCGTGAGGTATGTAACAATTGTGCGAGTTCTGAACTTTTGATGCAGTTTGTGTTCAGCAAAGGCTAGCGTTAGGTCTGTAACAAATTGGCATAGCGTGAGTGACAGTACCATGAGCAGCTCCGTTCAGCCAGTGGTTTTTAGCCAGTCAGGGGCATGTTGGTCCAACATTCTCTCTTAGCATCAAATAATTGTTGGTAAAGCCATTTTACCAAATAATATTTCTAAAACAGCTTTATGAAAGCCATTATATGCTATTGAGAAAGCTGTTTTTATAAAAAACCAGCTTTACTAGTGAAGCTAAGCCCTCCTAAACAGGACCTTAGTTGCGCAATTAAAGAAGTTTTGGTACCATGACCTTCCTTAGCAACCTTTATATGGTTGGAGGAATTGACGATGTTGTAGCCAATGCCAACCAATGAGTCAACATCTTAGAATATCTCCAAAAATATTTCTTAAACCCACTCTACACATCCTTATTTGAAGAGGATTCAAATAAAACTGGTTTCTATATATGTTTTCACCCTCCAACCACTTCTTTATATCATGTGCGCACTCTAAAGATCAAGTCAATCTGCTCTTTTTTTTTTTTTTGAGATTACACGGTACAATGCAGGTAGCGATAAATCAGAAATAGAGGAGGGCAATATTTTGAATATCTAATTAGAGGATTTGTTTTAC
Organism: Bothriochloa decipiens; assembly: GCA_023333625.1. NCBI lineage: Eukaryota > Viridiplantae > Streptophyta > Magnoliopsida > Poales > Poaceae > Bothriochloa > Bothriochloa decipiens. Next base: position 59,303,645 of record CM041632.1, read on the forward strand.
TAAAATCTCTATTCCTATCAATAAGGAAGAATAAAGAGTGTCTTGTAGTTGCTCTTAAAACCTATAAATAATTTTAGACGAGAAATCAAAAAAATTCTATTCCTTTCAATAACAAAATATAAAGAGTGTCTTGCAGTTGCTCTTAAGAGCTATAAATAATTTTAAACAAGAAATCGAAATAATCAAAGGTGATGTTAAGATGATGATACCATGGTCATCGTCTTAATTATGCTCTCGTCTTAATTTTACCGTGATCCTATAGAGTATGAGCATTTAAGCCTTGAGGAGGAAAGACAAGTACTGAATTTGCTTGCGAAGAATTCTTTTTGTTTAGCTGTTTATATGTTGGTTCATTGTTTATTTTTTGTGTTTTCTCAGCCGTGATTTGTATAGACGCATGAGGTATTTTTTTTTTAGCATAGATGCATGAGGTAGCTGAGGAGAGGGCCATCCGTCTTCCACTCTTCCATGCTGTTTCTCTTCTATTTTTGCCCGTGTGTTCACGACTTCACGTTGCTGTTTTTTGACGACGAAAAAAAAGGAGAGAAATCAAAGGTGTAGTACTCTAAAAAAACAGGAAAAAAATGTTTCAAAAAAAGAAAGAAAGAAACCTTCCGGCCTCGTGGGAGTGCAGCGAGATCCGTGCCGCCGGCACCGTCCCCCTCCTCGCCGGCCTGAGTCCTGACCACGCGGGGCCGGCGCCTGCACGCCCTGCAGATCGCCGACCACCGCTCGGGCGCCCTCCATGCTCCTGCGCTCCGCCTCCGCGCCGCGCCGCCTCCACCTGCTCCGCCCGCACCACCTCCGGCGGCTCCTCTCGGCCGCCGCGCTCGCCTCCGCGGTCCCGGCCCCAACCGAATGGGCCGAGGCTCCGCTTGCCTCCGTGCGCCCCGCCACCGCCGACGCCTCGCTCTTCCACGTCTCCCTCGACCTCTCCGCGCACCGGGGGCTCCTCGCCTCCCACGCCGCCGCCGGCCAGTTCCTCTCCTTCCGACTCCCCGCCACGCCGTACCCCATCTTCCTCGCCATCGCGTCGCCTCCTCCTCCTCCCCCACCACCCGCGCCCGAGGTCCTAGCGGAGCCGGAGCCAGCCTCCTGCTTCGAGTTCCTCGTCAAGCGCCTCCCGGGGAAACCCTCCGCGCGCCTCTGTGACCTCCTCCCCGGCGACCTCGTCCATGTTGGCGCCAGCGTCGTTGGTCGCGGATTTGATGTCGCCAGGATAGCCGACGCCAGCGACGTTCTCGTCTTCGCCACCGGATCCGGGATCAGGTACCAACCTGCCAATGCTGACCATCCTTCGTTGGTCAAACCCGCATGGCCGCATCAATTAACTGCACAGCTGCACGATGCGGAATTGCTCCATTTTAGGTCTCAAGCAATCCACGGTTTGATGCAATTCGGAATTGTGGCAAAAAAGAAAGAATTAATATTAAATTGTGATAATCATGTCGGGGTGCCATATTATCTAGTGTCTGAGCTATTCCTAGTGTTATTACTTCCAACTAGTCTTGAACCATACCTATCAAAAAATAGTCTTGAGCCATAAGTTTCTCATAATTGCTTAACCAACCATCAGTGCTCTTGAGACTTGGATATAACCGGAACATGCACATATTCAGTGGAAGATATAAACGCGAAGCGGCATTCGCTTCATATCTTTTAGGTTTTCACTTCTTCAGATAAGCAAGCCATTCAGTTGTTCCATGTCTGCTCTATGCTGCCACATGCCATGCCAAGCAATTTACTGACAATGCCCTGTTCTTGATTAGATTGCTGTATCCCTTTGATGAATGAGCAATACCATTCTCATGAATAGCTCTGTCAGATTTATTCAGCTGCAAACACCATTGTGTCTAGAAGCATGCCTGCTCTCCAGATAAACTATATCCATGTAATGGAAACACAGATACTTGTCCTAAAAAGACTGTATTAGTGTATCTAATACAAATGTGTAGAAGTACACTGTACAAGACATGCAGATGTACTTACATTGGGGTATATAATTATGATTATTCTCTCTCTCCACATTGGTGAATTGCAGCCCTATACGGTCACTTATTGAGTCAGGTTTTGCTGAAAGCAAAAAAACTGATGTAAGCCTCTTTTACGGTGTTAGAAATCTTCAGAGGATGGCATATCAGGTAGGTTTATGTTGGCTTAGTTGTTCAGTTTGTATAGTCGTATTCCTTCAATAATGACTGGTGGTTATGTGCACTGACAGGAAAGGTTTGATGACTGGGAATCCAGAGGAGTTAAAATTGTACCTGTCCTCTCAAGACCAGATGGTCATTGGACAGGGGAGCAAGGTTATGTCCAGGTGCTGTTATCTTTTTTGTCCCATGTTATTTCTAGTTTGTTGTGTTTTGTATGTTAGTCTATAGAGTTTCTATTGCATTTTGTAGAATGTGTTCTCAAGGATGAAGAATATTGTAAACCCTTCATCAGTGGGAGCAATTTTGTGTGGGCATAAACAGATGACTGAGGTATGCTCATTTTGCTTGTTTTCCTCCCATTTTTATCTTATTAAGACAATCAATGTAACTGTTATACAGCACCCTACCTACAGCATTTTGTTTTTACTGATGTATCACAATGTTCTCTACTTCAATATGTTTTTTTTTCTCTTCTGTACATGGAAACATTATTACATTAGAAATGTTATTAAAATAGAGGCGCAAAAGGGTTCATAGCCTAGTGGTTGTGACTTCTTGAATAGCACCTCCGGTTCCTGGGTTCGACCCTCCATGGGAGCGAATTTCACGGCTGGTTAAAGAACCTCCCTCCTTGGCAACCCATAAAATAGTGGCTGGGTGCTGACCTATGGTAATGGTGACAATCGGCCTGTGATGGCTGTAGCAGCCGGCCTAGGTTATGCTGCAGCGTATAGTGTCTGCATTGTTAGGGTTTGAGGGGTTTCTTGACATGCAACTGTGCAAGGTTAGGTCTTCTACCTTAATAGCATTGCCCTATGGGAGGTCATACCCCGGGAGGGTAGAGTTATGACAATAGAGGTCTGCATTGACATGTAATACAGGCTAGTTATTGGAAGCCTACAAGCTTTGGGTCTGTTCATTGTTAGGCATATCTACTTTGCATAAATCATAAAGTTTCATGTCATTGTCATTTTCTGAACCATGTTTTGTCTGTACCGATCTATAGTTTGTAGTGTATTTTTGGCAGACTAAAATGACTAGAAGGGCAAGTTTTACAGCTCCGCACATCTTCTAGAAATTTGTATGCCTAGTACATTCTTTCCACACTGTATGATAGTTCTCATTCAGGATTAACAATGTGCAACATGCATCCAATTTCTATATGATAAATGTTGTCTTCCATACTTCCTCGCTGATCTTATGCAAACATTTGTTTGATGTAGGAAATCTCAAGAGTTCTTGTTGCCGATGGTTTGTCAAAAGATAGAATCTTAACTAACTTCTGACCGCCGGTAGGATACTGTTCCATCCTTTTTGGAGCTTGTACCATTTTTGTATTACTATCGAGCAGCTATTCTTTACAGCAGCAAACAGGAAGACAGTGCGCGCTTACAAATAAGGGCAGTTCATTCTCCTCTCCATGTAACCACATTGGCTTATTGCTAAGTGCCTGATGAAAATCTCCACAGGCACTAGCCCAAGTTGAGATACGTTTTGTAGCATCTGAGACATTAATCCCTTGTAAGGCGCTGATGTATGCAGAAAGGCCCTTTTTGGAAAAATAAAAAGGGGATATGTAGCATTATTTTCAGTTAGCATAGGTTAAAGATATGAGCACTGCGTGTCCCTTTTGCAGTGTTGAGATTTTGGTGTAAATTGTCAAATTTTTTAATTAATTGAGTGGAAGGTAAGTATATGGAATGGATGCATGATGTTTATAATTGAGAAGTGTTTGACTTCCGAGTCTGTTGCATTCTGGCATCTTAATAATCTATTAGTACAAAACAAGTACCCGAAAAACATTGTACCAGTTGGTCCGACAGTTGATTTAGAAATCTTCAGAGGATGGCATATCACTGTATCAGGTAGGTTTATGTCAGTTTAGTTGTGCAGTTTGTATATTGTCATATTCCAGGAAGGGTATTGCTAAGGAACGGTGTTCCATTTTTCATATGTTCGCTCATTGTTTCCGTGTAACTAAAGGACGCATATCCTGATCTGTATCGAAGGTGTTACACATCGATGCAGAACGATGGAATGATCCGAACTTCCAAAGTGCCATTGATGGATTTGACCTGACCATTGTAGTTTATTTGTTTGCTGGACTGCATGTGCTGAATTTGTTCGTGAAAAGACAATGTTGAGCTTAGTTTCGGCGGGGCACTGCCGGAGGCAGGGGCGGCGCCGGCACTCAGGCGGAGACTAAGATATCGTGATTAGCGACGAGGCGACGGAGCAATGGCAGCAGTGGTAGAGGTAGCGGACCGCCACCAAAGCCGGTGGCGGTGGGGCAGGGGAGCTTGGAATAACACGATGCGACATGTAGGTTGAACTACTCGCGCGTGCTTGGGACTGCTCCACTTCATGTTTTCTTTTGCAAAACCACTTTTTTTTTAGCTAAACAGGTTTAGCTCCATGCAGGTCTGCTCAAGAAAAAAGGTGACTCGCATTGTATGGAGATGCTTCACATGAGCGAGAGAGTTCATGTTTAAGTCTTAAACACCCTTTAAAGTTCTTGTTCCAGGATGGAGGTGTTGGGAGTGGTTTAATGTTGAATCTAGTTTGAGTTTTATACCAAGCCACCCCAACACATTGATTGAGGTCAATACATGGATATCCAAACAAACTCTAAATAGAGAACAATGAGGCTTCCTGCTGCATTGAGAATAGAATCATTGAGAATAGAATTCCATTTACCAGATTTGAATAGAAATAGCCACTTGAGTGAAGAGTAAAGGAGGTATAGAACGTACATGTTCATCTCAAACTCAGATGAGTCAACCAGGGCAACAAGAAAAGTTTTTTAGTAGCCTGCCTCAGTCGTCTTCCCCGTTACTTACAAAAGTGACCAGTAAAAGTTACAATCATCATTCTGAAGAATTGAAGGGAACAAGAAAAGTATCAGAAGCCCAGTCGTCTTCCCCGTTACTTAGAAAAGTGAGACGCCAGTTTTGGTAGACACTATTAACGAGTCAAATAACTAGACAGATACAACCGTACCACAAGTTCCAGTTGGAAGATCAGAGCTCGACCAACTGAGCTTATGCCAGAAACCCTTAAGAAGTTAGAACAAAGGCACGAGCCAATAAAAAACATCATTATTTTTTGAGTATTACTAACAAATAGCGACACAATATGCATGGAGTATGTGACTGTAAAGGTGCCATAGCCTAAAAGACTAGCTCCAAAAATTTAGGTGCAGTCAGCAAAATAAAAAAATAAAATTCAGTAACCATTCATCCCGAGCAGACATTGTGCATGGAGGTCTCCACATTGACATGGCAAAAAAATCTCTGCAACACAGGATCAGTTCCATGGCCTGCCCCGGGTTGATGAAGAGGATGAAGAGTTTGAGGAATATCTCGATCCAGGGCGCCAGCGATCAGTTGACGGAGGCGGGCCATCTTGGCGGGATGGGGGTGCATCCTGTCGTGCAGGAGGACCATCTTGCCTGAGCGGACGCGCATCTGGGCGTGCGCGCTCTTCACGTGAACCCCAGTGATCTTCATCACGTGGGCGCACATCTGGTCTCTGGGTGCCAGAAGAGCCGCTGCTGATATCACCACGGAGTTTAAACTTGGGAACATATTTATTAGGAGCGGGAGCAGCCGCCGCCGCAGCAGCAGCAGGCGCTGCTGTTGACTCTCGAGGTGGGAGTGCAACAGGTGTAAAATCAGGAGCGCGCACAGCCTCAGATCCCTTTAAGAGCTTCTCCCTGCTCGCCTTTGCCTTCTCCTCCAACTCTAGCTCTCTCTGTCGCTGCTTTTCAGCAATAGCATCAAGCTTAGCTTTCCTTTCAGCTTCCTCTCTCTTCCTCCTCTCTTCCTCTACAGGAGAGTAAACAAAATAATCAATAATATGGATGAATTACGGCATTGCCAACTTTGCCAAAATGGAATACGATATAGAAACCAAGCCATATTCAGTTAGACCATAGCAAATAGAGTTTATGCTATCTGTTGCTTATAACAAGTATCAGAAATCAATGCTAGTTAGTGTTGGATCAGTTTGAAGTCTTTGAACAGGGACCTTCTCATATAATGACCAAAAGCTATTTTCAGTACTGCATGGTGTGAAAAACAAAACCGAAGCCAAATTGAAATCATTATTAACAAGATATCAAAACCAACGAAATCATGTTAACAGCACTCACACAATGGAAAAGTTAAAATGACGCACACAAAACTAAAGATGTATGGAATGTTACCATTGTGATTCAATTTCAACAGTTTTGCAGAATAACAAAAGGAACTAAGGCTAAATGGCTAGTGGGCAACTTTCCAGGTAAATTAGGCAACATTTTGCTCATTCTTACTTGACAATTCACCACACCACGGTTATTTTGACAAGTACAGGATAACAGAAACCAGTAATTTAACGATCAAAAATTTACTTCCAAAAGGTAACCAAAGGTAATAATAACCAAGCAGAAGCAAGCCAACAAGCACAATCAACAAATGGTAAATCTAATCAGTTCAAAATTCACTTGCCTTCACGTTTTCTAGCTTCCTCTTGCTCAAGAAGCATTTCAATCCGCTGTTCCTCCAGGTTCAGATAGTACATCAGCTTCCTTACTGTCTCCCTTTCACGATTTCTTGATGATATCAACTGACTGATCCGTTCATCTCTCTCTTTCTTCAGACGACCAAACTCAGCTTCACGACGTTGGACGATTCTCTCCTGGAAAGCATTCTGCAACAGCGAAACAGAAAGTGCGGCTATTATGTCTTCAACAAAGATATTAGAATATAGCCAGTTTGACATCTGGTTAGTTAAGACACACAAAAGGATCTCAAATCTGAACATCGATTACTGTAAATGTCAATTAAAAGTAACGCTGGCCACTGGCCAGTATTAGATCCTGAGCAATCTTATCTTGGTTAAGCTTATGTCAGGATCAGTAGTGCAATATACAACTGCTTGTTGCTGCTGCTACACTTATCTTGAGTGGGCAAAAATGGAGGCTGATTTGGGCTGCTATGCGCTAGTGGCTTTCTCAGAGCATCGACAGATTACCCATCCTATCCCCAATACCTGAAAGTTTAAAATGACTACTTAAAATATGCACCACCACCCCCCCCCCCCCCCAAAAAAAAAAGGGATAGGTGATCCACTCTCTCTCTCTCAACTATCCACTTTAAAGGTAAAGGTACTGGTACTCTGTTGTGATAGAAGAAAATGGTTCACTACTGATAATAGGAGATCACCTGTATAGACTTTTAGGGGATGTAGGATAAGTAACCTGTTGGAGATGCTCTAACAAGCCACTAAAAGACTCTTGATTTGCAAGCCTAAGACTACCACTACCTGCTAACCAAGGAAACTTGCTGACCAGGGTAGGGGGGTATCCAACCTAACATATTCTAACTCTAGTAGGTATACGTAAAATTATTTACACAAGGATAATATTCAAACAGGTAGGGGTGTACAGCATCACAAGTTGAATGTATACCAAACAGAAGCCACCTGCCCTGTGATGTAGAGGATTAATAACAAAACAAAGACATAAATAGCATACAACCTTGTGTTCCAACATTCGAGAAAGCCTATTTTTCTCTTGCAAGTCGCCAGCATGGTGTTGCTTGCTGAGTTCAATCTCCCGCTGCAAGAAGAAATAAATGACTTAAGTGCTGACAGTTATCTGAACTGCATAAACAATAAAAGAATAGTAGAAAACTGACAAGCTGCTCTTGCTCGTGAAGGATTTTCTCTTCCTCAAGACGTTTTTGAAAAGCTTGCTCAATCAGTGGTGCCTCTTCCTGCCTTTTTGCCCTTTCCAGATAATCCATTGTTTTTGCAAACTTCTGCAGTTTTTTCTCCATTTCCTGCCGCTCCTTCAACTGTTCATTCCGTGCCAATTCCATGATGGCCTCCTTAGTAAGCTCCTGAAACCAAACAGTCAGATCTATAAGAACATATTGAAGAGGTTTAAAATTAAAGGATAGAATGGTAATTAAAGTTCCAACACTAGAAATCTAGAATAGAGGATTTTAGGCTTTTAGCAGTGTGGTCAACATTACTTCAGTACAATGGCAGATGGACAGATGGTGATGGATAATACATGTGGGCCAAATACAGTGATAATATCCAACTTAAAAGAGAACAAGTGATAACAAGCTCCTAGAACTTTAGAGACAAATGCAGCAAGATAATGCAAAACTGAAAATCAATAAATATAACTTTAATACCATTACCAGTGATAATATCCAACTTAAAAGAGAACAAGTGATAACAAGCTCCTAGAACTTTAGAGAGAAATGCAGCAAGATAATGCAAAACTGAAAATCAATAAATATAACTTTAATACCATTACCAAATGCGCAGCCATCCGCCTTAGCATGTACCCTCTAGGGATGGAAATGGATGTGACATCCAAATTATTCAAATTTGTATCCGCTAAAACACGTAATATGGATATCCATCCCAAAAAGACATCTCACATTTTGATGAATCAACTAATTTCAAGTTTGACTAGATTTATAGAAAATAGTATCAATGTTTGTATTCCACATAGGTTTACTATGAAAATTGGCATGATTAATCTAAGGATGTTTATTTGGTAACATAAATATTAGAAAAATTTTGTATAGATTTGGTCAAACTTGAGACTGGTGAACTTTTTGAAATGTAAGATGTGCACTTATTTTTTGGGCAGAGGGTGTATTTTATTTATGATTCAAAATGAAATTTAGTAATATCATAGTCTTGTACCATCGAATTTTAGTCCAAAGCCAAAATAACACTCAATTATCCCATGAACCATATCAGGAATTTAAGTTTCCGACAGAACAAAGTGAAGGAGCACACATGTGCCAAAATGATTGTAGAAGATCCATATTTTAAATGAAGCAGGAAATAGAAGATCGAAGCCCCGCATGGAGTTCGCCTCCTTGTTCGAGCCAGATATTCCCAGCCGAAACCTTGGTCATGTCTATGTCTACATCTAAATCACCCATCTCCTACCGGCCATCTTATCCTCCACTAAAATCCGTAAAGAATCTTAGGCAATACTGGACCATTGTTTTCATAAGCATACATAGAAAGCAGTACTAGTTACTGTAAGGCCATAACTGTTTCTTACCCCTTCAACAACGACATGTTTTTTCCCCGCCTTCTTCAAGTCTTCTAGCAACTTTTTTGCTTCTGCTTTATTTTTTTCCTCTATCTCTCTACGAATCCGGTCCTGCTCCCTCTGCCTCTGTTCATTGAGAAGCCTCACCCTTTCCTCATCTGCGGTTTTCTTTTGACTGCTCATTCTCTTTTTTTCTTCTTCTTTTTCCTGGAAAAAGAGAGCAACCATAAACAATAAATTAATTAAAAAGGACAAGCACAAACGAACAAGCATTGAAGAGTAACAAAAATAAAAAAAATATACCTTCTCCAATATTTGACGCTCAAGCTCTTCTTTGCGTTTTTCAATAATGGACTTTCTTGCAAGAAGCCTCTTATGCTCATTCTCCACTATCCCAGCCAAATTAATGACGCTTTCACCAAGTTTAGATGACTTTTTCACTGGTGGACATATATGAATCCTCGCTTTATTTAATGAATCAGCGAGAACACTAAGGTGATCACTTAAGCCATCAGATTCTATGTCCTGCAAAGAGAAATCAGTCATAATCATTAGTGTTCAATCTCATCATGAAGTAATGCATTCAGCACCACAAAAATATGACATAAATTTTAGAACATATGAAAAATTTGAGGAGCTAAAGGGTTATTACATGTCCAAAAGAAAAGGGTATAGCAGTGGAGCACATGCTCATAATACATATAGTATGTGATGAGTATCAGTATATTAAAATAAAAGTATTTTCACCATATGTACATTCACTGGAAACACAGACTACCGTACATGAATGAGGTGACAATGTGAACCCACTGTGCAAACCTTGAACCATGAGGTACTGCACACTTGTTTCTGGCAGATAAAACACCAAGGAACACAATAGCAATAAAACAACAAGGAACATAAATAATGGAGGGCCAATATAGGTTTTGCACATCTAAGATCATGAAAAGAAAACAGTACAACAACAACAACAACATAGCCTTTTGTCCAAAGCAAATTGGGGTAGGCTAGAGATGAAACCCAAAAGAGGCATGGAAACAAAAAACACATAAAAGGTACAAGAAAAAAGACTACGGTTCAGGCACGTTAATTGCTAGTCTCCAAGCGCTCCTATCCATAGCTAAATCCTTAGGGATATTCCACTCCTTAAGGTCTCTCTTAACCGACTCGTTCCAAGTCAGTTTAGGTCGACCTCTACCTCTCTTTACATTATCGACCCGCTTTAGAACCCCACTTCGCACCGGTGCCTCAGGAGGCCTCCGTTGGACATGGCCAAACCATCTCAACCGGTGTTGAATCAATTTTTCCTCAATTGGTGCCACCCAACCCTATCCCGAATATCGTTGTTCCGGACTCTATCCCTCCTTGTGTGCCCACAACACCATCGTAACATACGCATCTCTGCTACACTCAAATGCTGGATATGTCGTCTTTTTGTAGGCCAACATTCAGCACCGTATAACATCGCCGGACGAATCGCTGTCCTATAAAACTTACCTTTTAACTTCTGAGGCACCCTTCTGTCACAGAGGACGTCTGAAGCTTGACGCCATTTCAACCAACCAGCTGAAATTCTATGCCTAACATCTTCATCAATGTCACCATCCTTTTGTAGCATCGATCCTAAATACCGAAAAGTATCCTTCTTGGCCACCACTTGCCCATCGAGGCTAACGTCTCCCTCCTCATTCCTAGTCGCGCTGAAATCGCACCTCATGTACTCGGTCTTGGTCCTACTAAGCCTAAACCCGTTCGACTCTAACGTGTGCATCCATAGTTCTAACTTCCTATTAACCCTGCCCTAGTCTCATCCACTAGCACCACATCATCAGCAAAGAGCATACACCAAGGGATATCACCTTGAATGTCCCTTGTGACCTCATCCATCACCAAAGCAAATAAATAAGGGCTCAATGCCGACCCTTGATGTAGTCCTATTTTAATTAGAAAGTCACTGGTATCGCCATCACATGTTCGGACACACGTCACCACATCCCTGTACATATCCTTGATGAGGGTGATGTACTTAGTTGGGACTTTGCGCTTTTCCAAGGCCCACCACATGACATTTCTCGGTACTTTGTCATATGCCTTCTCGAGGTCAATAAAGACCATGTGCAAGTCCTTCTTCTGCTCCCTATACCTCTCCATCAACTGTCGTAATAAGAAAACTGCCTCCATGGTCGACCTACCAGGCATAAACCCGAATTGGTTTTGGGTCACACTTGTCACTCTTCTTAGACGATGCTCGATAACCCTCTCCCAGAGCTTCATCGTATGGCTCATCAACTTAATCCCACAATAATTAGTACAACTTTGAACATCTCCTATGAAAAGAAAACAGTATGACAAACAAATACGGTTTTACACACCCAAGAGGAAACTGAGAACAGATAGTTTCAGTGCTAGAACACATCAGAACTGCTGATGGACGGAGTCAGGACCACATACCACAGTACCAAAATGAACGGCTCCTGATAAATGGTTAACTTTTATAGCAACAAAATTGCGTTTCACAGCATCAACAGAAATCTTCTCCACAACAGAAAAGTCAAAGAAAGGAATCATTCTTGAGAGCATATCAATCTTCATGGACTGGAAAATACAAGAGGCCTGAAAAACGGAACAGAACATGATTAGGACCTGTTGTAGCAACATATTGCAACATATAACAACTATAAGGTATGTACAAATATATACTCCCTCCGTTCCAAATTGTAGTTCGGTTTGACTTTTTTGGTGCATGCATTTTGTTATGTACCTAGATAAATAATATGTCTAGATACATAATAAAATGCATGCACCAAAAAAGTCAAAGTGAACTATAATTTGGAACGGAGGGAGTATAACAGAACATGATTAGGACCTGTTGTAGCACTCTCAATGTTGTCAGCTTCTCCAATGCAGAAATGTACTGAGATAACTTAACCTCTGGAACAGAAGAAGCTGATGAAAGCTTCCCTCCAATCTTCGAAATCTTCGAAAGAAGTGGCTGCACTTTTGATGCAAGGTCCAGAGGTAGAAATTCATGTTCCAAAAGGTTGTACAAATCTCGCACTTCTTGGGAAGCACATGAAAGGACTCCTTTTGAGGCCTACAAACCATAAAAATAGATAAATGTTGATAGCTATCCATGACAGGAAGAGAAATAACATTCTTTTTATATTGATGGGCCAAAGTAAGATTAGAGATGACAATATTTTTGTATTTCATCTATCACAATGGTAAAACCGTAAAAGTGGAATTATGTTAAGTGCTACTAACAAGCAGTTACTACAACACAAAAATAACACTAGTAGCATGCCTCAGAAAAAAACTCTTTGAAAGTCTCATGGCCATGCTGAGCCATTTAGGCCTTGTTTGGATACCCTTGTATCTACCTGTTGAGGTGGATTAGAGTGGAAATTAAACTAATTTACACTCTAATCCACCTCAACACGTGGATTGAGGTAAATATGAGAGTATCCATTCTTCCTGTGGAAGACATCTTTCTAGAGTGATAAAACAAAATAATAATAATAATAAACAAAATTGCTCAAAAAGGAATGCATGTGATGGTGACAGAGATCACATCCAAATAAATAGATAACACAGCTGCAGGAATAACAGTACGATTAAGCACGTACCAACTCAGATAGAAGAGATGCTCTTGAAGGCTGTAAAAGGCAAAGCAGAAAGATCAGGGTGGAAGAGTGCTACTGAACGTACTATTTAATTCACACATGGTTTGGAGAACAGACCATTTCCCTATTTTCACGCTTGGAATCAAGCGAGAAGTTAACAAGGTTGGCCATCCGCATGTTACGCTCCTTCTCGTTCTCTGTCTCAAGATGAGATGCACCATATTTTTGGTCATAAGGTGGCACAGATAGTGCAGCAAGTAAGACAGAAGATGCTATTAATTGTAGGTCCTTCTGAGACAAGTTTTTATTGTAGCTCTTTTGCAAGTTGAAAAGCTTGAGCCACGCATACGCATGATAAAGGTGGCTGTCAGATATCCAGAAAATTTCAGTCAACTTTGCATAATACACCACCAAGATAGAAGGTTTTGGCATTTTCTTCACCATGCTCATCAAACCATGGATATCTTCCACCGATCGGAAGGCTTCCTGCAATGGTATGTTCAGTGACAATTCAAGGAATGAAGTACTTTAAAGAATTAATTAAAATTCATAAGTTATGGAACAAACCTGCCAAAGGGAAAGCTCTGTAGCAACTTTAAGTTGTTCAACACGTGTATCAAGATACAGTTGTAAACTTTCAGGTGCAGTCAGATCAGGGCGATCTCTTTGATCACGATATTTGTTGAGATTAGCAAGATGATTCCTGATAATCTCACACAACCTACGGAATTCAGTTGTTCTCTTATACTGTTTACAGAATTGAAAAGCCCTATGAGCAGTCATCTGTGTATTAGGAAATTGATCAGTCAAAAAGGTACTCATAAGAATTTGCACAAATCGTACAAGGAATAAATCAATATACAGGTAAACAGTAGGTACATGATCCAATAGGGAAGTCAGTAATGCCAAGTCATTTAACCAAAATATCAGGCAGTATATTAAGCTACTAAGTTCACAATATATGTTTTGACAGGTAGATACCATTTAATAGCAAAAAGCCTGGATTCAGATAAAAATTGATTGGATAGCCACATACATCTGAATAGAGTGGTTGTTAAATGGATACAGGCCAAAAAAAAGGTGTAAATACAACAATACAAACTATGCAAATGGTAATGTACTGTACCAATATCACAGAAAAAATATGTGCCACACACAGAGTAAATTCAACAGAAACAAACAATAGAATGTTCATAAGAGAATAGCTTACAGCGTATAATGCTTCAAGCTTTGAATTGTTCCTTAGTATCTCTAGAACAGTCCTGTATGTCTCCCAGAGGAACTTAAACCATGGAGTGACAACCTCTTTATCTGATCGGTCCTTTCCTTTCTCCCCACTAACAAAACTGAGCATGAGGTCTTCAGGACGCTTGTCTGCTTCCAGATCTTCAACATCCAGAGCATCTTCCAGGGCTTCTGCCTGACTCTTAGCTTGTTCAGCTTTCTCATTGGAAAGCTGCATGAAGTGCTTTATGACATCCTCCAAGGATGACACGTTCACTTGCTGGCAGACAATCCTATACTGAATAAGACCATCTTTTGCATATCTACCTTTCCTCAGGTCTACACAGAGTTCTACATACTTCATCATGATCTTTTCGAGAGGCTTCTGCCATGACCTGTACCTTTTCGAGGTAATAAGATCATGTAAAGCCTGCAGGGCTGCCTGCTTCTGCCCAACATGGATTAATTCTGAAATAAAAGCAGAGGAAACAATCAGCATATACATCTTTTACTCCAATACAAGTAGATGCCTAAGAATTTGCAACCATGCTCAGAACACAAAATCACTAATCGTGCAGGAATTCTGATAACAAATCAAAACCATCTTATAGGTAAAATAAAAGGTGAAGGTAAAAACTCTTGGGGTTTCTATTTTCCTTTTTGCTAAACTTATTACTGGTCCTCATGGAGAAGGCAATAACAAGTAAAAACATGGATATAAGAAAAAAAAAAAGGAATATCATTGGTCAAATCAGTATTCAATGGAATTCTTAAAACAAAAATAGCATGGCTTAGCATTATTATTATAACATGCAGGGTTTAGTAGTAGCTTGTTGGTGGAACTGCACCCACAGAATTTTCGTTTTCAATTGTTAGCCTGATTTCTCAGCCCTTCATGCACCACCGCCAACCCCACAGCCCAAAATACAGCACCCCCCCCCCCCCACAGCCCAGTGAACAGCACAAACGGAGATAGGCAACCCCGTTACTGGATTGTTCGCTGGAGAGAAAAATCGCCGTAGCCCAAAGACCATCCGTGTCGGGCATCTGCTACTGTGTCTTTCCCCTCCGCTTATCTCCTCCCATCAACCATCGTTGCATTTGCATACAGGAGTCACCCATCTAGCCCGGCTACAGTCTCGCAGACTGTCTGCATGGCGCTAACCACTAGCCACCGTGTCCCCCTCACATGCCTCCAGTATCCACTATCCTCATGTGACCAGGCCTGCAACTATGAATACCTCAGCTATGATACAGCATGGTAATGTGGCCAGTCAATCACCCATTGCTGAACTCGGTGCTGTCCGACTCCAAATACATGATAAAGATATCAGAGAAGATTCAATACTGAATTGGTGAAATTTGGGATTGAGTACTTTAGTTCCACCTATCTGTAATGCACTCATTTTATCATTTCCAAGTTTGACAATCATTATAAAAAATATACATTTTTATAGTCTCGGAAAATTTGCATGTCCTTAAAAATTATTAGGAATCAGGACATGTCATAAGATTTTAGCATTTAAGTGGTCTACTAAGCACATTTTGATGGAGGAAACCATTTTTATTAAAGGAAAACAACATAGCCAGAAAATACCAACAATGCTACAAGGTCAGTAACCAATATTAATAGTGAAATTCATTTTGGTAAACATTTTTATCACTTCATGTAATGAGACAGAACAAACAGCTGCTAATATTGCCTGTATGCAGTAACCGAGGCTCACCTATCTAACAGAACAACATCAATGTAGCCAATGCTCAACTTGCAAACTAACCTAACAATCAGAACCTACCACTCAATGTCTTCGTCAGCAGTAAACATTACCTATCCAATCAGAGCAAGTAACAAACACATCATCTTCACACTATCCTAATTCGCAAGTGCCTAACAAATCGTGCATGCGGCAGGCATAGCTTCAGCACTACCGCGACAACAACCACATGCAGATAAAAATCGAGCCAAGTCCCAGCGACTCACCTTCAGCTCTCTTGAGTGCGTTCTCAGGTTTCGCGAAAGTCGCCATGGTCGCAGCGAGGGTTCAGTGGCGGCGATCTACTCCTGCTCCTGCATCACACCAACAAACAGGGGCGGATCTAGTAAAGGCATGTACACCCGATAATTTTTGCAAAATTCTGGGAACTCGGTTTCACACAGCAGACAGGGAAGAGAAAGGGGTGGGAAACTGGGAATACCTGGTGGGCGCTCTTCGCCGGCGAAGAGATCGGCGAAGGCGTCGGCACCTGGCGTAGAGCGGCGGCGTTATCTCCACCCAGTCGCCGCAGTTAGAGAGGGGGAGAGAGAGAGAGAGATCGCACGGCGGCGGAGGAGAGGCGGAGGCTGACGGTTAGGGTTACGTCGCGGAATATATATCGGCCTGGTTGTAGTTGGGCCTTTAACAGGCTTCCCCTTCCAAGCTGAGATGCGTACACATATGCAGCGGCTTAGCGGGCTGGCTAGAGGTGAATAGGGGGGGAAATGTTCGAGTCGGCTCGTTAATGGCTCGATTTGACGTTGGTTATTTTTTCCAACGAACTTCAGGCTCACAAAAAAAAACAACGAACTGAAATAATATTTTAGCTCACGTATTATTAAACTTTCAGCAGTTTTATATTGATTCAACAAAATAGATACACTACAAACAAATGCTAGATAGATGACCTAACAAAGCTTGCCTGGTTAATTGGGTACATTCATCATAAATTACCACTGCAAACCCTGAGAAACCTCCATCAATAAGTTACCTCGCAAGCTTAAAGAGCCAAATTCATTGAACTTAAATTTATATCAAACTTAAATGAATTGACATCTTACATTTTGCAGTCGGTTGATGGTTGAACATAGATCTTAGAGGTCTAGACTTGCAAGTGGTTGATTGTTGGTGGTGACAATCTAACATAGGGTATGTTAGCCCCCGATTAAGGGCATCACGGTCCAGCTAACCTCCAAGTCTGGTATTAATACCATGTGCTGATTTTGTTAATTGTTACTCTAATTGTTTTTTATGAAGTCGTTTGGCTCTCCTAGGATTGGTATACTTTATATACTTAGTTCACTTTGCAGCGGTTGTTTTACTCTGATTTAGGATATTAAGTAATTAGAAATTCCCTTAAAACAGCTTTTGACTTTAAAATTATAAATTTTAAAAATGTCTATTCAACCTCTTTATGGGACATCATCTGTCCTTTCACTTTTCCCCGCCGATATGCCTCCGCTATCACTGCATCGTTATCCAGTTGGTCAATACATGTCCAATTAGATCAAGTGTAGTTGGTCTCATAGCCGAGCTAGTCAACAATTTTGTCATGGAGGAGAGAGAAGAGAGCTTAGCTCTCATGTATATGTAAAGAGCTTGGCAAATGGGTTTAGTATTTTTAACAACTTGGTAAACATCGGGTGATATTTGGCATATATGTCAAACTATGGTTCGTTTGGCAATCACTCTCGCGCGCTACTCCTGTGGGATATTCCTCCTCGCGCGCATAATTTTTAGTTTTGCCAAGTCTAAATACAAAACCGTTAGAGATTAACTCTTTTTACCATTGCCATATTAATTTGAGAGTTGGCAAATTCCATATTTTATCAAACAAAAAATACAAAATCGTTAAAATGCTATAAGAGAATGTGAAATATAGTAACACGTAAAATTGATAAAAACTTGCTGTAGATAAATATAAAACAACCATTGTATATTATTTATAGCCAAGCACAATAACTGTTGTGCTCATCGTGACAGGGCTTTTAAGGTGGGACCTACTTCCGTTTCATGTGTATTGAGTATTGACATGGTCCTTCGCTTTAAAGGACTGGTTTTTGCTCTACTGGTGACGCGTTGCCATCTGTTGTACAGTACATAAAAATTCAAATAGTGACTGCATATATACGGTAGGGCAAGTTTAGCAGAGCTCCCAGCCCACCTCCAACTACTACTCGCTTCTCATACACCGTTCTATTATAGACTTGAAGCAATGTCGTTTGGTAGAGCTCCAACTCCTAACCCAAAAGAGGAAGAGAAGAAGGAAAATTGGCTGCGTTATGATGTTATTAGTGGCATATAGTTCATTAGATTTGATTCCCTCACGAGAAAAATACAAATATTTTCTCCGTTTCAAATTATAGTTTACTTTAACTTTTTTGGTACATGTATTTTTATGTACCTAGATAAATAATATGTCTAGATACGTAACAAAATATATAAAAAATTAAAACGAACTACAATTTAGAACTGAGAGAGTAGTAATCATTTTGCATGAGCACTCACTTATCATCCACTACAAAAAAAAAGACAAAGAAATTGGCTGCCTGCAATATGAACCGTCCATAGTTGAGTTAATCAGTATTCTCACAACAAAATGATTCTTTTTTTTTTGGCCCAAAGACCCAGGCACTCGGTAGCCACCAAGAGATTGGGTCCCTTTGGCAATGCGCTTTTGGACTTTGGTCTTGGCCTTGGCTTTTGCAACCTTTTCCACCAACCTTCCTCTCCAGGCTCGTCCAGCTCCAGCGTATAAATCGTCTTGTCAGACCATTCCAATCCGGCAACTCCTTCTCTGCCTGAGCCTGAGCGTATCAAGAAAAGGGGAAGCGGCTACCAGAGAAGAGAGTAGGCGGCGGCGGGAGCGAAAGAAGAGGCGGCGAATCCAAGAGAGATCAGAGCCACAGAGAGAGAGAGAGAAGCGCCGAACATGGAGAGCCCGATCTCGAGGACTAATCTGAACTGCATCAGCCTGGCGGACCCGGACGTCCAGAAATCGGTCGCGCTCCTCAAGCAGGTCTGCGGTTCTTTCTTGATTATCGTAATTCTAGTCGTTAGGTGTCTGAATAGCAGAGGCTTGGGACCTGCTTTCTCGAGAACCATCTTGTCATTTTGGTTATTTATAACTGTATAGATAGAAGGCAATTCCAGAGTTCAGTCACTGCAGTGTTGTTGTTTCTTTTCATGAGGAAGTGTAGGATTCTGCTTGTTATTATGTCATTTTTTTTTCTTCTATTCGTAAGGCAGGCTAATAGAATTGGGTGGCTATCAGTGTATAAATTCCACAAGAACATGATTTTCACTTACGATTGCTCAGCAATTGCTTTCTAGTAGATTATTTAATTGTGCATTCAATCTCATCCCTTTCGAAACTAAAGGTTTGATTAGATTACGCTGACGAGAGTGACCTCCGGACCTGCCATCTTGCAATTTCTTTAGCTGTCTGTTGTTAGGTTAGTCAGCAGAAAAGGCAGCAACTTTGCCCAAAGATTTAGGTCTACTTGGT
Organism: Bothriochloa decipiens; assembly: GCA_023333625.1. Classification (NCBI taxonomy): domain Eukaryota; kingdom Viridiplantae; phylum Streptophyta; class Magnoliopsida; order Poales; family Poaceae; genus Bothriochloa; species Bothriochloa decipiens. The sequence goes on from CM041632.1 coordinate 59,322,979, forward strand.
TCTCTTTATTTGGTGGATTCTTGTTGGTATTTGGATAGTTTATTTGTCCTAGATGCACTTCCAGAATGAACTTGGATTGGTCTGTGCCAAAGCCAAGCCTGTGAAGAGGAACCTCATCAGCGCCTGGAGAGATAGCATTTCATAAATCTCTTTTCTTCTTTTGCTTCGGTCTAAAGACCATGTAAATACCTGTTGTAACCTAGAACCCATTCTTTCATTTAATTAAAAAAAAAGTAGGCCGGGGTATCCCTGACCGATTCGGTCAAAAAAAAGTTTATTTGTCCTAGTGTACATTTTTTATTTCCTTGATTATGCCAAAAGTACATCTTGGCTGCCTCTATGGCACAATCCATATAAATGCGTGTTACTATTTTTTTACATATTATTTTGGAATTGGTAAATAGTAAGACAGTGGTATATGGCATGCATCCGCTTGTTTATGTTCTAGATTTTCTGATACTTGTTTCCAGAGCCACACTTTGTTCAGTTTGTTGCCTCGACTGGCTATAATTTAGTCTCAAACCACAAAAAAACTTGTGTGCATGATATTTGAAGTTTGCATGTTCCACAGCTGAGTCAAGGGCAGCTGGGTGCTTGAGTATTTAATATATTTGCTGGTTGCTGGCTCTGTTCTTATAACAGCTCTGTATCATATTCTGCTTCCTGAAAACAATGTTTTTATTTGGTAGGCATGCCTGGATTCAGGCTTCTTCTATGCTGTGGATCATGGGATAAGCCAAGAGTTCATGGATGAAGTTTTTGCCCAGAGCAAGAAGTTCTTTGACCTTCCTCAGAATGAGAAAATGAAGCTTCTCCGAGACGAGAAGAATCGAGGGTACACACCCATGCTAGATGAAATTCTTGATCCTGAAAATCAAGTGGATGGTAAGTTATTCAAACTCCACGCTTGTTGCAGCACATAAATCTAGTTTTCATGGGCCATCTATGGTTGAGAACTGCTAGTGATGAAAATACTGTCAGGTTATAACAGTATTAATTTCAAAAGCATGTCATCTTTTTTAAAAATAAATCTAATGGCAACTGCACTGAGAAAATCACACTTTAATCTGGATGACCTTCGTTTATGTATTGTACTATTTTCGGTTCCATATTTTACACATTCTTATCATGTCTATAATCTGTTTCAGGTGACTACAAGGAAGGATATTATATTGGAGTTGAGGTACCTGCAGATGATCCAGAAGCAAACAGGCCATTTTATGGTCCAAATCAGTGGCCTTCTAAGGGTGAAGCTCTTTCCTGTTTTTTGAGATACCATTTACAGAACTGAATGACTCATGAATAAAGTTTTTCTGTTCATGAATCATTCAGTTCTGTAATTACAACCTAATACACTGGTTTAACGTATGTTTGAAACACAATGAATAGCTGTAGATTCTTTATAGTCTAACTCTTCTTTGTTGGTTTTTTGCCACAAAGGAGTATATCCTTCTTTGCTCCAGTACCATCATTTAAATTCTGATTCCTTTAACGATTAGTTTGGTGATTATCGTGATGTTACATTGTGTTAATATGCTTTTTTTATATACTTTCCACATTGTTCCTTTCAGAAATATTACCAAAATGGAGAGAAGTGATGGAGCAATATCACAGGGAGGCATTGTGAGTTCGTTGTTCCTTGATTTCAAAAGTTGATACTTATAGAATCAGACATCTATAATGACGTATGGTAATATGCTCATATCTAGACAATTGATGTATGTTAATGAATTTTATAGCTTCTTGAATTAGAGTTTTTACTGTTCTGATATGATCTGTATTCTATAAATTTCAGGAGAGTAGCAAAAACAGTTGCAAGGATCATTGCTCTTGCTCTAGATCTAGATGTGGACTTCTTTGATAGACCTGAAATGCTTGGCGAGCCTATAGCCACTTTAAGGCTCTTGCATTACGAAGGTGGACAAAAAACAGGTCATGCCTTCATGTCAAGTGGTATTTACCTGCAAGGAACATAACGAATTCTGTTGTTTGATGTTCTTTCTATCATCAGGTAAAGTGTCAAATCCTGCAAAGGGTGTTTATGGAGCGGGTGCCCATTCAGATTATGGCCTGATAACTCTCCTAGCAACCGATGATGTAGTTGGACTCCAAGTA
>CM041632.1:59340093-59388467 GCA_023333625.1 Bothriochloa decipiens
TCAATTAAAAGCTTGTAGAAAAGCCTCTCATTCCTCTCCTGAAAACAAGATGTGTTAAGCACAATGATGCAACTAACCATTCATTCTAAGTGAACATCTCATCAATTATGCTAGCCGTCACAAGCTTTCATGTAAGAGTAGAAAGGATAAACTGGGATACCTGAAGGTCCATCATGGCCATATAGCGCTGCAAAGGGACCTGGTACTGCCGCAGGTTGTGCATGATCTTCTTAATCTACACATACATTAAAGTGATCTTCAGTAATTAAAAATAAAGAAAGAAAGGTCAGCGCTAGAACAGGTACTGTTCTAGCCAGTGTTGTGCCCCATACTTGGAGTTCCTGAGACACAACTGCCGGAGGAAGCAGCCCACGCAAGTAGTGTGCATCCCTCTCCTTCTCCGTGAAAGCAAGACCCTTGTTGTGATGTGGATCCCTCAAAAGGGTGTAGCCGCTGATGCAGAAATAAGACACGTCAGCACACTTTTCAACCAAGTGAAGGAAACTTAATTAGCAGAAAGAATTATGATCGTATTGGAAAGAATTATGGACGTAGAATCCATGAGAAGCTTTGCAACCAGCCCAGATTTTTTTTTTCTTTGGGTGACATGGCCATATTGACGCTTGACAAGCTATCATTGTGTGCACCGAAAACATTATCATTCACAATAGATTCCGTGAAAAATTCGATCTGATAGTATGTTACCACAATATGGTTGCAATTTAGTATCAATTTTCATCATAAATTGCACTGCCGAAGGGGTAGTGGATGAAACCAGACAAATTCCATTTGCTGTGGGCCAGCTTAGAATATACTTCCCGGAACAGGAAAATTCCAAAGCAAAGCGGACAATTCCCGGCTTTGCTCAATATAACTATGGACCAAACTCAAACTCAGCATGAGTTGAGTTCATCTGTGACTTCAACCCTATTCAGAATTCTACTACAAAGCTAAAAAAAACATTCCGTATTCAGAATTCTACAACACCGCTAAAGAAAAATTCTAAAACTGAAACTTGCTAGAAACACCCATGTGGCATATGGTGATTTAACAAATCTAGAACATATCAGACTTCTTAGTTACTCTGGAGCACGTTTCGATAAAGTATTATTATTGAACAAAAGGTAAAATAAAGGAAAAGTTTCGGAATAGTGTAGCTAGTCAAGCACGCGAGCACTAATAAAATCAAGAAATGAGATTAGACTAGACGTAATCAAGCAATAATATAATTAGAGCTAGACAGGCAGACTGCCAGAGAGCCTCACGCAGTCACGCATCTAAACTCCTAGACATGTCAGCACCACGCGGACGAAACCGCGTACCAAGCCCCGGATCAACACGAGTCTGAACCGAACCAGCAAAAGCAAATAAACCCAGATCGGCGGCGCATCGAGACCTCCGCCCGCCCACCAACTTACCCAGATCCAAGTCCCGAATTCACACACCCACCCACCCCTGCCGCGATTCGCCGGCTCACCTTGCGACGGAGAAGGCCCAGGGCGTGACGGGCAGCTCCTCGGCGGCCGTGTCCTCGGCGTAGGTGTCCTCGACGACGCCGCCGGCCGGCGCCACCTCCTCCATCTCCGTCTCGGCGGCGGAGCCCATCGCGACCGCCTCCACCCGCTTCGGCGGCACGGCGCGCACCTTGGCCGCCGCGGCCCTCCTCCGCAAGGTCCGGCATCCGTCGCAGCTGCTGCCACCGACGCCCTCGCTCCGTCCTCCTCCCCGCTTCCACTGCGGGTGCGGAGAACAAACAGAGACAACACACAAGCTCAGGCAGGTGGTGGCAACTTGGGCTGGCTGTACGTACGAGGAGAGTAGGTAGCCCGCAATTGCGAGGTCTAAACCGCGCGGCGCGCGGAGCACCGTGAAGGCGGGGAGGGAAAGGTGGTGTAGAAGCACGGTAGTTAAGCCGCTCGTGAACGTATACGTACCTGGGAGGCGGCGGGGGACGCGGCGGCGACGGCGGCGGTGCGCGCGGACATCATGGTGGCGTCGAGTTCGGGGGGTGGAGGAAGTGAGGGAGGCGGGAGCGCCGCGGCAATGGCAACTGGCGTCGTCCTCCCTCCTCGCAGCAGCCCGCAGCGTGGAGAGGAATGCGGGTGGCAGGCGACGGATATAAAAAGGGAAAAGCGAGGGGGCCTCGGCTCGGGGCGTTCTAGTTTTCTGCGTGTGCCGCGCACGTGGACGTGGCCGCGGCGGGGTCGGGTTGGGAACTTGCGAGAGGGCGGCGGTATACGAAAGAGAAGGCGGCGCTGCGGCCCGCTGCGTCTGCTGGCTTCTTCGCACCGTGGCCTCCCTCCCCCCGGTTTAGCCGACGGGATGATTGTTGGCAAAACTGAACCTGCTTGCGACCTTCCCTGGTCGGCCCAGTACGCATCGTGCGTTATTATTAATCTAATAATAACTCCCTCCATAAATTACAGAGTGGCAGATGGGGACGTGCGGTCAATTGAAGCAGAATATACAGACGGTGACGATTTCTCCTTTTTCCTCTTGATTGATCGGATCGATGCCAAATTGCCAACAGCCAAAGGCAAGTTCCCATATGGGATCTGCTGGCGACGAGAACAAACGAGGCACGACGACTGCTGCTGCGTGCAAGTGATTTTTAACTCTTCGTCAAGGACGGCACGCAAGATTTGGCCACCAGGTTTGGGCCACTGTCCGTCGTGCGCGCCGTGACCGTGTCCATTCGTGGCGGCGCTAGAGGGGGTCGGCGTTGTCGTGACGATTCTGACGGAGTACGAGTACCTCGGGTTGTCGCTCGCTCGTGGTAACAGATTTTGCCGCACGCCCGCACTGACGGGGGCTTTGAACTTTGAAGCCCGGTTCGGTCGTTCACCGTCACAGAGTGACAGAGCAAGCACTCACGTCACAGAGCCGCCACCGACCTCCACCGCACAGCGCACGCAGGCAGGGAAAAAGACGAAACAGCCCGTGACGCACTGACGACGAGGCGGGGTCCTTTCCCTCGCGCAGAGCGCCGCGCCGCGGCGAGTAGACACCTCCGCGGCGCACGGGTTTCCGAGCCGCTGACGCTGGTCGCTCACAAGGGCGTGCATGACGACAGGGGCCCTTTTGAAGTGTTTCCCACATGTCAGTGGCTCGTCTGATCTCAAAGCGCACTACCGGCTGGGTCGCAGGCGGTCAGGCTAGCGAGCCGGAGTTCAGGCCTTCCCTGGGTACCCCTACACGGCACTGCACGCGACCGCCGCTTGGCCCGTACGCTGGGACCCAGGCGCCAGAAGCTGTCCACTGCCGCGTTCAAAACCATGATTCATTTCAAAAAAAAAAAAAAATATGACCGATGGTTCAACACTGGTGGGCTTATTTATCGTGGGCCACCGCCCGTGATACACGTAGTACAAGATTTGATGGACTATTATTAACCGTGGTATCCCAATATAGGAGTACACTGGCTGTGATCGGCAGTGCTTTTTGCAGCGGTGTTGCTGCTGCTTGCTGCACAAGTGCTGCGCCGCACACCGATTGGCGTAGATAATCTAGAATGTAGGGAGACATTGCTGCGGTAAAAGTGAAAGAGAACGATGAATGGCAATTAGAGTTCAGGAGATAATTTGACAAGTGACAGCCACAAAATATGTAAAGACAAAAATTAGAGATAATAGAATTAGAGCCAGGTAGAGATGAAGTGAGAAGTCCTCTAAATACTCTTTCAAATCTCTCTATAATATGTTATCCTCTAGAGGTGTGGTGGACAGATACATGGTGAATGTGGAAAAGCCTCATACTTTTAAAAGTAAAATCTTCGTCTGAATGGCTTTTCATGATAAAATTCAATGTGGTGTCCAGCTTAAGAAGAAAAAATGGTCTGGACCTGAAAAATGCTTGAGCTGTGATGCACTTGAAACTATTGATCACATTCTATTCCAATGCCCATAGGCAGTTTTTCTCTGGTCCATTCTAAGAGAATGTTTGGGGTGGTCGAAATCCCACTAACCGTGAAGCACTCTTTGTAGAGAAAACTGAGAGAAGTCAACTACTAAGCAGATGGTGATGATGTCTATCTGTGCAGGGGCAATGTGGGCTATCTGAAAATCGAGGAACGATGCTGTTTTCAACAAGAAGGTGATGGCATCCCCGACGGTGCTCATCCACAAGACGATGTCGCTCCTGAAGAACTGGAGTCCACTACTGAAGCCGAAGATGAAGCCGATGGCCGACGAGATGCTGCATCTGCTATCTACCAATCCGGCGATGTAATAGGGGAAGGATGGGGCTATTAAATCCCACCCAAGTTAAACCAGGGTAGTCTAGATTTTGTTGACTGTTTCGCTCGGGTGTCGTTTCTTGCTAGATGTTACCAGGATGTTAGAGTTCAGATAGTCGTTTGATGCTTAAACATGTATAGCTGGTGTCCCCAGCTCAAACCGCTCCGTTAAGCTTTCTATAAAGTCGGACAAGTGCCTTTTGTTTACAAATTGCTACTGTAACGGTGGTATCGAAGATAATTTATTTCAAGACGAGGAAATAGTATAATAGGGGGCAAAATAGTGTTCAGTTTAAAAATGAAACTTATAATTATTGCAGCGTATTCAATTCAAATTTTATCCATATCAATTTTGTGGCACAATAGATAAAGGTTATTATAGCAAATTATAAATCAAAAGTTTGCAAGCGTATATGACTTGTAGGTGGACCTGAGGAGACCTTGTGTTTCTCAGCCGCCAGCCCGTCGCTCGATCTAATTAAAGCGTCAAAGACTCAAAGTAGCTTGATGCGGGTGGTTGGTGTGGGACAGTGGGATCGGAGGCCGTGGGAGTTCCACCACCCTGCACGACCCAAAGGACTAAGAGCAACTCTAGACATCTATTTGAGCCTCTCTGATCTCAACTTAAAATTTTAACTCCCGCAAGACCAACCTTGTTGGGTCTGCCCCCAGCCCTCAAAATTCGCACGAGCGGTCCCCACCATCGTTCTCCTTCCCGACGGCGGACCTGCCTCGGCGCGTGGCCTCGCCATGGCACAGCCCCTGCCCCGGCGAGTGCTGGTACTAGCCATGGTGCCGCCCAGCCATGGCGCAAGCTCGTCCCTCCGGCAAGCGCCTCCCTCCGGCGAGCACAGGTGCCATGGCGAGCATGGGAGCACAGGAGCACGGGAGACATGGTCGCGGCAAGCATGCGAGCACGGGAGCCATGGCGAGCTTGGAAACGGCACCGGCGAGCGCGACCTTGGCCACCCGCCCCCTCCGAGCTCTGGCCTCCCTTTCCCTGTGGCGTCGAGGTTCTCCTCCGGTGGTGCGGTGGCCAGATCCGCACGGGCGCGCTGCCCCGCCGCAGGGAGCAGCCCCGGCCCTCCTCTGACCACCGTACGGCGGCGCTACCTCACCGCGCGAGCAGCCCCGGCCCTCCGACGCCCGACTACGCAAGCCACCCCGGCCTCCGATGCACAGGAGCATATGCCGCTGCTCCGCTGTGGGTCTGCTTTCTCTAATCCCGTGTATACAGATGAAGAAGAAAGGGGAAAAAGAAAGAGACAATGACTAGCGGGTTCCGTCTGTCATTGTCTGCTAATATCAATTTGGGGTTTTTATTTGGACGCTGCTACTGGAGTAGAAGCAATCTGTTGGCCCAATAAAATGAAGGTGGGCACCCAGATCAAAAATAGGGGTCTGATTTGAGGTACTGCTGGAGTTGGTCACGGGAGCCACGCGAATCCGGTGGCGCTGGCCTCTGCTGCGCCGCTAGCACTGGCACCGGACGTGGCCTGGCTGGGCCTGGGGTGCCCCGGGCCCGTGGGTGGCTCGTGGCACGGTGGCAGCACCGCGGTTGCATTGGGACCCTGCTCTTGCGGTCTTCCCAGTGGGCAAGTGGGCACCGCCCGGCTGGCCGGCCGGGTCCTGCAGGCTGCAGCGCTGTACCGACCGGATGCCAGCTAGCCACATTTTTGCATTGGTCGATCGATGGGTTTGATCGCGGCGATGCACACGCACGCACGCAATCGCAGCTGATGGCGGAGATGGCGCGAAGTGTCTTTTTTTTTTCTTTTCATTTTCCGAGAGTGACCACTTTTAAGTTTCATAGCGATGGAGAGAGAACAAGAACATACATTTTTTTAGCCTCAACAAAAATATACTTGTTTGTATGGATAAAAGTGGCTGTACTATCTTAACTAGCGAACGTGACGTTTTAGAATTTGAGCCAGTAATCAAGGTAGGAGCTAAAAGACTGTGTTATCCCTGCAAAGCAATCATCACAACTACTGAAAATTTGAAATGACGTGCGCATCCGTTGCTCTCTTTGCTCCGCATCTGTGTGCCTGACCACTACTCCGGCACTTCCCGCTTAACTATTTTTCATTTTTTTTCTCTTCAAAAAGTGATTGGACAACAGATCATTGATGTCTAACTACTAGGTCAGAGTAGAAGGCTGCAACGTCAATAATTTTAGGACATGCTTTGGGTCATAGAACGTCAGTAATTCTGGACGGAGAGAGTACGTCAGTAATTCTAGATAGAGGAAGTACATGTGTAAATGGTGCAACTTGTGTTGCTTATTTGAGCTGCACGGCATGAGCTTATGTGAAAATAGTGTTTGTTTGCTTGCATCAGCCACAGCCCCAAGCCTCTATGTTATGAGCACCAACTTCATGTGGCACTAAGGCACTATATCAGTCGGACGTCATCTAGCCACATTTACGCTAGGCCCGATCGATCGTTCGCGGCGATGCACACGCACGCACTTGCATATCGTGAATGGAATGTCGTTTTTTCATTTTCATGTGAGCGGAGACCTTGAGTTTTGTGACGATGTGCATGGTGATTGGGAGAGAATGAGGACATGTTTGTTTGTGTGGATGAGAGTTATTGTACCATCTGCATTAGACCAGCACTAATAGGGATAGGTGTAAATGATGATGCACGTACATACAGCTTGTGGATGGAACGATGGCATGTTTGTATGTGGTTTGGATCAAAGTACGGTTGTTTGGACCAGCACCGGAGTCCGAGACCCATAATTTCTTCTTTCTTGCACGAACGAGCTTGTTAATGATCACCATCAGGCGCGTCCACGTGCCCAATCGCTATTCGGCGCACGCGCGCTACTTCGAATAGCGGCAAACGCGGCGGTTGCGGGGTAGTTGCGGGGCGGTTGCAGGCAGGGGGCAGGGGCGGGGAATGCGGGCGGAGCGGCCGGCGGCGAGGGAGCCGTGGCCGGGGCGGTGGACGAGGCGGCGGCGTTGCCGGAGCTTCCCTCAAATCCGGCCAACTTTCCTGAAATTAGGGTCTGGCGAGGTGGACGTGCCGGCGGCGGTTAGGGTTCCGACGAGGCCCCCGTGCTCCCGAATCCTCCTCGGCTGTAGAATCCGGCCGGCTGGCCTGGCCGCGGCCGTGACACGACAGTGGTGGTGGTGCGGCCGGCGGTAAGCGAGGCGGCGGCACCGCCGTCGAGCCGGGCGGGGCAGGATGGCCGGATGAGAAGGGTAGGCGGCGGGGGCGAAATGCGGCGAGCGGTGGCGGGAGCAGGGCGGGGGAGGGGGACGAAGGGGGCGCGCCGGACTCCGGCGAGCCCTCACGTGCCCGCGGTGGGGGCGGAGGGCGACAGGTGCGTGTTGGAGAAGAAGATGCAGAGAGGACGCGGAGAGAAGAACAGTGGCTCTAAGAGGGGGCGGCGCGCGTGCGCCGCGCAATCACCCCGTTTCACGTGGGATATCTTGCCAAACCATTTCATCATCTCGCGATCCGGTCCGGTCCGATCCGATCCGATCCAACGGGCGGGGCATTACTGTGTCGTACGGCGATCGATCGAAGTAGAGCATCGTGTTCAGCTAGCTCGCCAATCATACGCGTCACTGGGTCGGTGCCGCTCGAGCCATGCGCCCGTGTGCCGTGACAATAAACAAATTCCCCAGTCGCTCGATCGGACAAAAGCGGGCGTCGCCATCGCGTGCATCTCCGGTCCCGCCGAGGGCGGGCGCGGCATCTCATAGCGAGCTCTGGTTGGAGAAGCTTTTTTCTTGCGTTTTCAGCGCAGCCACCGGTGACGAGTCGACCGACGAATGAACGAGCGAATGAGGGACGGCGGCGGGCGGAGGCGCACAAGTTCAAGTTCGGAGGTGATTCGCAACAGGCACGTCGGTTTTGGACCCGTGGTTGGACACTTGTGGGAGTTTTTAGCGTTGCCAATGCACGCCGTGACGGGGATATCCTTTTCTCCTAGTACTAGGCGTCCAAATCCCGGTAATAATATACAGTAGGAAATGTAATGCTGCAACCAAGACACAAAGTGCATCATTGGGTTTGCGTTTAAACCCAACAAACTGTCTCGTGGCAACCAAAGATCGATCAACATATATGGCTTATATATACTAAAAAGTAATAACTGGGCAGAGAGAGGTCCAAACGCACTTTTCCTTAATATAAATGAATGAACATCCTTGCAAACTCCAGCCGAGACCATTCGCTAGCAAGTATTTATTTGATTTGTTGGTCTTTTGCTTTCTGGAAAAGATCTCTTGGCGGTCTTTTGTTAACGCGTGTGACAGTGTGGAGCCTCTCGTGGAACACGCGATGGGATTCTATTAATCAATATATTGCTTGTTTTTAATTCATTTCTTATTAAGAGGAGTCGGAACTCTGAAGCTGACCGCTGAGTGCAGTATGTGCTGCTGACAGGGGACCGGGTGGGTTTGAGGCAGAGTTTGGCTGCGATTTTCCAGGTTAGTAGCGCTGCTGCGTGCTGCCACACGATCGGTCGTCCTCCACGTCTATCTGAGCCGTTCTTCAACATTCAGCGCCATGTGTGCCTCGCTGTCCTGGGTCGTTTCAGCCCCAGCGAAACGAAACAACGCACGCGCGGATGGCGAGATGGCACGAGGAGACGGACTTTTTTACTGCCTGCGTATTAAAGTAATTAACTGACCGGTCGTTCCGGGACAGCTTGACTGGATGGAGCATGGTGAATTGTTTGGGCAGGTCAGAAACCGCACGGTGGTAATGCGGTGACTTGTAGGAGAAAACTTTTGACACCTGACGCTGGAGTCCAAAGCTGTGGGGTGGGCTGGTACCCAGATAGCGGCCCGTGGTCATCAGCTAAGCCCATTGTTCCAGGAGAAGCTTCATTTCTGGCCTGCTACTTCTGAAAAAAGTTTTGGCCCGCTACACTGCAAACCACATTTGTACTGCTGGGCTGTACAAACTAGTCTGGACACACAGACAAAATAAAATTCGGCTAAAAAAACAAACACAGACAAAATAAAAACTTGCTGCGTGTGTTTTTTTTTGTTGAAAAAAATGGCTTGGTGCGTGGAGTGGGAACACACAACGCTGGAATTGCACTGCCCAAGCGGATGGATGGATGGATGGTGTCACGCAGCCCAAAATACCATTGGTGTGGATGTTACCCAGCCTAGGGTTCTAAATTTTCATCCAAAGTCATGCGGTTGTCTCTACCACTATTTCCTTTTTTTTTTTTGGTGCCCCCTCAAAGATGTAATACTGGAAATTGCCATCAATTGCACAATGGTATTTCACAAGATTGTGACCTTTCTGGTGGTACTCTGCAAAATCTGAATGGCCTGCCAACTTTTCTACAGTACGAGGCTTATCCAATTTGTCAGCGATCTCTATCCAGGACTCCACGAGTCCGCGAAGACGTTGTGACGCATTAGAACCCAATACACAAGCGTAGGAGTACAATTTTGCAGCTCCACCATGTTCACGTCGCCATCGATGACAAGTGTGTGGTCACTCCTGCACTGCACTGCAGTCCTGCTTCCCTGCGCTACACCCCACCCCAGCCCAAGACGAAAACTCCCGCGAAGCCGTCCACGTTCATCCCTCTGTCCAGCGGATCATTCCGGATTCCCAACGAATCCGGACACGCCGTGAAGCCAAAGCCCTCATCGCCTCTCGCACCGGCCGCTCGCACACTGCCCACCACCGTCTCACACGCACGCGCCCGTCCGGCAACGGAACGAAGGCAAGTAGGCAACGGAAGCCCCGATGGCGAGCTTCTTCCAGGACGCGCACCTCCCGCAGCAGCGCGTCGTCGAGGGCGTCCCCTTCCCGGCGGTGCTCGTCCCGAGCGCTCCCGTCGTCGGGGTCGACGAGTTCCTGGCGGCCGTGCGGTCCGAGAGGGCGTCCAGGCTGGAGCCGCTGGTGCGGGACGCGGGGGCCCTGCTGCTGCGCGGGTTCCCCGTGAAGACGGCCGCCGACTTCGACCGCGCCGTTGACGCCTTCGGGTACGAGGAGCTGCCGTACGTCGGCGGCGCCGCGCCGCGGACCAACGTCGTGGGCCGCGTGTTCACCGCTAACGAGTCGCCGCCTGATCAGAAGATCCCCTTCCACCACGAGATGGCTCAGGTAATTAAAATTCTTCAGCCTCCCAACTGAATTGGGCTTGGTTAGGCCTAGTAGGCTAGTACTAATCCGTACTCCTTCAAAATTAGAAATTCTCATTCTCAAAAAAAAAAAAAAAAAAATCTCAAAAGTTGTATAGGAAAAGTTATTAACAGTCATGAGCAACACTGTTCACTGTTGTAGCTACAGATTTGTTTAACCAATGATGTAAGAAACTTTGCATATTCCAGTAGTCATTTCTATGCCAAGTTATCAACTTTCAGTTAAATGAATTGTAGTTGCAATTTCATTTTTGAGCACATAATGTCATCTATAGCAGAGTTTGATTACCAAGATGGAATTATGGTTTACATCACGCTTTCTTTTTAGGTTCCAACATTTCCATCCAAACTCTTTTTCTTCTGTGAAGTGGAACCAAAGAGTGGCGGGGAGACACCGATAGTACTGAGCCATTATGTCTACAAGAGGATGAAGGAAAAGTTTCCTGAATTCGTGGACAAGCTGGAGAAGGATGGACTTATATATACAAGAGTTCTAGGAGAGGGTGATGACCCTTCTTCGCCAATCGGCCGCGGATGGCAATCGACATTTCTCACTAAAGATAAAGCCGTTGCTGAGGAAAGGTAACACCACTCCCACCAAAAGAATCGGGGCCCTTGTAACATCTTTCCGCTTCATTTTCATCAGATATCTATGGATGACCTTGAACAATGCTATTGGTGTTTCTCTGTCTCATAGAGTCATGAACTCATGATACATTCTTGATTCATGCCATTCTTTGAATCCAAAGCCCAAACAATGGATTTTTGTAGAGCCAGCTGAAATGGAATTGGAGCGGTTCTTTTAAGTTTTCGCTGAAGCACCACAACTGCACCATGCATTGCCTGCTGAACTTTCGACGCACTCAACCGTCTCTGCATGAACATTGAACAGGGCCGCCAAGCTCGGGATGAAGCTGGAATGGACGGACGACGGCGTGAAGACGGTGATGGGCCCGATCCCCGCGGTGAAATGGGACGAGAGCCGGGGGCGGAAGATCTGGTTCAATAGCATGGTCGCCGCCTACACGGGGTGGAAGGACGCCCGGAACGACCCCGTGAAGGCCGTGACCTTCGGCGACGGCTCGCCGCTGCCCGCCGACGTCATCGCCGCGTGCGGCCAGGTCCTGGAGGAGGAGTGCGTGGCCGTGCCCTGGCGCCACGGCGACATCCTCCTCATCGACAACTGGGCCGTCCTGCACTCCCGGCGCTCGTTCGTGCCTCCGCGCCGCATCCTTGCCTCGCTCTGTAAATGATGTGTGATCCTGTAAATGCGCGCCCTGCAGCTGCAGTGTAGTATTATGGATTACGGAATTATGGATGGAGATGCTGTTTTGCTGCTCCGACGAAGCCTGAACTGGGGAATAATTTCACGCGCTGTGAAGATTGATGTATAATTCCGTAGGATGGTGGTGGTGTACTAGCGATCATAGTTTATCGACGGATTCGTTCTATTGGGCACCGGTGAACTGTTTGAACCAGGAGCAGGAGGAAGTATATTGGAAGCGGGCCGTATTGTCAACAGGCCTAAAAGTAGGCTGTATTGCTGTAGATCATGCTGAAGCCCATACATAACCTTTAGCTTTATGTTCAGTGGACCGACACTCGTTTTGAGTCCAAGTTAAACTGGGTGTGGCCAGTCCCGTTATCACTAGGACATACTCATATTCAAGTAGCCATGCAACTGGTGATATCTGCCGTGCCAGATGGACACAGGCCGACCGGAGCACGATGCCGATCCAATCCATCTAACAATCAATCGCGCGCCGCAGATAAAATTGCAGGTTTGCAAAACAAGAGATGTAGTCTTGTAGAGATATACAAAAGCCTCCATGGCACTGATCTGGATCGGAGGATTATTTGTATGTTTGTTTGTTTTTTTTTTCATTTCACATTGCATTGGGTAGCTGGCTAGATACGAGTGGATCGGATCAATTCACAGATGCTGGTGACGTGTGCCGATGGGCTATGCATCAGTCGAAATTAAAATCTCATCACACAGAGCGAGGAACATAAGAATATTTATACCAAGCGGATCACACAGAAGATACGTTTGTCTCCAGCACTCCTGTAAGCTTCTTCATAATCCATTCTCTTTCCTATCCCTGGAGTAGAATACTCCGTTTCTGCATAAAGACAAACCGATCGGTAGATCACCCAGTCAGGTTCTGTAATCACTCTATTGTGAAAGACAAAATCATTGCGAATGAGCCATAAGCTCCAACAAAGACAGACAAGCACATAAATCATCATGGGTTTAGGAGTCTCTCCTTTACCCATTTTTGGGATGGATATTTTTGGGAGGTTAATGGGAATTAAGGGGCCCGGTTGATTGATATGCCATCAATCACGTGTGCTACATATAGATCGGATGGCTACCAATAATTGATATACCAGCAGTCGCCTGTGCTATCTATAGATGTTGGATGGATATTTTTGTTAAGATTTCCCCAATTAGAGGATTGATGATGATGATGGGCTCATATGATCCACGCATGCATCCAATCAGTGATGATCCTCGAAGGAGAATATTTAGTTATAAAAAAAAAAGGAGAATCAAAGTATATAGTACAAGACGATAAGCATGCCGGCACTGGATCATCAGGCTCGGTAACGACAATCATCAGTAGTTAGGAGCTGAGATCTCTGATGAGAACGGCGAACTGATGTACCCATCCATGCCAAAGCCGAGCGGCCGATTGTGCTCTGTCCAACTAGTGCCAGATGGATGCTTTCCCCACTGGACTCGCTCGTCGTCTCGGCCGCTCCACGACATCATCCCCAGGCCGGGGAACGAGAGAAGGCAACTAGGCTAGGCAAGTGCTGCCGCCACCTCAACAAATGATGGCATCACCCGTCTGGAACAATAATTCTTTCTGGCTCCGAAAGCTGCTGCAGGATCGATCGGAGTCGGAGGAGAGGAAAGATCCGTTTGCTCGCGTCGCGTTGCGGCGCCGCTGATCTATCTAAAGACTGAAACACCTGTCGCTTTACTTGCAGTGTTGCAGACACCACGCGTCGTATCTTCTCCAGTTCTTCACAGAGACGCATCATATCCAGGCCGCGGGTTTTAAGATTAGAAGAAGATGCTGTACAATCATTGGGCACGCAGGCAGCGCGATGATGATGGAGATTTGCTAGCTAATCGATCTTTGCATCGGGTTTTAATTTTCTTCCCGTGATCCGAACCTACGAGGAAAGTGCTGGGTGAGTGGAATAGCTAGTGTGATTGAGCATCTATCTAGAAAAGGTAGACGTAATCCCATTTCCCGACAGGATTAAAAGGCGCTACCCCTGCGGCCTGGCTAGCTATAAAGGCAGTAGGAGAGTGATCCGTTACCGCCTTACCGGGCCGGATTAGTGCAGAATTGCAGGTGTGGCTCAGAGTATTTAGTGACCAGGCAAGATAACAAGGAACAAAACCGTCCTAGGTTACAATTGAGTAGATTTTCTATTGGAGTGTGTTTGGATTATTCTTCCGGGCTATTGAAGCTAGCTAGCTTGCAAGCGCTAGAATACATTAAATTGAGTTTGTATATGTAGATGTTTGGATCCATAAATTGAAAAGGTTAGGATAGGCTGATTTTCAAAGTACGAAATGTCTGTCACTGTAGCTGTGACGGTTCATGTAGGAAAGAAAACACAAGGACATTGAGATCCACCGAAAGACCATGTCAAGTTTTAACACCTACCTATTCCCTCCGTCCGCAAATAAGTTATCTTTTTGGCTTTGATACATCATATTTGACCGTCTGTCTTATTTAAAAAAATTTTTTACAAACATCATCCACTTTAATATGACTTATTTTATCATTAGAAATACCTTAATTATAGTTTATTTATTTTATAAGTTGTACAGAAATTTTAAATAAGACGAGCAATCAAACACGATGTATCAAAGTCAAAAAGATGAGTTATTTCTGGACGGACAGAGTAAAAAAAGACGGGTTTTCTCAGCTTATACCGGATTATGGAATATGGGCTTCTCTGGATCATAAAAGCTGCAGAATATGTTTGATCGTTTATGGAAGGCCAGTGTCGTCAGAATGCCCCGACAGAAGGTATCCGTGTTGAAGATTAGGTATATCGATTCGGAAAAAGAATAAATCACAAAAAAACATCATTAGTCGGATGGACGGGGATCAGCGCATCGGTGAATTGACACTCCTTCCTTTTTCACGAAGAAGAAGAATAATTTGCCACGCCGCGGACATGCTTACGCGGTTACTACGCCTTACAGTAGGCTTCAGCAATCCAGTGTTGGTTGTGAAGAATAATACGGAGTACGTACGGAGTATACTACTACTCGAGAGCACGCACGAGGCCGTACTACGTGACGTGGGAATAATGGAACGCCGGCTCGGCCGATCGCTAGCTGAAGGAAAACAAGATGCAGAGCTGCGCATCGGACTGTACTATGTGGGTGTCGAATCGAGCGACTGTTCCCGGGCAAGCGCGCGTAGTACTAGCAGCTAATCTCCCACTGAAAGCCTGTCGCCTCAAGAAAAGAAACAATGCCGTGTCGTGTCGTGTCGTGTCGTGTCGTGTGTGCCCGGCCCCCGGCCGTATCTGATGCCTGCGGCGGAGCCGTTTGCCAGAAAAAAAGGTTTTGCGGCGGCTGGCCCCCTGGCCTGCTGCGAACCTGTGTCTTGTGTGGGTAGTGCCAGTGCCCCCACCAATCATGCAACGGATCAGGTTGCCGGTGCTGGGAGCTGTTGCGATGTGCACTGGCGAACTGGAGGAGGAAGCCAACGCCAGGAGGAACAATGCAGCCGTGGCATGCGCACCGGATAAGACGTGGACAGCGCAGTACCGCCACTTTACTCGGATCGGACTCCATCGCGAATTGCGGCATGTGGTGCATTGCACCGCGTCGCGCCGGCTGCCGATCCTCCTCATCATCTGAAAACGTGCGAGATCTCATCAGATTCCAGCCGCGCAGCCATGCATCATACTATCTGCCACAGAGTACACACGCGAAGCAGAGGCCGAGGCAACAGCCACTACGGGAGGAGGGGCCCCGGCCGGGTTCATCGCAGGTTCCGGCCGGCGCGCGCTCACCAACCGCCTCTTTGTGTGCCATTGCGTGCGTCGTGATGCCCTGGGTGGCACTTGGCACACCACACCATGCGCATGGACTGCCCGCTCCCGGTCATGACGACGATATGGCTCCATAAATCCATACCACGCAAAACCCAGATAGCTTTCCATGGATGGATAGGTTTAAGCAATGTTCGTTGAATCGTTGTACTTGTGTAGCACTGGATTTTCGCACCCATCGAAACGCAACAACCTGCAAATCCAGCTTTACAACGTACGTACTACGTAAACATCGACTGACCGCCGGCTGGCCGTACCAATCATTGTACAATGTGTGTGTAAACTACTCCGTAACTAACGAGCAAAGCTACCTCTGTGTCATCATGCATCCATGAAAAGCGAGCAAAGCTTTTGCGTCATCAATTCATCTATCTGATCTGTTCTCTCCGGGCGGCTCATCAGGTCTACCAGCATGCTACCACTGTCCACTACCAGCACGAATGCGCGGTCGATCAACGCGCATCGATCGGCACCACATGCATGGGCCATGCATGGCCTCATGGAGCAAGAAGGCTTAGCCAAATCAAAGCGGCGGCCATCATGGCTCTGGGGAACTCAGGAGCGCTTTCTTCTTCCATCCATCTCTCTTTCCGCCGGCGATGATGATGATCGATGAAGCCACCAACCAACTTCTGGAACCGATGTTTGTGCCTTCCTAGTTGGCGGGGTATATAAATTTCCGTCCCTTAGCTATTGCTTAAGGCTTAGTTTTATATCCGAATCTTTAAATTAAATTTAGTTGTTTTAGTCCTTAGTTTTTCTCATTTGGCGTAATTTCATCTTGAAAATTGCTTCAAAACTCAATATAATATTGCTTTTGAGGCTCAGTTTCATCCATAAATGATTAAAGTGGTTGTTGATATGATTTCAAACTTTCCTTTTGGCTCGACCTTGCTTATCTCTCGTCCAATGTGACATGCCACACGCTATCATATCTCGTCATCTCTAGCGTCACCCGTGATGAGGAATGGATGGTCGCCACTACTTCCTCCCATAGCCCTTTGCCGTCCATCATCGTTGTCCTATACACATCTCGTTGCTGTTGCACGCAAATACGGCTCCGTTTGTTTCTGATTATTTCTGCTCTGATTCAACTGATTATTCACTATTCCTCTCTTACTATTTATCACCTGATTCAACTGATTCATCTGATTCTGAAGCTGAAACAAACGCACTCTACATGTCATGTCGCCTCCAATGGAGTTGATGTTTACGTGGTGGCTGCAACATGTAGGCAACGGACCTCTGCATGTTTGAGATAGTCTGCGTGTTCTAATGCCTATTCTTGGTATCTGGGCCTTGTTTAGATTGTGGAAAAAAATAAACCTGATAAATAGTACCACTTTCGTCTTATTTGATAAATATTATCCGATCGTCGACCAACTAGGCTCAAAAGATTCATCTCGTGATTTTAAACTAAACTGTGTAATTAGTTATTTTTTTATCTATATTTAATGCTCCATGCAAGCAGCTAAATATTGATATGATAGAGAGAGAGTGAAAAAATTATAACTTTTGGATGAATCTAAACATGGCCTTGGTATTATGCATCTTGCGCCTGGTAAAACTGGGTGGAGGGAGTAATAGCCTAGGGATCCTACTCTATTTGAATTGTTTAGAATCGGTTGCTATATATTGCAAACCAAAAAGTGTCACGTTCACTTCCATCATGTTTGGTTTACGGAGCCAAGTGATCCGAATTCATCCAATTCTATATAAGTGACACCAGCTGACTCGGGGGGATCTTCAGCACTTACCCTCCAGGCCAGCTCCGCGTCCCTACCAGGTGCTCCCCTGCTCCTGGCCGCACCTTCCATGGAAGGGGTGGGGGAAGGGGCATCTGAAGAGCAAGCTGTACCACCTGCGACACCTACTGCGACCTACACAGAGGAGGTGCTCATTCCTGTGGACACAACCTCCCTGGCAGTTGGAGAGCGGGCACCTGTGGTTACGGCGGCACCCATCAAAGTGCTACGCCGTAGCTCCAGGAATGCGGAAACGACGGACCTCCACACCCTACATAAGGTTGAACGGATGGCAGCGAAAAAGAACCTCGAATTTCCAGGTAATTCTTTTACTAGCTTTCCGGATGCTAAAGTTATTTCAAACCTTGGTAGGATAGGCATCAACTTAGGTACCTCAGATGTAGTTTCTATTAAAAACTTAGACGTAGATAGGTTGGTTCTGTGTGCCAATGCAAAAAAAAGCTCTATCAAATCTAGACTCTCCAATTTTGAGAGTGATGATGAGCAGGGAAGCCAAATTGATGCGATTCTCAGCCACGCCTGTGGTAATTTAAATGAGAATTTGCTGGAGGATGAGAGGGATCAAATAATCGATCTCTCTCCACTCCCAAGGAAGAAAAAATACAATAATGCCAAGAATATTTCGAAAGGCAAACTTCCTAAAAAGCCAAAAACCCCCTCCAAAATCATTATAAAATGAAGGGTGTCTTCTGGAATAGCAGAGGTCTGGGAGACTTGGCTAAACATAGGTATTTGGTTGAACTAGTTAAGGAAGAGCAGCTTAATTTTATTGCTCTATCTGAAACAGGACGGGACTCATTCCCGGATCATGTTCTAAAAAATCTTTGTGGAGGACATGATTTCCTTTGGCACACTATGGCACCCCACGGTAGGTCGGGGGGTATTTTACTAGGTGTGGACATGAATATCTTTGACATTGGAGCTATTGTGGAGGGAGATTTCTATGTAAAGTTCATGCTTAGAGTCAAATCAAATGACTTCAAGTTTGTGCTCTATGCGGTTTATGGACCAGCACAACTACAGAATAAGCGAGCTTTCCTAGTAGAAATGGCCAACACATGTTCCAAAGAAACACTCCCATATATCATAGGAGGAGATTTTAATATAATGCGTTGCCCAGAAGATAAAAGTAGTGGTGACTTTGACCCTAAATGGCCAAATCTTTTTAATGCTATAATTGAATCTCTAGATCTTAAAGAGATTGCTTTGGCTGGCCGCCAATACACATGGGCTGGCCCAGGGGATAATCCTACTTTAGAGAAGTTGGATAGAGTCCTAGTTAGCACAGAGTGGGAAATCATGTTCCCCTTGACCACAGTAGAATCAAGGGATGGTAATATTTCTGACCATACTCCCCTGGTTCTTAATACTGGTGCTTCAACCCACCAGACCCACAGTCGTCCTTTCAAATTTGAGAGAGGATGGTTGATAAGAGATGGATTTTATGATATGGTTACAAATATTTGGCATTCTCCATGCTATGGGTCAACTCCCCTTGAACGTTGGCAGTTTAAAATTCGCAGACTCCGACAATATCTAAGGGGATGGGCAAAACACACAGCAGGGTCATATCGCAAATAAAAAAAAGACTCTCTTAGCTCTTTTCGAGGAAATTGATAAGAAAGCTGAGATCTCTTCTTTATCGGATCAAGAGATCAATCTAAAGCATTATCTAAAAGAGCGATTGGTTAACCTTCTAAGAGAGGAGAAACTGAAATGGTACCAGAGAGCCAAGGTTAAAACCCTATTGGAAGGGGATGCGAACACTCGGTTCTTTCATTTGGTGGCCAACGGGAAACATCGCAAGCAGCATATCTATAAACTTGAGAATGATCAAGGTGCTGTCATAGGTGATGATAATCTCAAAAACCATATTACGAGCTACTATAAAGAGCTTTTTGGACAGGCGGAGAGTCTTGAGATTTCCTTTAGGGAAGACCAAAACTTGGATATTCCACAGGTATCTCCGGAGGAAAATGACATCCTCATTAGCCCTTTCACTGAATCTGAAGTGAGGGATGCGGTCTTCCAAATGGAGCATAATAAAGCTCCAGGACCAGATGGTTTTTCGGCGGAATTCTATCAGGTGTTTTGGGGCGTGATAAAGGATGATCTCCTCCCTTTATTCACTGAGCTGCATAGGGAAGCTCTCGACCTCTACAGTCTAAATTTTGGAATTATTACTTTAATCCCAAAAGTTAATAATGCCATAAAAATTCAGCAATACAGGCTAATTTGTGTTCTTAATATGAGCTTTAAAATTTTCACTAAGGTGGGCACAAATAGGCTTAATATGGTAGCCAAAACTGTAGTGAGACCAACGCAAACTGCCTTTATGCCAGGCAGGAATATAATGGAGGGGGTCGTCATTTTACACGAAACCATCCATGAGCTTCACACCAAAAAGAGAGACGGTGTCATTTTCAAAATTGATTTTGAAAAGGCATACGACAAAGTGAAGTGGTCTTTTCTACAACAAACGCTACGAATGAAAGGTTTCTCCCCCAAATGGTGTCGATGGGTAGAATCTATGGTCACAGGTGGAAGTGTGGGAATCAAGGTCAATGATGACATAGGGCCCTACTTCCAGACCAAACGTGGACTCAGACAGGGAGATCCAATGTCACCAATCTTATTCAACATAGTCGCTGATATGTTAGCTCTACTTATTAACAGAGCAAAAGCCGACGGTCAGATAAGAGGTGTTATACCCCACCTTATAGATGATGGTCTGTCCATATTACAGTATGCGGATGACACCATTATTTTTATTGATCACGACCCTGAACAAGCACAAAATTTAAAATTGTTGCTTTGTGCTTTTGAACAGCTATCAGGGCTCAAGATCAATTTCCACAAGAGCGAAATCTTCTGCTATGGAGCTGCTAAAGAGATGGAATCCTTTTATACTAGTCTCTTTGGATGTAATGCTGGTGAATATCCCTTCCGATATCTTGGGATCCCTATGCATCATAGACAGCTCCTTAATTCTGAATGGAGAAAAATAGAACATCGTTTCAAACAGAAACTCTCTTGCTGGAAAGCCAAGTACCTGTCTTATGGGGGAAGACTAGTACTGCTCAATTCAGTCCTAAGCAGCCTACCTATGTTTACGATGTCTTTCTTTAAGATTCCCAAGGGAGTCTTAAAGAACCTAGATCATTATAGATCAAGGTTCTTTTCGCAAGGGTCCTCGGATAAACATAAATATCGCCTTGCCAAATGGAACATACTGTGCCGCCCTAAGGATCAAGGAGGATTAGGTATCCTAAATTTATAGTTGCAAAACAAGTGCCTTCTAGCCAAATGGCTGGTTAATCTGTTGAATACAGAAGGTATATGGCAAACACTCTTAAGGAATAAATACCTAAGCTCCAAGTGCCTATCCCAGGTGGCAGCTAAGCCCAATGACTTTCATTTTTGGAGAGGCCTTATGCGTATCAAAGATGAGGTGTTAGCAAAAGGTTCTTTCAATATTCAAGATGGAACTGCTGCTAGATTTTGGAATGATACATGGGTAGGGGATAAGCCTCTGAAAGATTGTTATCCATCTTTATATAACATAGTGAGAGATCCTCACGCCACAGTCTCAAAAGTTATGAGCACGAACCATCTGAACATATCTTTTCGGAGGGCCTTGGTGGATAATAAACTTACTGAATGGCTTAGTCTAGTGGCAAAGATTTCTAATGTCGAATTGGTGGATGGTTCGGATTATTTCAGATGGAGTTTAACTAGATCTGGATAATTCTCTGTCCGTTCCTTGTATCTCAATCTTATAGATACACACACACCTTTTCGACATAGAAAGATTTGGAAGATAAAGGTTCCTCTAAAAATTAAAATTTTTCTCTGGTTCCTGCAAAGGGGTGTCGTCCTAACCAAAGACAACCTTGTTAGGAAAAATTGGAAGGGGAGTCAGAAGTGCATATGCTGTAATGGGAATAAAACTATTCAACATTTATTCCTAGACTGTCCTTTTGCCAAAATGTTATGGAGGCTTATCTTTTTTGCTACTAGTTTGACCCAACCTAGATCAATCAGCCATATGTTTGGAAATTGGCTATCTAATCAAAATAAAAAGATTAGAGATTTGATTTGGGTGGGGGTGGCTGCTATGCTTTGGGCTATCTGGAGATGTCGCAATGACTATGTTTTTAATAAAATGAAAACTAACTCTATTATGCAGGTAATTTTCAGAGGAGCGTACTGGTTACGCTTTTGGGCCCAGCTGCAGCGTGACGAGACAGCCAAGGACGCACTCTCGAAGATAAGCAAGAAATTAGAAGTAATTGCTTTAGAGATATCCAATAAAGGATGAAAATATTTATTTTGTTTAAACTAGCGTTCTGGTCGATGTATAAGACTATGGCTTTCTCTCAATGTTTCATTCAAAACTCTGTAATAATAGGCTGTGTACATCTTCGGATGTAGAGGCTGGATGTTTATCCATTATCTAAAAAAGATGAGAACCAATGTTGTTCGATTTGTTGTGTTAACTGATCGCGATTGGCAAAGGATGAGTTATTCCACGAAAAAGTGTCAGGCGACTCGATTCTACAGAGATGTCGTGCCGGATGGGTTCGATCGATAAACCAAATACGGTAAAGTTTAGTTTTGATATAGTGTTTAACTAAGATCCCCAACTCAAAGCTCTGTAGTTTAAGTGATCAAAACAAACCTCAACTTAGTTAGAAAAAAAAACCAACGTGTATTTTGCTCGCCATAAATTGGGCATAGATTGCCTTGATGCTACGAGGCTGAGGAGAACTTGCAACGTGCCAGACTTACGACAAGCTCAAAAGGTTAAAAAAAAACGAAGGGGCCAAACTTTTGTGTCAAACTACAATCCTAGAAGCCATCCAAGACGGGCTACTCACTAGATGGCGTGACATCACACCAAACTTGCCTTGTTTCCTCCCGGTATTCCGCAATTCAGTTCAACGCCATGATTTGCAATTCTTTTACAGGACAAGTAAGAAAAACCAAAAGACCACCAAATGCAGCCGTGCCCCAAACTCAGAGCTTATCGTCTTATCCGATGGCCTTAGCCTTCTTTATCCAACACCGCCGTTTTTGTCACGTTCACACATGTATGATGCCGGCCTCTACGTGCACACAGCAAACGCCGGGACCCAGACCCAGCCAGTGGCCACTGAGCTGCCCCAGTTTTTGGCCACTCGTATCTGCGATGGTTCGCGTCAACACAGGACCATTTGTAGTCTTGTGTTACTGCTACTACTTACTTGCACCAACAGCACACTAACATTTCTTTTATCTTCTTCTCTTTCTCTCTTCTTTTTTTTTAAACAAAACATGGTCTTTTATTTTCCCTGAAGAAATTCAATTCTTTCAGTATATATTGGAGAGAAAAAAAATACTAGTATGAATGTAGAGTGCCTTGTTTTTATTCTGAATTTGCTTTGCACAATGAACGAAGATCCGTTTGTACCCCCAGTAGGATTCATCATATAATAAAATGCAAAAGAACACGAAAGGATAAAGCGATGCGTGCCATCGAGCAGATTCGTTTCACTTTTTCCGCCATTTATAAGCTCACGACGAGCACCACAACACACGCAGCACACACTTGGCTAGCAGCTCCAGAGTCCTCCTGACGCGCAGAGGGGGAGAGAGAGAGAGAAGCGGCCGACGCGAATCGATCTCAATCGGTAGGCAGCCGTTGGTGGCCGGGGCGGCCACCATCAAAGCTCTTGCCGGCCGGCTTCCTCCTGCCGTCCTGCTGCCGGCGGGCTGCCGCCCTCAAGGATCAAGTTTCCCTTCCCCGCGCGCTGCTCCTGCCTTGGAAATTTGGAATCTCTGCACTGCACTTATTCCCTCACCTGTCTCTGCGCCCTAGCCTACGCTTCTACAGCTAGGACTGCGTAGAGTGCAGGCAGGCAGCGACCGAGCTGCGACTGCTGCGAAGAGAGAAAGTGCGGGCGAGGTCAGGTCAGAACGGAGCTAGCCTGCTACAGTACTGTAGCTATCTGCTGTGTTTCCATGCGACTGGACCTTGCTCACCTGTAGCTTTGAATGCGCAGCGCTAGTCGGCTCTCCGAAAAACCTTGCCGCCTTTTGGTCGCCTCGGCCCGCGAGCTAGAGCTAGGCGCAGCACCTGTGCTGTGCTTGCTTCTGTCCTCTCCTGACTCCCTCTTCTGTTCATCACCTCTCTCCTCCCTCTCGCTGGCCTGCCAGGCAGGGGGCAGCCTTTCCTCCCCGGTCGCCATCCTCTCCTCATTTATGCCCCCTTCTCCCTCTCCCTGCCAGTCCACTGCTTGTGAAGCTGTTGAGTCGTGCGACCGACCCGTGACCGTGAGCTTCCTGCTTCCGTTCCTTGTGTTGGTGGGGTGAGCAGAGCTTGAGGGACGCGCGCGGCGGCGATCATGGCGTGGCGCGGCCCGCTCGGAGCCGGAGACGCCGGGGACAGCGGTCTCGAGCTCAGCCTCGGCCTCCCGGCCTACTTCGCCAAGCCCTCATCAGGTTAGTAGTAGTAGTCTGCCGGGAACCATTTACACTTCTTGTTTTACTCGTATGTTGCAAATGGCTACGTAGCTCAAAGTTTTGATCCTTGGTGGCGGCTCTCAGGTTTGGACGCTGCCGGCGAAGGGTCCGGTGAGGGCTCTGCTTTCGCTCGCCAGGCTGGCAAAGGGAACAATGGCTCCAAGGCAAGGTTGGTGGTGTGGTGCGGAGTGTTGCTCTCTCTGTTCACTTTCTTTCTCTTCTGGAAGAAGGAAAAAAGGTCAAATTTTGATGGCCGTTCAACCCTCCTGCAGCGGCAGGATCAGTAGGCCAGCAGCCGCTGCGCCGGTGGTGGGGTGGCCGCCGGTGCGGTCGTTCCGGAGGAACCTGGCCTCGTCCTCCTCCAGGCCGTCGCCGCAGTCGTCGTCGGGTCTGCCCCGTCACCACCACAAGGCTCAGGACGGCGTGGTAGGCTCCAAGGCCGGCGACGGCGCGCACAAGGGCGGCCTCTTCGTGAAGATCAACATGGACGGGGTGCCGATCGGGCGCAAGGTGGACCTCACCGCGTACGGCGGCTACGACCACCTCTCCGTCGCCGTCGGCAAGCTATTCCGCGGCCTGCTCGCCGGTACGTATGCCACCCACCGGCCCGGCCCGTCCCGTCGCGTCTCCTCCCTCCTCCAAGACTATCTGTGTGGCCATGTGCATGCTTGTCCGTCGTCTCACCAAGCAAGAAATTGTTCCTTTTTCTCGATCGCGCAGCTCAGAGGGACCCGGCCGGCACGGCGGGTGGCGAGACGCGGGAGGAGGAGGTGCAGGAGCCGGTGATCGGCGGCGACTACACGCTGGTGTACGAGGACGACGAGGGGGACAGGGTCCTTGTCGGCGACGTGCCCTGGGAGTAAGTGGAAACGGCACCAACATACCCCTCCCACTTGCACAACACAACACGTCCGCGTCAATTTTCATTCGAATTCGTATCTCACGTGCCCGAGTGCCGTCCCTGTCCGCCACCGCAGGATGTTCGTGGCCACCGCCAAGAGGCTGCGCGTGCTCAAGAGCTCCGACGTGCCGGCATCGTCGGTGAGTTCCCTTCTGCCCTGACCGTCCGTTCCGGCGAGTGAAGCTTTCGCGCGGCAATCGCAGATTTTTCGTTTTCCACCTGCGAATTCGATGAATGAATTCACACACGCGCATCGGTCTCGACCTTGTTTTGCAGCTGAGAGCCGGGGGCAGGAAGAGGGCTGCAGCCGACTGCTGAAACGTGCTCTGCATCATCATGTGTTCGTAAAAAGTCCCATGTGGAGGAGACGAGGAGTGGCCTGGACGCCTCCTGGCCCCGTCCCTGGCCTTCTTTTTTGCTGTCTTTTTGCTAATAATAGTACTAGCAGTGTTGAACAAAGTCATGACAGTATTAAGGTCATGTAATGCAGGATTAGCAGTGGTAGTTCTCTAGGTGTTTATGAATCTAAGGTCGTTGTTTTTGGGGTATATTTTGACGGTTTATTTGAAGCTGTACGGCACGCGTCCAATTTCTTAATGTTTGTTGGCACACGGATGTGCTCGTTTTAGCCGGCTTGTACCAGCCGTGCTACGGCTTATTTCAATCCCGACCCGTGCGTCCATCACAAAGATGGAAGAATTCTAAACTTGCTCGTTGTCACGATTCAACAGAGTTCGAATCTGAACTTCAACCCTGTGTTTGGCCCAACCACTACTGACCTGCCTCCTAAAACCTGATCGTTCTATTGCAGACTCTGGGCCGGTTTCTTCTTTGTTGCTGCAGAGCAGAGCCGATCTGATTCCGTTCCTGCCCCTTCCTACATATTGTTCCACCGAGGCGACGACGAGCTAGGTAGGGTTCGTGGAATTTGGGGAGCCTGCAAGTTCCAACTATTCCTCCATTGCGATTCCAAGGTATTCCTTCGTAGGTATATCCCTTGGTTTCGAGCCTTGACTTCAAATGCATGTTGCCCTTCCTTTGATTTCGAGCAAGCGTGAAAAATTGATTGTAATTGTTCTAGATCGACGCTTGTACGGGCATCCACCCTCTTACTGCCGACTTTCAGATGCACATCTCCCATCCTTTTTTTTAGAGAGTGCAACCAACTCTACCATATGTTTTTTTTTTTTGTTGAAAGAATACTCTACCATATGTTGCTTCTTGTGTGATTGGTTTAATTTGTCGTTGGTCACTGTTTGCGGATTAGAGAAGTACAACAGGTAATAAGATTGGTAAATCTTTGCCATAATATGTTTGTTTGTACTCTAGATATGCTAGCTATTGCCAGTACCAAAACTCTTTGTGGTGATCGATGGCATTCTGTGCTGATATATCCTATTCTGTAATCTCGATAGTGATAGTATAATGGCCACGGAGGATAGCAATGGTGAACGACGCAAACATGAGGGGTTTGGCAAACGTGCGGTCCAGGTGTTGGCCATTCGTGCAAACTTTCCTGTCTGCGAAATCTACGGCATTGACTGCCAGCAAGGTCGGCTCATCTACGAGCAGCGCGAAGGGGAAGTACAAGAGGTATATACTTGCTACCTTATATTATATCTACTATATATGCTCTATGTCTCGTACATACTGATACATATCGTGATAAATTAAAACCTTCCATATTCATGCTTGCACGTGCAGGAAGGAATGGTCGATTTGGTGCCCATTGGACCCCGTATTCCTCTAATGGCTTATGGTTACTTCAGCTTGGAACTTTATGTGACAATGAGTCTGGTCCTCCCTTAATCGACGAGGGGTAGCATGTTGATGCCGACGATGAAATTGAGGAATACACACAAGCCATCTATGCAGGCTCATGCTCTGGCCGTAAGTTAGAGATCACGTACTTGGTGATTCCTTACGCCATTGAGGCCAATGTTGAGGTCAAGTTAAAGTTGAAAGACCTCGGTAGTTCTAGAAGCCGTGCCGTTTATGGCAATATCAAGGCAAGCGCCACTGACTATGGGAACAAAAGCGTCCACCTCTTCAGTTGTGAACGAGGGACGAGCTTGTCCTTTCCCTCGGGCTCCACATCCATTCTTCCGTTGAGTCCGTCTATGGTTGTCGTGCCATGTTATCGGGATCTTGGACTCCACATAGAAGTGGACCTGACAGTAATAATCACAACATGTGATAGTGAAGAAGAGCAGGACAAGAATTAAAAATTCAGTCTTGAATTCACCCATGAAATTCTGAGTCAAGAAAGAGAAGTCCGATGATGATCAACTTGAAGTGAACATCAAGTGGTGTTGGATTTGGTGATACTTCTTACCAAGAACTGATATATGATAGGGGTGATTGGATGTGATTGAAGAAAATGAGTGGATGTGATTGAAGGTCATAGTGGATAAGTGCTGGTACTTGTTGAGGGTCAAGTTCACCATTGGTTGTAGTTGCCTTGATCCAGTGGCAAACGTAATGATCGGCCGCAACGTTTTGAGGAAAATGATTCTGCTGCGATGGTAACCAAAGGAAGGTGTAGGTGTAGGGGGTTCTGTTTTTCTTTTTATTATGCTTTTTAGTGTTTACTCTATTATTCCTTGCCTACGTGCCATAAGAAATAGAGCAACTTGTAATAATTATAGCTATATATGAATATGCATTTTATCGATATTCTAGTCTCTGCATCGATAAAATGCACATAAGTTTACTTCGACTCATACACATTTTATCTTTTTTTTATCTCGAATATGCAAAAGCTTTGCACAGCATTATATTAAGAAAAGGATTTTTTACACAATGTGTCAAATGTATTTTATTGATGCAGGACTGGAATATGCGTCAAAATATGTATAGAGTGGCAGATATCAGTGACCCTGCCACGCCAGTGAGGTTGACGTGCATGGAACGGTGGTGAGGTCGTTCCTCAAGTGTGTCAGCATCATGCAGTGGCTCCATGAACCTCATGAATGTCCAGCTAGCGTCGCTCGAGCCTTCCCCTGCTCGACCGTGGTGGAGAAGTCCGGGCCATCTACATTGTCCTTCACCCGCATGGACGTCCATTCTGCCCTCACCTGAGAAGACGCTGACCCCGGGATCGCGCAGAACGGCGGGTCGACGACGGGGTGAACGTGACGATGTTGATGACCGTGAGCACCCTCTTGCACAACCATCATGCGCTGTATTGGATGCCTGAATCCAGAGTCTTGTCCATCCTTGGATTTATCTGCCGTGCAGGAGGCACACGAACGGTCTCGATCACGACCAGCGAGTTCTCAATTTATCTTGTTGATGACGATGGAAGCCAACGAACGACGGCCACCGGGTAGAAGAGAAAGATGAAGACCACGTCTGCTTCTTGTTGCTCAATTTGAGTTCGAGTGTCTCTGCCCACCGAGATGGACTTTTTTAGGCCCACTTCTGTTGATCGATGGCTTGTCTTTCTCCGATGAAGAACTTTGTTTTGCGTTTCCATGCCTCTCTGTCGTGTTGATACGGACTGAGTTCTTCAGTGTACTCGCTGAGAGGAAACCAATGCAAGTCCTCTCTCCATGCGTCCGGTGCTCAGCGGCTGAGAGCGTGTGTTGTCTTGCCGATGTAGCAAGATCGAGCGACAAGAACGTTGAAATTCTTCCCCTTTCCTCTCCTTGCACTCAGCGGAGAGGTAACGTACAATTGTAGAGAGACAGTTAGACTCAATGGAATGAGAAACCACTAACGAACGGTGGTTATCAACTTGATCACCAAACAAGTTTTATTCTCAACAAAAAAAAAAAGACTTATAGCTTGAATCGAAAGTAATCAGACAATGCAAAAAATTTAGAAATTAGTATACATTGATATTCCAGCTTCTACATCGATAAAATACATATAGCTATAATTATTACAAGCATCAAAAAATCGGGTCCCACTTGATGTTCACTTCAACTTGATCGCCGTTGACTCTTTCTTGACTCATAATTTCACGGGTAAATTGTAGATTGAATTTTAAATTTTTGTCATGCTCTTCTTGACTACCATTTGTTGTGATAACTGTTAGGTCCACTTCTATGTGGAGTTGGAGCTCCCAACGACACGGCACGGCAACCATCGCCGGACTCAACGGAAGGATGGATGTGGAGCCAGAGGGGAAGGACAAGCTCGTCCCTCGTTCACAACTGAAGAGGTGGACGCTTCTGTTCCTATAGTCAGTGGCGCTTGCCTTGATCTTGCCATAAATGGCACGACTTCTAGAACTGATGTCTTTCAACTTTAACTTGACCTCAACCTTGGCCTCAATGGCGTTGGGAAGCCCCAAGTATTTGATCTCAAACTTGCGGCTAGAGCCTAGACACAAGGTTTGTGTGTATTCCTCAATTTCATCATTGTCATCAACATGCCACCCGCCTTCGAAGATGGGAGGACCAGACTTGTCAGCATAAACCGTCAAGAGAAAGTAACCATAAGCCGAGAGAATTTGACGGGGTCCAATGGGCACCAAATCGACCATTGTTCCTTCCTGCACCTGCAAGCATGAATGTGAAGGATTTTTTATAATTTATTACAATATATATGCATCCGTATGTATGAGATAAGGTAGCTAGTTCATACCTCCTGTACCTCGCCCTCGCGCTGCACGTAGATGCACCGAGCTAGCTCCATGTCAACACTTGCACCGCACGTTGGCCAATTGGTTCACATTGCCGTGATTCATCATTGCTATCCTTCGAGGCCATTCCACTATCATGATTCTCAAGGCCACTGTTGCCACTACCATATTCTTTGGACATCATCGTCGTCTCCTGCATATAGTAATATACAAATAAATACAAGGAACAAATCGGTATGTTAGCGAATAGCGATTAACGAGGTGTGCCGAAGGACAGGCGGCGAAGGCGGGAGTAAAGAGAGGGGCTCGGCGAGGAGAGGGGGAATCCGAGACGGCGAAGGGCCTAACACGACCTGGTGGTGGGAGGAGACGTGGATGGTCGGCGTCGTTGGGGCGGACCGCCGCCGTCGAGTGGTGCCGATGAGCACCGGGACGGCGCCGCCGTTCGGCAGTAGGAGGAATATAGTTGGAAATCGAGATCGTTCTACAACTATTGCAGAAGACTCTGGGCCGGTTTCCTTCATCGAATTCCGGCCTTCGCCCGTTTATAAAGGGCCGACAAGCCCATACTATATATCTCCGTATCGCCTTGTTGTTACATCTTGTTTCAGATCAGAGGCGCAATGGTTGCCCATCTTGTTTCACGTAGTGACGTAATTATTGTTTGAATTTGGGCAAACAGACAAGAGAAACAACGACAAGCATTGCTGTGCTGGAATTTGTTTCGATACCCTTACAGTAAACTGGTTCCAGTTGAGGCCATCTTAGCGCGATAAGGAAACATTTAATAGGGTTACTGAAGTATTTTGTCCATTATATTCCAGATGGTGGCGTCAATGGGTTTCCCTGCCAAGGGTGGATTCAGCTTGAATCTGTGCGCGAGGAATGATATGCTGGAGACGGGCCTCAAGATTCCGTTTCCAGAAAGACCGGGACTACAATTGTTGGTCTGGTTTTTTCAGTATGTCTGGGATATCCCATGTTTTCTTGGCATTTGTTGTCTCATACTTTTTTGTATAAGGAGATTTAGCAGTGGAAATCAGATTCCATAAGCGGAAAAGTAGTGGAGAATTCGTAGAATTGGACCATGAGGTTTGTGTAGATCAACTGCAGGGACTTCCTCCCAAAAATCAATGTTCACTAATGGATGTTTAGCTGTGTGATTAGTGCAGCCTAGCGTCTGCACATTTTAAGCCAGTAGCAAAGTTGAGCTGTTTTAAAATTTTAGCCCACATTTGATGAAGTTTAGTGTTTTTCAGTTATTATCAAACGAACAGAGCACTTTCCAGTTGCCAAATCCAAGGACTTACGTCAGCTCCAATGGATACAGCTTTGCCCAAGGACAGACTGGTAAATATCACTCTTATGATTCGTGATTTCGTGTCATTAGCATTTTATAGGCTTGTGAGCAGTTAACTTATTCTTTTGTTTGCAGAGGTATTGTCAACGAAAATCACTCCACTGAGACCGAATACTGAGGTTACCGTTGGTGACGCTATGGAAGAGCGATCATGTTAGCTGCCTCTCGATCTATATCTGTAAGACTGAGAGCATCTCCGAGAGATGCTCTAAATCTCTCCGCAAAACCAGATTTAGCTATTTATCAGCAAACAATCTTTCCAACAGCCTCTCCATCTGCCTCTCTATTTTCCCATATTTTGCATCCCGTGATTTCCGCTCGGAAGAAAAGGCGAGCGAGGCTTTGCTAGCCATCTCGGCTCGCATGCAGGCATGCAGCCTCCGGCGCGAGCATGGCCAGTATCGTGCTCCAACCATTGGCCGCCGATTGAACAAAAAGGCATCGGTTGAATAGGAAAACAAGAAAATATTCAGTTAACTAGTGGTGACGTGGAGACTTATAAAATAGAAAGGCAAATTTAAAGACTCTGCCGTGGACGATGTCTATTCTGAATATCTAAATAGATTTAGACGGCCATTTTAGAGATTCAGGTTTACATAAGCTCTTGAGTTGCTCTGACCAGTCGTCCAGACCTGTACCAGACTAGTATGTCTCTAGAAAATTTGAGCAAAGAAGGAATATTCTCTCCTTTTTCTTGTTAATCCAAAATGGCATATTGCTCCTTTTATAAGGAAAAAAAAAACTTGGTCCATTTGCCAGCGTTAACTGTAGTCCAAAATCCGTCTCTAAATCCGTATAATCATCATCGTATTAGCTTTTTACACGGGCTGGTTTGTGGAGCTTTGGTAAGGATGAGAAAGATAACATAGAAATTACCTTGTTCAGAACTTTTACAGACGATGGTTCAATGCATATAAAAGAAGCTCTAATAATGGTTAAACATTCAAAAGTTTTAGGATCGTCGGATTAGGAGACAACTGCAACTCCGCTGTTATTTACTATGAACAGCACTCCGCCAAGCCTCGTTTTTGTTACAGATTGCATCCAGCTGCCAAGCCTCATTTAGTTTACAGATTGCATCCAGCTCCAGCATGCAAACTGCAGATGCCGGACTGTTAAGATGTTGGAAAGAAATTATAGCTACTTGCTTGCTAATCTTTCCTACATCCATGGTAAGCGACCATGGCAGATACTACTATATCACTCGACATTTCTCTACTGAGATTTCGAGGACATTTCTCTACTGAGGTTGCGAGGCTGCAATCAGGGCAGCACCTATTCCCGAACCGTCATCTGCATGCTTGACTCTACTGTCATCTTCATGCTTGTCATCCGCATGCTTGACTCCTGAATCATCTTCATGCTTGTCATCTGCATGCTTGACACCTGAACCGCCATCTGCATGCTTGTCATCTTCATGCTTGATGACCACTAAGTCATTTTTGTACTGAGATTGTGAAGCTGCAATCAGGGCAGCACCTATTCCTGAACCGTCACCAGCATGCTTGACGGCCACCGCCTTAGACACCTCGTCTCCAAGCAGCTCACCCAGTGTGGTCTCCAAGCATTGGCTGAATTTGGTGTAATGCTCGAACAATCCTCCATCGATGGCGATGACTGACCGTTGATCCTCGACACTGCAATCTCTCCCGAGCTTCATGAGGATCCCTGCAAGCCCTGCAGCAGCCAGCCGGGCAGCTCTTGTTGCCACAATGTCACAAATTTCAACCACAATTTTTCGAGCCTCCAAGGATGCGCCTTTAATCTGCAATAGACATCAAACCCACTCAGGTATACCTCATAGCTCATAATGACATAGCACTGCAATGATTACAATGCCAATGTACCTCTAGGTTTTCTTCCAGTTTTTCGGCCACAATCTTCAGATCAGCTGTTTCATCATGGTGCATTGCTGAAATATGTGGAGTCCTGTGAATCACATAAACCTAGATTTATTAGCATAAGTCAAGCTTGAATTGAATTTGACAGTTTTTCACTACACTCCACAAAGATCTTTTCAGACTAAACATAAAATATGATGAAGGACCAATGGAAGCATGTAACTGAAACCAGTGCTTCACAATCTTCTTCCTGATTTTAACATATAAGAGTGCAACTTCAAACAAGCCAATCAGTCTACATACCGCAGAAGGAAAGGGGTTTCGAGCTTATTGTGGTCAATATTGCCAAAAATCGAGGTCTTCAATGATATTTTAAGGAGCACCCTCCTTACAATTTCGCCTAGATACATTCCTGAGGTTAACTTCTCGTAGATCTGGAAGAAGTCGAAAGCAAGACCACTACATGAGAAACCAACAGTATGAACGACAGAATATATCTTCTCTACGGAAACTTGCCTGCTCTCCTGGATTTAAGCTCTCCTTATCTAATTCTTGATCATATTCAGTCATGGGGAGCTGGGCTGAGCAGAAGTTACCCCATTCCATGTTGATGACCTGAAATACAGGAAAATCAATTTTTTTGTAAATAAAAACTAGCACCGTCTGACCTGCAATCATTCTTTGAATACTGCTAGATTTAGTAAAACCAATGTGGCCTCGAAGGCATATGCTGCAATCAAATCTTACCATATCTCCTGAATTGGGCAGCTCACCCTCCCATTTTGGAATAGCATTTGCCTTCTCAACGTATGCTGCATTTGTGCCAGTGCCAAATATTACACCAGCGACAACATCTTTGTCATAGTACCTTGCTCCAGCCAGAGTCCCAACAGCATCATTAATCTGTTTCATCACAAGATTTGTTGAAATCGCAAGTCGCTTATCGAAGACTGACAAAGTATAAAAAAATCTATCGACACTCGCCAATGCAGCTACATGCATGTCCAGGCCTTGTATCTCCATGGCTGTTTGCAGTTTAGCCACCACATCTTGACCTACCTGATTCCACAGAAACATCAACTTAGCGGAAGGTTGTCAATAAGAAAACATTCAGTGATACAATTGATCCAATAAAACATAGGTACTAAAAATAGCTTCAGGATAAAAAAATCACTATGACCATAAATGGAGCAGTAATACAGGATCTTTGAGAAGCTGAAGTTAACATAATCTTTTACATTGAAAACAGACAAGTTGGGCTTAAGGGCACATCAAGACTTTTTCTTTTCAACAGAGGAAAACCCAGCTTTAGGCACATCAAAGACTTACAGCATCATTAATGGAAAATGCCTTTGTCCACTTGACAAGTGTACCAGAAGCAACAGAACGCTGCTTCACTGGGAATGAAAATGTGAACCCTAGTTCTCGCTTCTTTCCATTCGAAATGTTAGTGCGCTTATCCTCATCATCAACAAACTTGGCCAACTCAGAAGCAATGAAACCAAAAAGCTCCTAAGATGATGTAAATGCATACTGTCAGATTAAAATAAACCACATTAACTGAATTCTGTACGTCCATAATTACAAAACGGCTCCGTGACATCAAATGTGGAAGAATACTTACCGAGGAGCTCCCGGACATCAACTGTGGAGGAATAATGACTTCTCTGGAGTCAGAGTCAACGACATGCTTCTCATTCCCACCTAGTTGCACTTTCAAGACGCGGAAGTTTGTTCCTCCTAGGTCCAATCCATAGAATAATCCCTCCTCTCTCCTAAAGTTAGTGGTACAATAGTAAAATACTGTAATGGTGTGTTCAAGACAGATAAATTTGCCTCTTGACAACAATTATACTTGGATTATATCTATATCTATCAGGTAGCTTGAATTTGAAGCTTACATAAATTACTGTGCAGTTGAATAATCGTTTTATGCTATCAGACATAGTAAAAGCTATTGCGCTCAAATTTCCTCATACAAATTATCACCAAAAAATCAGATAAATAAATATGCTGGTATTCTATAGTGATGAACTGATGATGAGCATGGAAGACACACATCATGGGCTGCTAGAAAATACTGTTTCCTTTTTTTCGTGACCGGGACTTCGCCCGTTTTCCGTTAAGAGGTAGAAAATACTGTTTCCTGAACGAGGTCCTTAAAACATTCTGTTGTCCTGCCATTGTTTATTAATTGAACTAGTACTACCAAACAAGCAACAGATCGCGAAATCATTCCCTGATCACACAAACAAAGCAAGAAAGACAGCTACAAACCCTGTGGGGAGCTTATCGACGTAGGAAAGGAGCATCTTGACCCTGCTCCCGCCTTCCTTCTCCAGTCCCGCGCCCATCTCGTGGGCCATCTCCGCCGCCACCTCGCGCAGCATCGACGGCGGCGTCACACACTTCGCTCGGAGGTCGGCCACCACCTGCTCTGTCATTGCCAGCGCAGCTGCCGCCATAGCCCCCAACCCCCGAGGATGAAATCAAGAATCCTGGATCCGGGGACACCAACAATCAGCAGGAGACAGAAAAGCAAACAAAAGCCTGGATTTTCGGAGGAGTCGAGAGCCCACGGAAAATGCTAAAAAAAACAAAGCGAGAGCGGAATGGTACTGGTATGACAGCGAAGAGCTCCCAACAGTTCGATTTGATGGGGGATGGGAAAAGGATTCTGGCACCGAGAGAAAGTCAGGATCTTTGGGTTTTTTTAGGAGGAAGAACAAGGCATCTTCGGATTAGGGACGACTCAAGGCGAGGCACGTGAAATTTAGCAAGCTTTCGGGTGCTGGATGGATCAACTCGCGGCGAAAAGGACGGAAAAGGACGGGGCAGCACTTGCCGCCGGGTGAGGTGTGTTCGTGAGTGCGTGGCTTTGTTTGGTTCCTTCTCGGGAGCTGCGCAGGGAAAGGGGAGACGGGATCATGTTCGGATTAGGCTCGGGATCACATGGATCTTATCATTCTGCTGATGAGTCAGGTCGGCATGGAGATGAACGGAGAGGTTGGCCGGGAATGGTCCGGCGGTGAGCACCTCACCTGACCTTTCTGATGATGATGATGATGGAGCGGCGCCGCGCCCCACGCCTCGCCTCGCTCCCTTGGCTCAGTGGAACCGTGGAAGGAAGCGTCTGTGCTATGACTGTGATCTTGGCAGACTGCCGGACTTGCTGGGGGGCGTCATGGATTTATGGAGGTCGCGTTGGATTGCTGATGCAAGGGCGCGTTGGCCAGGGTGCTATGTGGGTTAAAGGGCGAGGACAGATGGCTTGCACACTAGGACAGGTAAAGCCTTGAGAAAACGAACGTGTCTTGCACGCTTTCACTGCGAACTGCCATCGAAGTATATCCGATTATCGGATGCAGCGTCGGATTTTTGTTTTCTTATAGGGGCCGTTTGGTAGGGATTTTGTTTAGGACAGCTTCACAAAGCCGTTTTACGGCTTCCCTATCAAACGGTTCCTGAAACAGCTTTGACCCACAATCGCGGGAAAACGCACTCTCGGAGCCAGAAATCGGATGGAGAAGCTGAAATTTCCAGCTTCACACAGAGGTGGGGCCTGGGTGGATCTGCCCCCAGCTGCGGCTACGAGAGGAGAGGCGGTGAAACGACCTTGATTTCTGCGAAGGAAAATTCACAGAGTCGGAGTGTAATATGACCATTTAAATCATATTACCCGATAACAGTTGAAAACCATAATTCATACATCGAACAAAAGAGTGCGGAATAGAGGGAGTTACAATAACTTATTACATCGTCACTGGACGGAATCAGAGTTCATGCAGCATAACAGTAAAAGCTTGAGGTGCGGAAGCTATCATCTTTTCTCCAACTTGAGCGTAGACACGAAATCCTCAATCGCTGTACTCCCCAGATGAGTACTCACTCCTTGAACCTGAAACCAAATTTTTAGTACGATTTGTACTGGCCATACTCCCATCCTATGCATTGCTTTGTGGAAGTAGATGCAAAATAAGGATATCTCAAAAGGAACCTATAAGGCTGGGGTTTTCCTAGGCATTATTCGAGTATATAAATAATAAAATAATCAAGTGTTAAACACATTCACATTCCCATCATCCATCTCCATCCATATCTGTAGCATCATCCCATCTCCTCCAACACCCTCTCAGACTCTGGTCGACAAACCAACTCCCTCTTGGCTTGCCTCAGCGGCCCGCAGCCCTTAATCTGGCTCACGGCCGAAAATTACACTCAGGGGAAGGTAGAACACTCCACTCACTAGTCCGGTGCATGCGGAACATAGAAAAAGGTTCATAGCCGAAAATTCGGCATATGTATCGATCGATCAACCATACACTCTGCAGAGGGTTCACTAATCCATCAGATAACCATCATCGATGCACGCGCGCACCTAGGCAGATTCCGGACGCCTACTGCCATAGAACGATGCCACTCTACCATCCAGCTCTGGATTGCTGGAACTGTGAAGAGAACATGTATCTGCTCCCGTAGAGGATGCCATGCCATGTACCCACTCCCGAAGGGGGTGCCATGATCGTCTCGGTAGGGTGTTAGCTCCATCCCATGCATATACCTTCCTATCACTTCTCGTCTAGCAGTAGTTGCATCGACCTATCTAGCGGTTCGGCCGTCTCCCCCCCATGGAGAGCGAGTGGAAAGTAAGAGATTCCTAAGGTCCGGATACCAGCGCAGCAGTTCCTAAATTTAACCAAACCGGGATATCTTCATCAGGGTTTATCTTTAACGTGCTACCACGGCACCTTCGTCCCGGGCTCCACCTCTCGGAGGATCACACCCAAAGACCACCATTACATCTCAGTTAGCCCGCCACAGGCTCCTCTCGTGGGAATGTCCAGAACCATTCCCCGGCAAGACTTGCTCCAAAAGCTCGTCGTAGATCTCGGCTCGATCGACTCAACCCTCACCCTACTCCCCGCCGTAAGCTCCACCCCAAACCCGGATACAACATCATCAGCTCACATGCCCAT
The DNA here is from genome assembly GCA_023333625.1 of Bothriochloa decipiens. Lineage (NCBI taxonomy): Eukaryota > Viridiplantae > Streptophyta > Magnoliopsida > Poales > Poaceae > Bothriochloa > Bothriochloa decipiens. Next base: position 59,377,495 of record CM041632.1, read on the forward strand.
CTGATCCATCAACTCACACATCCAGCCTGCCACCTTCCAAGCCTTTCCCGGGTTCATCACGTCGCATCAAAATGTAAGCGAGTGAAGTATAGAAATATAAATATAGCAGATAAGCAAGTGGCTATCATAACAGCGGGTAAGCAGGTGAAAGTTTACAACAAGGTAGGGCTCATCAAATAAATAATCTATCATGCAATCCTAGCACAGGCATAGCATTATAGCAACATGAATTTAAAGCACTAGCCATACTATATTTGCCATGCGTAATGGGATCTACGAGGTTGGGTGGTGTGTGGCACCTTCACTGACGTGGCTATTGGACTTCTTCTGGTAGTCACTGTCGTCAGATTTGTCCTCGCTCGAGCCTGTAACGAGATTTAACGGTCGCGGAAGCGACCCCTATAGATTAGCACAAAGAACAAATAAAAAATAGAAGATCCAAATACACTCAAACATAGCCTAGATAGATAGGGCTCGATTTATAGAAAATTTGGATATGTGGATCATAATTTTCTGAGCTCTTATGAATTAGTTATGAATTTTTAAAGATTTAACCATTTTCTGAAAAAGAAAAAGGGCCGATTTATCTGGTGCTGACATGTGGCAGCTTCTGATTAGGCCACGTGTCACATGCGGGTCAACAGAGTCAACACAGCGGCTGACGTCATGCTGACGTGGCTGATGACGTCATGCTGACGTCATCATTGACCAAGTCAACAGAGGTCTGACAGGTGGGTCCAGGGTGACGTCACTGCTGACGTCAGCAGTCAACGATCAACGGTCAACTGATAGGTGGGCCCCACTAGGCCGTTAACGGGCCATTATTGGGCCGAGTGGGCCGGATATGGGCCGAGCCGGGCCCGCCACGTGGCACGCTCTGGTGCTGCCACGTCATCACGCTGAATCCACAACGGGCTCGGTCCACAGCTTCTGGTCCACGGTGCACCAGCGTCCTTGGGGTCCACTGTCAGCGTCTCCATTCCACGTGAGCCGGGTGCACAGGCAAGTTCTCGGGTCCACGCGGTTCACTGCTCGGTTCCACGGTACACCGACTCAGCTTGGTCCCACTGGCAGCCACTCAGGTTCATGTACACCGCGTCCATCTCCTGGTCCACCAACTCATCTCCTTCCCCCTTCTTCTTCAGCCCGACGGCACTGTTCACCGGCGACGAGGAAGCTCCAATTCCCGGTGCCACGGTGGATCTCCGGCCTCATTATCTTGCCCAACGACTTCAGGACTTCACGGCGGACACGATGATGGGCTTCAAGGCGGCGGCTTGGCTTCCGGTGACGATCTCCACGGCGGACGGCTGCTCGGCGGCGGCGGCGCTTGGTGTACTCCTTACACCGAGTCACTCCAGTTTCAATTGACTGCGTAGATGCGCGATTGGAGTCCCGCAGCACCTGTCCGAAGCACCTGCGGTGACCAAAACACACGGCGGAGTCCGCGCGGGCAGCAACTCCCACGGCGGAGCTCCGGCGTGCCCATGATGCACGGCTACGGCACTACGAGAGGGTCCACGGCCTCCATCTTCTTGTCCAATCGGCGCCGCAAGTCATGGCGGAGCTTGTCGTCGTGTTCTTGCACTTTGAGGCAGTCGGAGGCGGCGGGCAAACGACGGCGAACGGCGGCGCTCTGGAGCGGCAGCGCGCGGACAAGGCATCGGCATGACGGCTTGTTTCGGTGCTCCGGCGAGGCAATCGCGGAGCTAGGGTGCGCACGGGGTCCGTCTCATCAAGGCGAGCATGGATCCGGGATCAGTGAAGGGTGAGGTTCAACAGAGAGGTGGCAGGGTGATCTCGCCGCGGCGGCACTCGGCGCACGGCGATGGACAGTGCGGCTTCCGCTCCGGCATCCTCCCGATGCCGTGGTCCAAGGAGGCTTGGCTGATCTCGTGCGTGGGTGCGGGTGTGTCCAGCGAGGTCGGTAGCGACCTGGGCCTACGCGCTCATGGCGGAGCGCCATGGCCGAGAGGCAAGGTGGGGGTTCGGGAGAGCGGCGATGGCGTGGTGCTCACCGACGGATTGCAGAGGATGAAGGTGCGGTACAAGTCCAAGCAGCTCCGGCTCACGGTACTGCTCCTCCTTCCTGCTCCCGACGCAGCAGCGGCGGCTCTGAGTCAGCAGCGACGGTCTTCTCCTCCAACTCCGGCGGCGACTTCTTCTTCCTCTCCGGCTCTCTTCTTCCACCTTTCTTCTCCTCTACTCCAAATTAGACTGGCTGGGTGTAATTCACGGGCCACCGTGGTGGCGGCGGGTGATGGAACCCTAGGAGGCGTCGGGGTTCACTCTTATAGGGCCGATGGTGGTAGGTAGCGCGGCAATGGCACGGCGGAGGGAAAACTCGGGCAGCCGGGGGCAATCCCGTCCAAGGGAAGCTTCCAGGAGGCTTCCTCGGCTCCTGTGGGCTCCAGCGGGCAGAGAGGTAGGGCGAGGCGCCTTCGCGGCGAAGGAAGGGAGAGGGGACAGGCAGGGGACAGTCGGGCGTGACGGTTGCGAGCGCACGTGGGAGAGGGAGATGCTCGCGGCCGCGGGTGCTTTGTGGCGTCAGCCTGTCGGCTGCGGTGGCAGGCGGGTCGGTCGTCGATGCGGGGCGACACGGGATCAAGCGGCCAGAGACGCGGGCGACTCCTGTGGTTGCGCGCAGCGCGCGGGGAAGAAAAGCAGTGCTGCCGGGTGACCTCAGCGGCGTGATGACATGTGGGTCCCACTGCGGGGCCCCATCGTCAGCGGCTGCGGCGCATCGGTGCGGCGTGCGGGCGCACGCGGCTCTTGCTGGGCCGTCGGCCTGGTTGGGCCGCGCAGCGCGCGGTCGTGCGGCGGGCGTGCGGGCGAGCGCGGCTGGGCCGCCTTGCTTGGCTGGCCGCGCAGCGCGCGGTCGCGCGGGCGAGCGCGGGCGCGCGTGCGGGCCGGGCCGGCTGGGCTGCTCGGGCCGGTTTCATCTTTTCTTTTTCCTTTTCTTTTTCTTTTCCTTTTTCATTTTCAAATATATTTATATATATACATATATATATATATTTGTAGTGTGCTAAATATGAGCAACAAAATAGTAGGTATACATGGCCCAAATAATGTTAGGGTATTATCCCCTTAATATTTATTTGTCAAAATAAATATTATGTTGCCATTTTTATAAATCAATACATAAACCAAATAAAATCCAATCACTCTTTTAATGCAACATGATGATTGAACTATTGAAACATTGAAACAAAACTATTGCAACTTTGTCTTATAACATATGAAACATAAAGCCTTGACATGGGATGTTAATTAATTTGTAAACACATGAATGCTATGCATGACATGCTAGGGTTGATGCATATATAAGGGGGTAGAGATGACATGTTGCACCACATCACTCAGGGTTTTGTCGAAAAAAATTTTGTAGCTCGGATTTTCGGATTGTTACAGGTGGAGAGGGTCTCGGCTAGGCGGCGCCACGGCGGCCGAAGTGGGGAGTAGGTGAGGCCACCGCTAGCGAGCATGTGGCGGCCGAGGCAGGTGGCGAGCGACGGCGGCTGCCCAGGCGAGGCCGCCGGGGTTCGGCGTGGGGGTGGAGTTGCCGGCGCTAGGACGGAGCTTCGCAATGGAGGGGAGGGGCTCAGCTAGGCGGCGTCGTGGTGGCCGGAGCGGGGAGCAAGTGAGGCCACCGCCAGTGAGCATGTGGCGGCCGAGGCAGGTGGCGAGTGGCGGCGACCGGAGCAGGCGAGGCCGCTGGGGTTCGGCGTGGGGGTGGAGTTGCCGGCGATGGGACGGAGCTTGGCAATGGAGCCATTGGAGTGGAGGGCGCGGGGGCGGGTGGCCGAGGGATGGGGGCGGCGGCCGGCGAGGACAACAGTGCGTGGAGACGGTGCCGGGGACAGGAGATGTGGGCGTGTTTCGTGGTGCTCCTACCGTGTGACCGTGAGCGGATAAGGGAAAGGGAAAGGGAAAGGAAAGAGTGAAAGAGAAAAAAATACTGTAGAAAGCAAAACAATGGCTTGTACGTACACCAGGACAGGTAAAGCCATGAAAAAATGAACGTATCATGCACGCTCTCATTGCCAACTGCAACTGCCATCCAAGTATATCCAATTACTAGTTATCACCGTGTTTATCCGATTACTTGCGTTCATTGACCCGCGTCGGATTTTGTTTATTAAGGGCAACCGCGTTGGATTTGTTAATACTCCACTCCACTATTGAGAACTGACACAAACAACCCGATATACACTGAGAGACTCATTGAGCACAACAGAATTTCGGCAAAGTCCTTCAAGTTTCCAAACTTTTGTTCCAACTCCCTTCAAACCTTGCAAGGATGGCATCGCTTGATCTAGGCTCGTCGAAGTAAAGTAATAAGGACAAACATATATGGTGTTTTACAATTGACAAGCTGCTTGGTATAATGTACCAAGGACGAACATAGATGTCGTTCCCATAAATGATGACGAAGTTTTTGTTGACACATGTGACATCACGCCTAAGGGCATTGTGCCTTTGCATTCACGAACGACCTTGGGCAAGGCAATCGATGATAGAGTTCTTCTTAACACATGTAAGATGTGGCATCACATCTAAGGGCGGAGTGCCTTTGCATCCACTAACGTCCTTGGGCAAGGCCATTGCCTTGCTAATTAAGAAAAGAAGTAACTTGCAATTTCACATTCCAACCATATAGGGTGATAGAATCGTCATTGGCAACACATGATGGACAACCTAGGGCAAGGTCATTGGCTTGCTAACGAAAAAAGTAATTGGCGCCTTTAAGGTCCAATCATTGGATAATGACACCGTCATTGGCGTCAGACAAGAAAGAAGTAATTGACGCCTTCAAGGTCCAATCATTGGATAATGAAACCGTCATTGGCGGCAACACAAGCCGACAAAGGTTGCAGTACCTAGCGGGGGAAGTGAACTAGCAACCCAAATTGTGGGAAGAAACAAGCCCTGCAAGAATATCACCATATAGGTTACAACACTTAGGGTGGCGTCAACGGCTTGGAGGGACAACAACCTGCCAAAAATCACCTTTAGTGACTGCATCAAGAAATCTATACCTATTCGACTACTTCCACCTTTGAACTCTTGGGAGGTCACCAAAGGGGAGGGACTAGCAAGATCGGCGTCATGATTGTAGATCATTGCAAGTTCACCTTTATGCGACTATATAATGGAGAGTGAAAGAGGAATATGTATTGCTTGCATTAGCATATGTGCACCTAGCGACATGAGTGACAATGAAAACTAGTAAGAGCCAAAAAAGAAATGTGTAAACGCTCGTCTCGCCGGGTAGTAGCATAATGCTTGACAACCTCTCCAACCAATCCTGCTCAAGTATTGATATCTTTCCAACCAAGCATGTGTGAGCATGACATTGAGAGCATATATCATATATTGTTTTTTTTGTTGTAAGCAATCATGAGTAGCCTTTGAGGCTATGCGCGGGAAGTGAATTAATGTGTGTAAACATCTTGTCTGTTTTACATTGGTTCGTGATTTTGTCAATATATGTGAGAAATAGAAATTGACCTTCCAATGTTGATCATTCTCTCCAACTCAATTCTCAATGAACAACACAATCTTCCAATGTTAACTCATGAATCTTGATGTTTTTCTAGTGACGTCTAGCCGATAATGAAGCTAAATGGCTTTTTGTGAAATTTCATCCATTTTTGTTGAGAAATTCCAACTTGTTCATTAGGAAATTATCCAGCTCTTGAGACATATGACACATTTACCCTTCTCTTTTCTTGATCTTCCCATCTAGAATCTATAATGGTTGTACCCAAATGAAAGAACCATCTCTATGTATTATGATTTCAATATATTGTTTCATGCATTTAAATAACGAGATCTTCCAAATATATCGAAGATGTGATTATTTAGTGATTCACTAATATGGATATGATTTCATTGAAAATTAAGTAATTCCTTGTATAGAAAAACCTAACTAAGAATAGGATATTCTTTTTTGGGCAAAGTAGTTAGGGATTAAGATGAGTGAAGAGGAATGGTACATAAAATATGGTGGGCGAAGTCTGGATACCTTGCATTTGCGTGGTGATAGGCCACCAATGTTCTTTCTAATTGTCTGGTTGCACCATTAAATGGTCCACTAGACTCAAGATGACTCAGGAGGCTAGCATAAGCACTCCCAAACTATCTGGTAGAGGGAACATGCCGGAATTGGTTATGATATCAAAGGCTTAGGGTTTAGGGTGTTAGGATTGTCTTTGAATACTAGTTAAGAGAGTATAGCCCCAGGGCTTCACATAGGATGAGAGTCAAGGTAGCATGACCAACTTCTTATTTTGATTTGGAGAAAGATGCATGATTTCCAAGGGAATAATTCAAGGTTACAAGGTCAAGGATTGGTGGTCAACACGTATAAGGGGCGTGAAAGGGATGTAACCGTTTGAGCAAAGGCTCGCCCAAAGGGTACAGGGTGAAGAGAAGCAAACTAAACAACTCAAATCAAACTTACTTGGTGAGGACATGTGTCTTTTAGAGACTTTGGATTATATGAGGCTTTAAATCATGAGAGGTAAGTTGAAAACTACACCAAGTGAGGCATGAGTTAAGAGCCCTTATGTTGGAAGAGTAAGAAGGCAAGGGTTGGGACTCCAAGTCTTGGTTTAAGTGTAAATCTTCATGTTAGCTGCTAGAATGTTGGTAGGCTAGGCCAACTCACTCGCTTGCTATATATATGGTTCAACTAGGTAGGTCAAGTTATAGAAAAGGGTTAACAAGCAAGGAATGATAATAGGTTGAACTTGTGATTAATGAATGTCAGTTGAGATAATATATGGTTCATGTAGGGAGTTCCCCAATTCAGGATGATTGATAAGAATGGTTGTGATGAGGACCGCAAGGGAAAGGCACTTATCCTTGATAAGGTGCCATTAAAATCCAAAACCTATTTAGGAATGATGTTAAAAAATATGTGGTGTGTGGTATATGATTGCTAGCAACTTATGGTATTACTATGTAAAGAATTATGTATGGCACGCATGGTATGACAATTTTCCTTTTGCCACTAGAAAAAAAATCATAACCTATATTCAGTGCCACTATCTCAATTTTTTATCATTATGGTGCCACTTCCATTAGTGAGTTGTTGTGTTGCCATTAAGTGTTCATGGAAAAGGTGTGTTTACCCCCAATGAAACAAAGTTTTTTTTTCACATTCCTTGCTTTTCAATGACCTTTCAGATTGGGATAGGTCATGTTACATGTAGAAGACATAAATCACAAAAGTTATTGACAACTTTAGCACAATTAACATTAAATTGACATGTACTAGTTGGTAGCTTAGAGAGGTTAAAGTGTGGCTAAGTAAGCATGTTTCCCAACTATGATAGAGATGCGGTGATAAGATACATGTCCTGCACTAGACTTGAGCATTTGTGGCCTAGGTCCAAAAAAGCCTATACTTTGTCAAGTATAATTTTCATGTCCAATAACATTCGATGTACATAGTTAGGTTGCTCTTGGGTCAAACCGCACACCCTTTTACATTGGAAAATAATTCAAAGAAATAGTTCAAGTTGGGCTCGGATGACTATTTTTCATGGTTTTGCTCATTAGTGTCCAGTAACAAGCTCCATGGGCTTATTTTTCTCACGTGCAGGGACCAACATGTCTTGTGTGTGATAGAAGGCGGCATGATGGGCATCTTAGGAGTAGGACCAACATCGAGCACAATGTGTAAATCGACACCAGCACATCAACATCTAGTAGATTGCTGGGCTCCTGCCACAAGTTGTATGTATGTGGAGGGGTGAAGGATGTATGTAGAGGGGTGAAGGATGTATTTGAATAGGGCATTGCTTCCGGGTGCACAAGCCATGTGATCCAAGCGTACTCCTTGCACTCACAGTGGAACAAGGGTTATGGAGTTAGGGGAGACACTTAGGTTTGCTTGGCTTGTGCACGAGAGGAGAGAGGATAAGAGTTTGAGGATCGATCCCACACTATCTTATATGATGTTTCGCAATACTTGAAAGAGTGCGTTATGTGACCTAATTGGGCAAATTGCACAAGAAGGACAAAAAATCGTGATGGCAATGAAAATAAGTAATGTTTTTAGTGGCATACGAGGAAGCTATAGAATTTTTAGTGACACAGAAAATTAGCTCCGGAATGTTTTTAGAACCTTTAGCTTTTTCTAGATTTTTTCCCTATTTCCCCAGGCTAAATTCATTTTGTGAAAGGTATTTCTTGTGATCTAAATATTTTATTTGATTCTCACGTTTGCCACTAAGTCTCTCTGATTTTTCTCATAATATATAGAATTTTAGAGACTTTTAATGATTTAAAGACCTTATCTTGTGCTTACTGGATTTGATTTGAACTAAAAAGAAAGAGGATCACCTAAAAAAACACTTGTAACCGGTGCAGAGAGATGGTGTAAATAGCTTTGAGAGTTTTTTTTGTGTGTGTCAAGTGTTAAAGACAGGAAGGTAAGTTGTCTGATTTTAGAGTTTGGACATAAAACCGTCAACTTCGATGGTTTATGGAATAAAATTAGACCTTTTTTTTGGACCGCGATGACGCGCGACGGGTCGCACGTACGCCAAGCGCGCGACACCAGTCTGCGGCTGACGCGTGTCTAGGCGCACTGCACACTCCACCCGCCTCCGCTCCCGAAGCCAGTCTCTGGCCGAGTGGCAGTTTCGTTTCCGCAATACGAGTGTTTGCTTCAGCCCTTCATGCACGGTTTCTAAAAATCACAAACACAATCTTTTAATTGCTTTAACTTTTGAATGAGATTTTTTTCGGTTCTGTGTGCAATGAAATGTTCTACGTGGTAAAGACACAAAACTAGATCCCAGTTGACTACATTTTAAAAAAATTATTTTAATAACAATTTATGCAAAAAGAAGGCAAAAAAGTAATTGAAACTAAAAAAAATAAAAAAGACTGCAAACTAAAACTAAAAAACTGACTGAAAACTTAAAATAAAAAATGACTAAAAACTGAAACTTAAAAACACTAAAATGAAATTACCAAAAACTAAAATAGTGAAAAGTTGGTACACCCTTAATGCATAAGTTGCTACACAATTAATACATAAGTTTCTATAAATAATTAAAAATTTAACTGAAAACATAAACTAAATATAGAAAAACTTTATTATACTAAAGTTGCTATACCCTTAATAAATAAGTTACTACATCCTTAATACATAAGTTGCTATAAAAAATTTAAAAAATTTGACTAAAAACATAAACTAAAAATAGAAAAATTTTATTATACTAAAGTTGCTAGACCTTTAATAGATAAGTTGGTACACCTTTAATTAAAAATTTTGACGGAAAACTAAAACTAAAAAATGACTAAAAACTAATTGGTATGTGTATTGACAGGCAAACATGAACTAATTGGTATGTATATTATAGGTCTCCATTTCTCCAAATGTGCGTGGGTGAATGACCGTGTGTAGTTAAACTATCAACATAAGTAACTACATACTAAATACATAACTAGCTATTTCTATATGATACTAGAAACATAGCGCGGCTTTGCCGCGCTTTTCATGGTGTTGACCAGTGTAAAAGCCACGCTTTTCATGATGCTGACCAGTGTGTCGTGCTGATATTGGAAGTGCATATATCCTGTTATCTGGACTCGCTGCTCATAACTCGTCAGATTGGATCATTTAGTTATAGAATAGGTCCATGTTTCAATGAGGCAAGATCCCAAATTGGGTGTATATTTAATATGTAGCTACTAGCAATTCTCAAGAATAATCATATCGCAGAAGAACATATATAGTTGTCTAACAATAAATAGGTAGCTCATCCAAGGCAATTACTGCATATTAAATTTCATGCTTAGCTACTATTTGGAAAGTATTCATGTTGAACTTCATGCTCAGCTACTATTTGGAGAATATCCTCGTCTTATGCATCCTCATTGTCCTGGTGCAGAAGTAGTAGACCCAGCATATTTATTTAGCGCTAAAGCTGATGTTTTCCTTTTCTATACAATAAGCAATAGTTATTAGTAGCAGGAAGAAGTACCAAAATATTTCTGTATTGATAAGGTAAAGATATATCTGACTATCTGTCATGGTCTGCCAATCAAATGAGATGTAACTAACACGTCAATCAAATGAAATCTAGAAGTATAGCAGAGTGGCTGCTCTTTTCCTTCAAGCTGGAATAGCTATTTTGGAAGCGGTCTAATAAAGCTGAAAATGTGCAAGCCAAATTCGTGTTGAACTGAATATCTCTCAATCGATTCCTGAAAGTTTGATTGGAAAATAGAGGTTTGCTTTTATAGATAAGTGATGTTTCCAGACTGTAAATGTAACCATTCTTAGAGTTCGTAAAACTGAAGCAGTTTACCGTTGCAGCAATACCTCTATGGATTTATGCCACTGTGAGCCGGTTGAATGGCAAGGTCTTCATATAGCAACAAATATGTTGATGTGAAATTGCCTGATAAGCAACCTGCTAGGTTGACTGTTCCCATTAACAGGATTGTTCATGAGATCATTTCCTTTTTTCTTTTCAGTGAGAAAGTCCCCCCTCCCAGAACTATTTTTGTTTTCATTTGGTTCTACCTGTACTGAGTCTTTGACAAAACTTAGATATGCTAATTTGGCCTGCTGATGCATCATGTACTGATGTCACGATCTCAATTGATAGCGGTGCAATTAGAAGAAGTGATTCAATACTGGATGTTATATTGAGCAATATCGATCAATATAACATTGCGCTGTAAACAAATGATAGTGGTGCAAGTGTTATATTGATCCAATTTTACATAAACTTAAATGAATTGCTCGGATACACTGTGCTCAAAGCTCTGCTAGAGCACCCCGAAATTCAGAGCTAATCATTGGATCAGAGATAAAGCTTCTTCTGGTAATAATGATGCTAACTGAGGTGGTGGTTTTCTATGGCAGTTTGTACAGCCTGCTAATCTCTATAATGATTAACTGTACAGCCTGATAATCTCTGTTACTTAGTCTAAAAAAA
>CM041632.1:59403467-59422773 GCA_023333625.1 Bothriochloa decipiens
GGTGTGTGTTGCCCTGGACCCAAATTAAACTCCCACATTCACCAAAATCATACATCTGCGATTGTAATTAGTACTGTTCATATCAATTGATAATAATACTTTCAAAAAAGATATAATAAGGCTAACTAAGGTCTAAGAGTATACTTTTACAAGATAAAAAAATCATGGTGATAATCTTGCATTGTTTTGTACAAAATATCTTAATGTAAAAGTCTAAGAGTATACTTTCACAAGATAAAAAATCACGGTGATAATCTTGCATTGTTTTGTACAAAATATCTTAATGTAAACAACCGAGTAGTGTCTTCTCAAGCCAAGATGGTAAAACACTCCGACTTTATTTGACAGATGCAAAGATAGACAATGTTTTGCTGACACATTGCTGGGTATAAGGGGTGGCTAGAATGTAAGCTTCGAAAGACCCTTGGAGACAGAGGAGATGATGAAGTGGGAGAGGAGGAGGAGGAGGAAGAAGAAAAAGAAGATGGTGTGTTTAATTATGTCATCTACCTTCGTGTATATATATAAGGAAACTCGAGTTCTTGGAAAACAATCAGTTATATGAAAAATGATCGGTGAACTTATTTAAGGAAACTGAAGATATCGAGATAGAAGGGTTCTTGTGACAACCAACGGTCATTTTTGGTTCAACCCGTGTTAGATGGTCGCCGCTAGAGCCTCTCATGCAGTTTTTTGTGTCTCTTTTTTCTGTTGATTTAGCTTTGTAAACTGGTGACCCCCGTTGAACGTGGGTGCCAATGTTTATATCAAACAAGGAACCGTATTACCTCTTAAAGAAAAGCTATATAAAATACAAACAACCATACCGTATTCCATTGCATACACATATATTTAGTCTAGTTGACCGGAGAAGCCAGGTTAGAACGTGATATCAACCAATCAAATTCAGAAAGAAAGAAAAAAACAAAGTCCTTGCTCGACAGGCTGCCAAGAAGGCAGGCAGCAGTGTCGAAATGTGAGAGGTCCCTGCGCTAAAGGCCGAACCTTTTTTTTTTTTTTTGTAAATTTCACGTACAATCTTTACCCTCTCTCACGTACGAAAGCCATCTTGACTTTGTATTTTTTCTAATACGTACGTATATACTTTATTATTTATAATCAGTAAAATAAACTCATCTCACTGCCCTTGCGATCGAGGATTCTTGGTTGATCCATCACTCTCACACAGTCACACGACTACTACGTGCTGTCGTACCACATCTCTGCAACAGCACTTTAGTACACGAACACGAGCCACGACGCCACTGCCGCCATTAGACACATCACCAGCACCAGCAGCACCTTCGTCGCGCCTTTTGAACTGATCCTGCCGCTTTTTGAACTCATCCACGCCGCACGCACACTCAAAAACCTCTTGGATTTTGTATGGCGACGCTGCCATTTCTTTAATCCCGTCATCCATCTCGTGCCTTTGCGCAGCCTTGCGTCTTCTCTCAGTTTACACGTCGCACCAAAAACACACGAATATTCATCAGTTCAGCTGGTAGCGTGAGAGACTGAGACTGAGAGGGTCCCCACGACGGACCCGTCGTCTCTGCCGTCTTGCGCTGCATCTTTCCGGGCGGGACATCCGGTGCTCTTGTCCGCTAATGGCCCCTCTCCTTTCTTTTTATTCCAAACCCGATCCTCCCCTGCTTTCCCTCTCTTATTCAAACTCGCGGTCGCAGGCTCCTTCCTTTTTCTAACGCCACCGGCCGTTGCCAGCCCTCATCACACCCTCACTTCACCACTTCAGCTCCTTCTGCTGCAGCTCATCAGTGCCGCTAGGCTTGGAGGGCGCGCCGGCGCAGAGCGGAGCCTGTCTTGTCGGCCGGCTGCGAATTCCAGGGATGGGCAAGGCGGCGCGGTGGTTCCGCAGCTTGCTTGGCGGCGGGAAGAAGGACCAGGAGAGGCCGCTGGCCTCCCCGACGCCAACGCCGGCGCCGGCGCCGACCGCGGACAGGAAGCGCTGGAGCTTCGCGAGGTCGTCGCGGGACTCGGCCGACGCCGCGGCGGCGGCGACCGAGGGCTCCGTGCGGGGCGGTGCCGCTGCCGGCGGCGGCAACGGCAACGCGGCGATCGCGCGGGCGGCCGAGGCCGCGTGGCTCAAGTCGCTGTACGACGACAACACGGGGCGCCAGCAGAGCAAGCACGCCATCGCCGTGGCCGCGGCTACTGCGGCTGCGGCAGACGCGGCCGTAGCCGCCGCGCAGGCCGCCGTCGAGGTCGTCCGGCTCACCAGTCAGGGCCCGGCCTTCGGCGGCGGAGGCGGAGCGGGAGGGACCATGCTCGACCCCCGCGGCCGCGATGGCGCTGCCGTCAAGATCCAGACGGCCTTCAGAGGCTTTCTGGTCAGTGGCCTGGCTCTCTCTTCTCGATCGATTGATCGTGATCCCTTCGTCCTCAACTCTTCTGTGGACGACGGACACATTCACATTCACGCACAGGCACAGCAGCGGCACAGGGGAGGGACCATGCAACAGTCACCTCTCGTCTCATTACTGTTGCACTGTTCACTAAAGATTCTTTTTGGCACCCTCCCCTGTACTAACCACATGCTTAGCTTTGTTCTTTCTTTTTTGCTTGCGATCCAAATTCCGATTCGTCTGATGAATCGTCTCGTTGCATTGCAGGCGAAGAAGGCGCTGCGAGCGCTCAAGGCGCTGGTGAAGCTGCAGGCGCTGGTGCGCGGCTACCTGGTGCGGCGTCAGGCGGCGGCGACGCTGCAGAGCATGCAGGCGCTCGTCCGCGCGCAGGCCGCCGTCCGCGCCGCCCGCTGCGGCCGCGCCCTGCCGTCGCTCCCGCCGCTCCACCACCCTGCCGTCCGTCCGCGCTTCTCGCTGGTAAGTCAACTGCCAGCCTCGAGCCCTCCTCCGTGGCTCTCTTTGCGGCGACGCAAGCCGCCGCTGTATGTCGCCGTGGAGACCCTGGTCGGGTTCTGTTTGTTGTCTGTCTGACTAACGAATGGAAACCGCGTTCGTTGCTGGTGTCGGCAGCAAGAGCGGTACGCTGACGACACGCGCAGCGAGCACGGCGTGACGGCGTACAGCCGGCGCCTGTCGGCGAGCATCGAGTCGGCATCGTACGGGGGCGGCGGGGGCGGGTACGACCGGAGCCCCAAGATCGTGGAGATGGACACGGCGCGGCCCCGGTCGCGCGCGTCGTCCCTGCGCACCGTCGACGACGAGTGGTACGCGCAGTCGGTGTCGTCGCCGCTGCAGCCTCCGTGCCAGCACAACTCTCTCCCGCCGCGCATCGCGGTGCCGACGTCGCGCCACTTCCCGGACTACGACTGGGAGAAGCCCCGGTCGGCGACGGCGCAGTGCACGCCCCGGTTCGCGCCGCCGACCCCCGCCAAGAGCGTCTGTGGTAGCGCGGGGGGCAACGGCGGCGGCGGCGGCTACTACGGCCACCACCACCTCGCCGCGGGGTCGCCAGCCAACTGCCCCGGGTACATGTCCAGCACACAGTCGTCCGAGGCCAAGCAGTCGTCGTCCCGGTCGCAGAGCGCGCCCAAGCAGCGGCCTCCGGAACAGCAGCCGGCCCGGAAGCGCGTGCCGCTGAGCGAGGTGGTCCTGGAGGCCCGCGCCAGCCTGGGCGGCGCCGGCGCCGGCGTGATGCACAAGCCGTGCAACACCCGCGCCCCGGCGCAGGCGCTGGAGCCGTTCGACTTCCGCGCCGCCGTCGTCAGCCGGTTCGAGCAGCGCGCCGCGGCCGAGCGGGACCGCGACGTGTTGTTCCTAGAGAGGAGGTGGTGAAGTGAAGGTGCACCGACAGATCGATCGATCGACCGATCGATCAGTCAGTCAGTCAAACTGCTCGAACGTGCCTGCCTGGCTGCCTGGCCGGAGTGAGAATATGGCCTCGTATGATTGATTAATCGGTGCTGCTAATAGGGATTGTTAATTAGGTTCTCATTAATTCTTCGCCCTTTGTGATCGATCCCTGTTCTTCCGATCCCGTGACCTCTCTGCTGTCGTTCTTCCTGCTTGCAATAAGCTAGCCAGTGTGTGGGGAAGTAGGGAGAGATTTGATCCCATCTGGTTTCGTTTCGATTTTTCGTTCATAAGCAGTAGCGCAGCTGGATCATGAGCTCGATCCATGGATGTACATTCCACCTGTTCTTCAATCACCATGTCAAGAGAAAAGAGAAGCTCCGTGTCGTTCGTTTCTGAGCCTGCAACACGAGCGTCGCAACGCAACAATGGCGGCGTCGTTTGAATTTTTCAAACGGATTCCGTGACCGCGCGTATTTGGTTGGTTGACGGTGACCGACGGATCCGATCCGACGCGACGCGATGCGATCAGCAGACACGCGCAGATCTCGGCTGTCCATGGCGGCCCCTAAAGAATTGGGAGGGGGGAATCTAGGACGTTTTCGAACCGAGGAAGCAAAGCGTCGACGCATGCACGTCACACTCGCTAGTGCGTGACGTGCTGTGCCGGTCCGCGAGACATAAGACTCCAAAAAGTGCAAGGTAACAACGATGAGGCTGGTGCTGTGCCGGTGGGTGGGCGTGTTTGCGGCGCCTGTGGCGCGCATGTGGGATCGGTGTCGCGCCCCGCGCCGGGAGAGTCGCTCGCCACGGTGCCTGCTGCTCGCAGCTCTGTTTCCTTCCTGTCGTGGCCAAAGCGTTGTGCCGTGCTAGGCGAGGACACGCTGTTGTGGCATCCCGTATCTCTCGCCACCGTACCTGGTGCGGTAGGGATGTATATATAGCAACGTGCATGAGCTCTTCTCCCACCTCGGACATGCAACTATGATGTACTTATTACGTACCTCTGTTTTGAAAACGTACATGACTGCAGCACGCTTTCGCGCCCAGGCGGTTTGGCACGTCAGTGCACTTTGACCACGCTAGCTGGGCTGTTTGGCGCGTCAATGCACTTTGGCTGCGCTAGGCGAGTTGGTGCGTCACTGCACTTTGGCCGCATCAGGCGGCCTGATGTGGCAAGCCTTGCACCAGCACAACATCTAAGTCCTATTGCAACTCATTGTTTCTCGAAACGACAGTTGCAGTGCGGTAACAATACAGACAATCTTTTGAAAACATTACATAAATATAGTTTTCACAAATTAACTGTATATAATATATGGAGTAAGTAATACACATCATGGTCCCAAAGCCGGATTTAGACCGCAATACTGCCGGTGACGAGCGGTCGTGGTGGGGTTGCATGCGTCACAGGAGGAAGTAGAGCAAGGGGCAGACCGGAGGGGGAAAAAATTGGATGAGCCCGGAGCGTATTTCATCTCTGCTACGCCCCTTCGGCTGATGCATGCCGCGTGTCAGCGGCTTTATCTGACGGCACCTGTACAGATCAATAGCTGTAGAGAAATCACATACGGCTCTTAGGTTCCAGGCTGGCTCGGCCCCTGCGCTCGCGACCCTGCGGCTGGGCTCGCCTTCGCACTCCGGCTGCCGCCGCCGCCGCCCAGCCTCTCGCCATGCACCACCCGCGAAGCCGCTCGCCACAGGCACTCATCGCTCGCGCCGCTGCCGCCTGGGCGCATGGACGCGCCATCTTGCGACCTCTGGCCCGCGTGCCGCCGACCGTGGCCGTCGGGCCCGTGAGCCACCCCGCGCCGCCGATCTTGGGCCCGTGTGGCATGTTCCTCGTGAGCTCATGCGCTACTCGTCCCAGGTGCGTGGCAAGGAAGAAGGCGAAGCTCGCTGGGACCGGGCGCGGCGGTACAGAAATCGCTCATGCGCGCGGCAGCTGCTGTCGTCTTCTCCGCGTCCAGCGCGGCTCGTCGATCTCTCCTCTTCTCCTCAACTGCTCATTACATGTGTACGGATGAGGCGGAAACTCTATTCGTGCCTTCGTGGGGGCGTTCTTAGAGCGGAGGCCAGGTCATTGCGTCTGCTTATGGACGTTCGACGACCTACCGATGTGTTGCACGGTGGCGGAACCATTGAAGTCGCCGCCGCCTTCTCTAGTTCGTCTCCTCCAGCGACGAGATTCTTGCAGTCTCCACTGCGGCAGGCCAGCACGGTGGTATACGGCGGTGGATAATCTGCTGCTTGGCGGGGCCGCAAGTCCGCGGTCGCCTCCCGCCGTGGGCCCGCCGCCTCCGTCTCTGAGCGTCCGGTAGCCTTTACTCGAGAAGAAGCCGCGCTCACGCCTGAGCCGAGGAGCCGCGGTCGAGCCTTGTGTGTGTATGGGAGGAGCCGAGGGGCCCGAGGAGAGCCGGTGACCCTCTTTCTGTGATGGCCCTTCGATTACGACAGCTGACACGCGGCATGCATCAGACGAGGGGGCGTACCAGAGATGAAATACGCCCCCTCGTATTCCAGCCAGGGAGAGCCGACAGCCAGAAGAACCACACGGCCGGCCGGCCGCAACCGCAACCCAACCCAACGGCAACGGGTGCAATCGAAGTTTGAGCGGCCGCGGGCCGCGCGTGCTGGTACGCGCCGGCGCCGGGGGCCCTCGCTCGCGCGCGGCCTCGACATCTCGTCTCGCACGGGATCGAGCGTACGTGCGTTATGCAGTTATGGACCGTTCCGTGCTGCGCGCGTATAGGTGGGTAGGGCCCAGGGGTTCCAGTGAGAGGACCAGCTTAGTTTCAATTTCAGCGTATTTGAAAGATGATGCGGTAAGTAGTGCTGCTCGGACAAAAATTTCACGCGAGTTTTCAACTTCATCACCGTCAATAAATATGAGTAGGCAGGGGCAGGCGGTACAAATGTAATATCCTCCTGCAGGATTATGAGCAGGATTACGTACGTGTCCTTTCCGGAATCCAGATTACCATGTGAAGTCTAGCGCCGAAGCTACACGCTTAATAATATTATTAATTATTGCGGCAAATTTACTACTCGCGGCAGTACAAATGTTTATATATCCTCCTGATGACCGACGATCGACCTGGCCGGCTTGCTTGTCGTCGAATGATCAATCAAAATTGGCTCCCGTACAGTACGTACGAACTCGCATCGATCACACCCACCTGCTGACAAAACAAAAGACGACGTGCACGTCAGTTGTCAGCAGGTCAGTCAGGAGGCGTAGCACTGTAGCGGTAGACGTGATCAGCAGGGGGCCTGTGCTCCCCTATCTCGTCCGTCCGTCCGTCTTCATCATGCAGCGGTAGACGTGATCAGCAGGCCTAGCGCGAGCACGAGCAGCGAGGGATCGCACAAGTGTTGTAGTACCGTTGATCAGCTGGCAGGGACGGACGGAAGGACGCTTGCATTGCATTGCATGCATGGGTGAGTGCGTCGTTACTGTAACCCCAGCTGCACGCACACGCATGCATGTGTCATGTGCAATGGTATATAGCCTGCCAGCTATAGCTGGGCCTGGACCCTGGAGCGCCGGCCAACGTGCCATGGCACTGGCATGATCGTCTGACGACCGAGCTGCTTGGGCAGCATCAACAGCATGCAATGCAACAGGCTCACGGTCACGGTCACGGTCACGGTCACAGCGATCGCGAGCGGGCTAGTAGCTAGTGGCGCTGATGTGAAAGTTCCTCTTTTCTGGACGGACCCCGGGTCTACGTGGTGCTAGCTTTCTCTTTGGCAATGATTAGGCTCTGATTTGATGGGTGCGAAAGGCCAGAGCAGGCACTCGATCGATCCTGCCGCCGGCGGCCCCCGCCCCGGCCGTGCTCTGGTCGTTTCTCAGTTCTCAGCCTCGCATCTCTGGGAGAGTTAGGACGGACGGGCACAGTGTTGGTGGATGGAGGTTGGACTAGCTCGCTCGCTGCCGCCACCTTTCCTTCCTTCTCATCGGGCTGTTTATTTGACATGGACGCATGCAGTCGTCAGTGCTGCCAACTCTCACCCACATTTGTCATGCTACGAGTAAATTTGAACGTGTTGGATGCTTGCTGGAGCACAACTAGGCTCGGTGACGGAACCGACGATCTTGATTAGCGCGGGGCATTTTTTAGTGTCATAAAACATTCATAATTATATGTTAACACATTTTTCTTTAAAAATCCATTATTAAAATTGGCATTTTTATGCTATAAATTCAAGTATGTATATACTTATACTAAGCAAACTACCGTGCATTGGGGGGGGGGGGGGGAATGGCCCCTGCCCCCTGGTTCCGTCACTGACTGACTAGGCTCCATGACCGAGCAAGCAGAGGAAAACCTGCTACGGAGTACACCACTCAACATTTACAATCCTTTGGTGGATGATCCCAATCCTTTCTAAATTACAATTAATTGTTCCATGAAAACTTGTTGGGCTCCAACAATGGATGATTACAAGTTTGAGAAAGTGGCCTGGTAGTTCAAAAGCATCAAATTAATTGGGTCAATGAGCTAGTTCTTTACAATTACTAGAGTAACCGTATCGATTCGTCAAAGTTTGTAACAAATTTGGGCCACCGAACAAAGAAAGGATGATGGTAAATACTCATTGCGTCCCGTAATACAAGACGATGTATTATTTGAATTTTATCTCAGAAAGATTGACGATGTAGCCTGCGAGTCACATCTAATCCCAGCGCTCAGATGCACACAGTCCATGGACAATGAACGACATAAAACAAGTGCACATGGATGAAATGGGATGCTATAGACGAAGGACTCGATGCCAAGAGAGAGGGAAACGGGAGGTCATGTGTTTCGCTAGGGCAAAGTAGTCTTAAAATTATGCACCCCTCCGTCCGGGAATAAGTGACCCTTTACCTTCTCTAGATAAAGGGTCGCTTATTTCTAGATGGAGGGAGTAATCCTTTTAGTTAACCAACTAAAATCAAGCTGACCTACAATTGTCGATGTCACAGGGACCTAGGTAAGGCCGCAAGGGTTTTAGGATCTGGGAGGTAGATCTAAATAGATCCTAGGGGCCTATTTGGCTCATGCCGTGGGGTACCACACCAAACTCTGTCCCACGCGCAAGTGCCACGGACGGTTTTTGGCACCAGCTGACCTTTGGCGAGCTTAGACACCGAAATTGAACCCAGTGGCACTGGGCAAATGTTTATCGCACTAAATAGTTGGCCACCAAGCTATGCAAACATCAGCCTACGAACATGGAAACTGAACTCCTAGTTTTAAAGTTGGTTCGACATCGATTTTTTAGCTATGAAATGGATCTTACGATTGGGTGGTCGAAGATCGATTGTGGGATTGTTCTTAATGAACTGATTTGGAGTAAAAAAAAATGTGGTTATTATTTAGTAGAAATTTGTTTAAATGCGAAGTACTTTAAGCGGTACGTAATTCATAGTTGTATCTTTTTATGGACAGGTAGTACCTACAACATAGCTAGTAGCCACACAATGTGCCGATGAATCTACTCTATGGAACAATACCACCCAATGTGTGGATGCATGCACAGGACACAAGACGAGAATGTGGGTCAGTGTTCACAACTTGGATCCCATAGATCATACATACATCATGGTTGTGGTGTCAGCCTAGTGTCTCCATGCGAGACGACTACTTGGAGCACAAGTAGAGTATCTCCATGCGAGACTTAGCTTATTAGCAAGGCGTAGTACTAAGTTTGAAACCAACTGTCAAGAACCCTCCCACTTGAGCGCAGCAGCTGGCTTTATGTAGTCCGTACGCAGTCGCTCTGCATGCATGAAAAAAGCTGTACGCGTAGACGGACGAGGGCCGGCCAAGCGGCCAGACGGGCAGGTCGGGCCGCGGCGCCGGCTCGCGTCTCGAGCCCAGGGACGAAGCCATCGATCACTACTGGCCAAGCAGCAACAGGCCGGATCTCGGATGCATATGCATTTCATCGCAGGTGATGTTGATCGAGTGGGTGAGTGCAAGTCATCCCAGAGGAGACCAGGGCGATGGGCTTTGGCAGAAAGACTGACGGCCGAGCTAGCGGACGACGCATCGGCGCTCCCGCCTGTCGTCGTCGTCGCCGCTGCCGCGGCTGCATGGCCCGTGCCCGTCGATCGATGGAGCGCAGCCAGGCGTTTATTCCCCGGCGTCCCCGGCGACGCATGCATGCAACGGCAGAAGGCAGGCAAGCAGGCGGCCGCCCAGCCGGCCGGTCCCGCTGCATGCATGCCTCGATCCAGGCCTGCCGGGCTGATCGCTGACGCCGCTAGCCGGCAGTGCAAGCGAAGCGCTGCGACGCGAGGAGGCTACAAAGAGGACTTTTTCGCCTGCCGTACGTCTCGCTGAGTCGTGCCACTCCTGACCTGTCACTTCGGACTTTGCATTGGGCTCCGCTAGCTGTGATCTTCCTGCCTGCCGCCGGCGGCGGCGCCTCAACCGGCTGTGCTGTGCGCGCAGCACGCTTCTCAACGCGAGGCTGTGCTCGGATCGCTCGCCGCCGTTCTCCTTGCAAGCATGTATACAGTGGCCCTGACGTAATACTTCACGAGCAATGGCCGTAGCCCCGGGATGTTCCGTACTACTACAGTACTCATAGCTACCTCTACTACTGTGGAGAGGACGATGGTACGCTGCGGCGATATGATGGGCATATTCTATGACGTCCTTCTGTATTCTCTCATTGGTATTGGTATCATCATTAAACAAGAAGCTTTATCCCTGCACCGCATCTAGCTTGTCTCCCCCTGTGTCCTCCTCTATCTCCATACTACTACGGCTACCGACGCACCGTTGATTGTCCGCACTCTACAGAGCTTGGCCGATGCAGCTACAGTTGCCCCTGTGTAATCTAGCTGACCTGCTTCCGCTTCCGCTTCAAATTTCAAAACCAGCAATGCAATGGGATCTCCTGCATATATAGTAGGCGCATACAGTAGCAAATAAGATTTCTGTCAGAGTTTTTATCCCCCCAGCTACAAATTCTTGAGATCCGCGCGGGGCGACGTCACATGCAGCCGCTAGCCGCTAGCGCCTCGATCTGCAGCGCAAACGAACATCTCGCGGCAGAACCTTCCGTTTTGGGGCAACAGGTTACCAATTGGCCACACATGAATCTGCAGGCCACCGCTTGTCTCCCAGCCAGACTAGTGTTCATTTCCTCAGCTTCTCAATGCCGATCTTTGCGATAGTGCAAGAATGCTAGTATTGTACTACGTACTTGATCGATCTACACGGACCAAATAAGCATGCATCTGTACTAGTACGTTGTAAATGAAAATCTCGGATGATTAGCTCCAAATCAAGTAGGTGCATCAATCAGTTCGATATTATTAGTATTTTTTTTTATGATTAGGAGTTTAAAAATCTATGATTGATCAGACTGAATTCGGCCGTGTCCTCTTGTTGCTTCATTTCGTCGTATTTTGGCCCTTGCTTTTCGTGTCCTGACATGATCTGATCTTTTTGTTCTTGCTGACGGCCAAATCAACAAATGGTTTTAGCTCACCTGACGGCTGACGACGCCTGAGAGTTTGAGTAGTACTGTAGATTTCAATCAACATTTGCATACATTAATTTTATTTTTTAAACCCCAAGATGACAAATGTTCTCAGCGATGTTAGTGAGCAGTATATCTATGCTCTATACTGCATCGAGCCCAGCAATGCCGGCACCGCGGCACGCCAGTTCAGTTTACTGTGTCGCCGCAGTGCAACCATTTCGTCGCATTCGATTCAAATCAATCTATACGTACGTAGTATGTCAAATGCGCATGGCATTCTAGTTATGGTTCTGAGGTTAGTGTTACAGCTCCAGTCGGTTCTACTAGCAAGTTTTTCCGCTCTTGTTTCTCTCGATCAGAGTCAACCCAACTGACTAGGATCCTTGTGGTGGAAATTGTTCATATCTGTTCAAGTCCCCGTGATTTGAGTTTTGACATGGGTGTCTGTATCTTTTTCATTAACGGTTTACGTGTTGTTTTCAAAAAAAAAAATGGCAAAACTCTTATTTCATTTTAAAAAGGGAGGCAGAGGTAAATTGAAGTATTGATGAACTGTATCGAGTACTAGATGTCTTGAATTCATACACACTTGATATTTGAAACTCCTATGCATGTGCTGCGCATGCTGTCCTTGCTCCGCCCTGACGTAGTGACGTAGTACGGTATCCCCATTTAATGAGCACGAGAAACGAGGACGTACTACGTCTTGACATGGGTTTCTTGTAGCCGTTTGTCATTAATCACTCGTCTTATCTGTGTCCTAATCTCAACCGCTGCGCTAGTTAAACAAGCATTTCTTTTCAAACAGTTTGAATCGATCCATGCATGCCCTTTTCTGGGCCAAAGCGCGTCTGCTGCTTGCCCCTGACTTGTTTAAGTCAAATTCAGATTAGTAGATGGCCTTCTAGCCTGTCATCGATCAGTTGATTTTTTTTTTTTTTTTTTTGGATCGGAGCAGCCGCGATCCTCTCGTTAGATACCCCTATAGTAATCTCAACGGATCATAGTACTAGTACCACTATAGTAATCTCAGTGGAATATAGTACTAGTACTACTGGCATCATTTGCATATAGTTTATTTAATCTTTGCTTGAATTGCATTGGTTCGTTGGGAATTATTGTTGTTAGTTTACAAATGCCCTCTTGTACCGGGTCGGGATGCGATCTCCATGCCAATCATAGGAAGTCTAGTAATGGGCAGTAGCCGTCATACCGTTGGAAACTTGGGATGATTCGATTTCAGCTCAGATTTGTTGACTTTGAGTGAGAGCATTCGAAAGCTTGGAGAGTTTGCATTTGTTGCAACCGGCAGGATCGATCCAGATGCAGGGTGCGCTTTCTTTCGTAATTGACGCACTAAGCTAAAACCTATGAGCAGTTTATTATTACCCGCAGGTGTTCTTGCGATGCAACAGTGCATATTTCTCTCTTCTAAATTACATATCACTTTAGCTTCGAACGTCTGTAAGTCAAATTACATATCATGTTCTACTAGATCATCCGAAGGATGCAAGGAAACAATTGAGGTTCACCGGCCAAATTATCGGATCTAGAGGCTGGATGAGATCAGGGATCAGGAATTCGGTAGGTATGGGCTGGTGCGGGCTGAGCATGGTAGGGGCTGGGCCTAGACGGGATATAAACGAAAATGTTTAACTAATTAAGGCTGCTTTAAGATGCGTGCAATTTTCTAAAAGAGGTATACCGGAGCAATTCCCAACAAATAAAACAACATAAGCTGCACATTCACTGGATAATCTGGCGATGAGGAAACATGACAAGATGGATAATTAATTATCCATGGTGTTCCTCCATGTAATATGGTGAGGCCACTGTTTAGTTGAACAGGATGAACAGTCTGGTGACTGGTGGTGAAGAAGACAAGCGTTAGACCAATCAAGACCGGTCAGACAATCCATCGAGAGTAAGTAAACTTGGTAGTAAGTCACCGTATACGTGGAACTAAATAGGTTGGACGGCCCAACAAAGAAGAAAATAAGAACACCATATACACTCCACAACAGCTACAGACTGACACTTGTGCTGTGGCACTATATGATACATAGGTAGAACAGTTTCGTCAAACAAAAGAATGGACCATCAAAAAAATTGTCGTCAGCAGGGTTACAATAATGTTGGTTCAACCATCATAAAGGATCTAGCTAATAGTTCGGCGAACAGGACCGTATTTTTTGAGGGTTGTTCGAGTATGTTGAAGAACACTAAGAGGAATGATGACTAGCTTGCTGCTAGATAAGCAATGGGGAATTCTTTTGGGTAAGTTGAGGAGTGAATAGATTTCCGTGGGAAGAGGGAAATATTGGTTGGGAGGGACTTTTCGGCTCTGAAGATTACCAAAACAATATTGAACAAACAAGATGTCAGAGGCCTCGGCCTTAATGGCTTAATGATGTGCTTAAATTGAGCGAGAGGTATCCAATTGATCTTGAGAAGGTCAAGAAATCATTTCAGAAAAAGGAAGATAGGCAAACACAATTAGTCTAGTTCGCCTAGGCGCAACTAAAACTCTGTTCTCACTCGCTAGCTCTGGCTTCATCACTTGCATCTTTCTATTTATGTTTTTACTTCTACATTCTGTTGGTGAAGATCACTGCATCTATGCGTATAAAGTATTTTTCATTTTCTGTTATACTTTGTTATCGATTTCATCATATTGGCAGAAACAGTAGGGAACATGTGAAAGGCGTGGATGCAACTCTGAGGTGGGAAGAACATATGCCTTGCCGCCTTGGGAATCTGCTGGCGACGACAGCGAATCCGTGCAGCTGAGCCACCCTCGCATCCATGATCCATCCGCGCGCATCGCGGGCGGCGCAGAGCACGGCAAGAACGCGCGGCGGGGCCTGAAGCCAACGGCGACGGACAGAACACTGGACCGCGCCGCGCGTAGGTGTGGCATACCTGTGTGAAAATGGAGTGTAAAGCATATTCTAGATATTTCACTTCGAATTAGTTTCTCTTAAAAGAGTCAAGTCCCCAGGATTCCATAAATTCCACTTGAATCAAGTGGGACCGGGAGATCGCGAAAATCGCGAGTAACAAAGATGAGAACCAAGAAAAGCAAGATCCCGAATAAGAAAATAGAAATAAAAAAACCACAAGAGTGAAGACTAGTAGAGTCTCATCTTTTATCATTCTTTTCAAATAATGGATATGCAAGCATGATAACTTATATACTGTTTTATATCTCCATGAATCTAGAAATTTTTGTTTGCATTATATTATTTGGTCTACGTACCAAAACTGATAACATTCGAGATTATACAGAATTATATACGAAAGATTCTTTTTTGACTCTCTCTTTGGCCCTATGTCTCTTATCCTTATCCTTAGGAGGCCTTCCTCCCAGCAGCGATCTGAGCCTCTGTCGCCTGAGGGAATCCGCGTCTCGCGAAATCATCTGAAAACCTGTGGGATTCCGAGAGCATCATCGGGCTCTACGCGGGGGCCGGCAATGGCTGTGGCTGTCCAGACTTCACACTTCAGAGGGGGAGGGGGTCCGGACGTCTGCGCCGGCGATCCTCCATCATTGCTGTAGCCACCTCACTGATCGCAATTGAAATCTGGGGAGACCTGCCGCGCCACAGCCCAGCACCCACCCAGGGATCATTTGCTCTGAGCTCTGATCGACATGGATGGACCACCGCATTGGTAGCAAGAGCTTGCGGTAGGCAGCGCTGGACATTTTTGCGGGAATGTTTCAAAACGGCTGCTCGATCAGGCCCCGTTGCAGGAGAGCGTTTGAATCACCCTCCAAGCTGCGGTTTGGGATTCCGAGCTCGAGGAATTCCACGTACTACTCGTACACCCTGCAGCCTGGACCAAAGGCAGGATTCACCGATTCAGGTCTCGCTGCCCGCGGACAAAAGGTGCCGGCGTTTCATTCAGAGCGAAAGGATCGAGAGATTCTCCTAACCGTCCCTGATTGGGTAGGAGCAGTACATTCATTCTTGCAGTGGACTCACCGTCGCAGACTCACAGAGAGTAGGTATAGCGACTGATGAAATTGAAGCCTTCAAGGATGGGGTGGTAGGAAGTTGGAACGAAACAATTGGAACTGGAACTGGAACAACCACCTTTTGCTAAAAGTATAAGAGCAACTAATATATGTAAATGGAAGGGAGCTTTTGATAAGGATCCAACGAGGGGAGTTGCAGGGACTGTGGTATCTAATTTTTTCATTTGAGTATCTTCCTCGGGCATGGTCCTCTGGCTCGCATTCCCAAAGGGGAGCCTTCGATTTCTATCTAGAACATGTGCCTGCTGCTGTGTCTCAACTCTCAACATACGGAGTATGCAACTCTTCTGGCAGCTGGTTCTGACATGACGGGATTAAAACGAGATGCGTTGCTTCTGCAGTAGAGCTGTGGATTTTTTTTTTCAGAAAAACAAGTGCAAAAAAGATACAGTAGCTTCCAAAGAAGCAATGAAGGGAGAGGTCGGCTCGTGCGTAATCCGTTCACTGTTTCTGAATCATCAGGACGTCACAACTGGCTCTGGGAATGTCAGACAGTGTCTTTCCATACAAAGGAATTTACTCCAAAGCACGAGGTTCAGGCTCTCTCAGGGCACGTACTCCTAATGCCCAGCCCAGCGAACAGGATTCAGAATCAGAGCCCCAGAGGACTCATGTGACTCCGCCCAGAAAGGATGCAATGGGATTCCTTCAGCTCGCTCGCTCAATTTAAGAGGCATGATGCGCCTGGAGCAACTGAAACACGCAGTTAATGAGTACTACAGATAAGTGATTCTCAATGTTCTGATATGGCATGCTTATAAGTACAGAGATGAACTGCTTTCAAGCTGGCGTCAGAATAGCAATTGCAAGGTCTCCAGCATGAACAGACTGCTCAGCATTTGACAACCAGCATGTTGAATGGTTACCTATAATATAATATAATGAAATGTAGGATGCCATATACAATGGGGGAACACCTTGCGGTCTGCCTCAGTACGCATCCAAATATATGCTTTTTATTCAAGGGACAGGTGGCAGTTTTCAGCAAACACAAATCACATTTTAGATTTTGGGTTCAGAAGCCCTGATCAGCAAGGTAGTCAGTCATCAAGCCTCTACACAACCATGTTTGCACTGGCCAGGCGTCATTCGTAGATCCTAGTTATGATGGCCAGATTGGTCCTTTTGAATCTAACCCCACCTGGTCCCTGCAAACAATCGAAAGCACGAGACAGTGACTGCTCCAATCAACACAGCTTACAGGTTAGTATAATTAAATTCACTGCTGCACAGGAGACACCTACTACTACATTTTGAAATGAAGTGTAGCCACTCTAATTCCAGGGAGAAATTAAAGGGGTCATATTTTCATCTTACACCAAAATATGAAAGTTTTTGTTACTCTTCCTGCATATTTCCTTCACTTTGATAACTCTAGGATTAGGCTGGTAAATGTAAGTTTTTGGGTCTGGCCGCTGATTGATTGGTGTAGCAGAAAAACCATTCACCACTCTGGTATACGTATACTAGTTTTATGCAGGTGCTATGTATAAAAAAAATAATTACAGGTGACTTAAACTGAATTATTAATGAAAGCATTGGTTACAAGCCACAAAGTGATTGCCTCAATTGCCAGATGGAATTGAAAGAAAACAACTTAGCACTTGGCAAAGTTCTGCGAGTCCTGAAAGGCAAACAGCTGATTATCTTTTAATTGCATAGCAACACTTTTAATATACAAGCTTGTGCTAGCATGTGATATTCTCATGGCCTCT
The DNA here is from genome assembly GCA_023333625.1 of Bothriochloa decipiens. NCBI lineage: Eukaryota > Viridiplantae > Streptophyta > Magnoliopsida > Poales > Poaceae > Bothriochloa > Bothriochloa decipiens. The sequence continues at coordinate 59,420,489 of CM041632.1, forward strand.
CTGAGTACTGGAAAGCATCAATCAAATGTTCTCCCAGTGCCCACGTGGATAAGTTCAGCATACAGTTAATTCTTGATTCAAAAATCAAAATAGATCAAATTCTTACTTCGATTTACCACGTCTCTGGTGGGTCACCCATCAGATTTGAAGGGGGAAAAGAAAACAAAAGGAAGCCAACAGATGGCCAATAACTGCAGAATGTATAATTTGCTATGAGAGTTCCTACTTAGAAGTTATGACCAACAAGCTCAGCTAACATATCATCTGACGGAAGAAGGCCCAAGACACACGGATAGGTCAAAACTAAAGCCCAAGAAAACAACTGCTGCTACTAGGAAACACGAGGATATACCATTCTAATTCCCCATTCCAAATGCATACCATAATATGAATATGATCTATGCTCCATTGTCCTTTGCTGTTTTTTTATGAACTTATTTGCATTGCAAACCAGTAAGGAATTTGTTTTGTTAATGTAAAGTTGTAAACGTGCAATAAAGTTGTTTCTTTAATGGAATCTAGTGGTGGATCATTTGCTTGTGAAAAGGAGGCCCAACTGCTTAATGAAAAACACATCTAGTCTAGGCGTGGTCGAAAAAAAAGGATGCCCAATATTAACTGAATTGTGCATCTTAAGTTCTTAACAGAATATGTCAATGCAATAAGAAAAGTAATCCAAACCTTAACCTTTCTCCCTCCAATGACCACTCCAGGTGTCCGCCAGAAAGCCTGGTTCATTGAAGTCATTCATTACGGCAGTGATTTAGGGCTTGACCTGCAAATAAAGATTTAAAATATTCATATGATGTTGCACTAAAAATAAATCAAACTTTTGAAAATAGTTGTATGAACTGAAATGGCTGTGACCATGAAGCATCTTATAGACATTGAAAGCATTCACAGTCATGTTTCCAGAAATTAGACATATAATAAATTGCAGCCAATTATGAAAAATGGTCATCAGTATACAGAAAGCCTATTAAGCAATGGAACTATCAGTATCGTAATGAAAGGTGCCTGTCTTATACTTTTGCTTGAACTATTGAAATAACAAATTCTATAAAGCCACAAGTTCAGTAAAGGTTTAGACTATAAGCTAACTTGAGCTGTTGAGCTACATAATAAAGTACAGAGTATAGAGTCAGTTACTAACTGAAAGTCAATAAAGGGCGTCCCCAGTGCAGAAAGTTATGAGTTAACCTTATTATCAATGCCTTTGTCAGAGAAAGGGAGAAACATCTGTGGCACAAAATTCATAAACTTTTTGGTAGATACAGTTAATCGTATCAAGTATGTGAACAAGAAAAAAGAAGTTCTGTAATTGTACTCAGGGTCAGAAAGAAAAAGAGGTTTACGAATTGCAGTGGGAGTGGTGGAGTCATATATGGACCTTCGCTTTGCCACTATGTCAAAAACTGAAGCTCTCCTCTCCTTCGAGGAAAAGACCTGAAGTTTTGTCTGCCATAACTGGAGAACTGCAAGTTGACTGAACTGAAGAAACAGTAGTGTGGCCACCAGTTTGTTCCGTGCATGACTCTTTCGTCAGAGAACTCGAGGCCTTGACAGAATGACACACTGTGGCACCCAAGACAGCGGATCTCAACCGGCTTGTCGAAGTCCGGGCAGCAGAGACGAGTGCGCGGCGTCCACGCCAATCTGAGGAACGATACCGATTTTTTCTTACACTACTACCGTGGCAACTCACAACAACGACAAATAGAGAACGGCGATAGATGGAGAATGAGACGGACGACCTGCGGGAAGGCGTCCGGCTGCGCCCCGACGGCGCCGTCGTGGCCGAGTATGGCGGGTTGGCGGCGGCGGCGGCGCCGCGGCGGTGAGGCGCTGGTCTGGTCGTCGATGACGCAGAGCAGGTGGTCGTCCACGTAGGCCTGCGCCGACATGGCGCCCATGATTTTCTGGGCCTGGCTCCTCCTCTTTCTTTAGGCCCGTGGCCTTCTCCCGAATTTTTTTTATTTTTAATTTTTTTTTAAAAAAAATTTACAAAAATAGTCTGCGGTTTCAAAAAATGACAGAACTAGTCGCTCACAGTGAAAAAACGCCCACTGTCTGGGCGTTTTTTGTGACGTGGCAAACGTCCGGCCGGCGCCGGTGCCGGCGTTTGCGGGCGGCCCTCTGGCGGCCAAAAAACGCCCACTGTGTGGGCGTTTTTTTGCGGCCAGGGGGCCGCCTGCAAAAGGGCCGGCCTGTTTTGCGGGCGGGCCCCGAGCAGTAAAAAAACGCCCACACAGTGGGCGTTTTTTCCTCCCCAGGGGGCCGCCTGC
>CM041632.1:59427773-59480795 GCA_023333625.1 Bothriochloa decipiens
GCCCCGAGCAGTAAAAAAACGCCCACACAGTGGGCGTTTTTTGGCCAGCTGGGGGCCGCCTGCAAAACAGGCGAGGCCGGCCGTGCACTTTTGCAGGCGGCCCCCTGGCCGCCAAAAAACGCCCACACAGTGGGCGTTTTTTGGCCGCCACCTATATATACCCAGCCCCCCCTTCAGATTTTCATTATATTCACTAAAATTTTCAGAAAAGGGAGAAGAGAGGAGGGAGGAGAAGGAAGTAACGGCGAAGCCCTGCCAGTTTGAGACCTCGGTTTTTAGGTAAGTTTCTCATACATTACAAGTCTGTTGCTATGCATTAGTAAAATATAATATGCACTAGAGTTGTTTAGTTTTTAGTTGACTCTGGGTAGATCCGTGAGTAGTATGTATATTAGATCTATAAATAATGATGTTAGAGCATTGCAGTTCGTGTTAGAAATAATGATGTTTCTTTTATGATTTAAACAATGGATTGCATAATTTGAAATGTGACGAATATCGTATTTTCTCTGAATAGATATGCAAAACTTGTGGCGGACGGAGTTTTGGAAAAAACGAGGTCGCCCTAGAGAATTGTATCCCGACGTGTCTAGCAAGGATGCTCCAGTTCCTCCTGCAGTCCCTGTCCCAAATTGTGACTGTGGAGAACCGGCTGATATTGGTCAATCTCGCCATGAGGACACAGCTGCCCGTTGCTACTACACATGCGGTGGATTCAATGTAAGTAATTGCACCTCTGTCATTGCGCCTTTATTCATTGCTAGTAATTGCGGCTCTTGCATCTCTAACAATGTCGTTAGCAATCATGTTTTGTAGGCCCATGAGCGGTGCTTTTTCTTTCAGTGGATTGACGGTCCAGACAAATTCGACCCAAGGTATCTCCAGTTTGACGAATGGTGGAAAGGGAAGCATAATCCACCCGATCAATTCGAGCGGTGGGTGGCACCTCCCCCTGACCCCCCCAATGACAGACGAGGAGAAGAAAATAGCCCAATTGAGACGGCTTGGATCTCCGCCTCGTTGCAAATGCGGAGATTATTCTGTAATAAGTTCAGATAGGCCTAACGAGTTCGAATGTCCTAACCCCGCCGGAGTAAGTGCAAATTGTATGCGGTCATGGCTTTCTTAGTATTTGTGCATGTACTAACATTTTACATTGTAGGGTGGCTATACCTTGTTGCGGAAGTGTAACTTCAGGGAGTGGCTGTGGGGTCCAAAGAACAAATGGCCGGATCCGAAGGTGGACAAGAAGAGAAAAGTGGTTACCCCTAAGCCTCCTGTGTTGTGCAAATGTGGTGTCGAAGCGCAGTATGGCCTACTACCATCGGAGCTTGGAATAGGCTATTGGTGCGGCCATATGGTTGATTACGATGAGGTCCTTTTGTTGCACTTGTTGCTCACTTGATATCCAAGCTTTTTGTATTTGCTGACTTTAAATTGTTCCATTTGATCACAGAGTCTTAGGAAATGCAAGTGGGAGGTTTTTGCCCATGTTGAAGACCGCAGGGAATACATGGATACACTGAAGCAAAAGCAAGTAATGGACCTGAAGTTCAGGTCTGGTACTCAGCTTGTGGACAACTACATTAAGATGCGGAAGCGAGCGCAGGTTGACTATGCCCGACGATTGCATGTCCAAACCCCAAGTGCTGCTCGGTGGAAGAAAGACTGTGATGCATGGAAAAAGAAGAGAGAAGAGGAAGCATCCTTGCATGCGAGGGAGAAGATGAAGGAGGCCGAAAAAAGGAGTGCTGATGCGAAGATGAAGCAGAAGATGGCGGAGCCGGAGATGCCGATGAACGACGAGGACGAGGAGTTTGATGAAGCGTTCACCCAAGCCCTCGATGACTTGGAGGCCGCTTACTATAAAAAAAAGGAAGAAGAGGAGTATGATGAAGCGTGCACCCAAGCCGTTGATGACTTGGAGGCCGCTTACTACAAAAAAAAGGAAGAAGAGGCCAACGCAGCTGAGCGTAGCCGTACCAATGAGTTTGTGGGAGAGGATAGTGGTTCTGAAGATGAAGACTTGCTTCCCGGTTATGTTTCGGATTATTAGGGTCATTTTGTTAGATGAATTCAGATTAGTAGCTCATCGCCCTATCGGACCTATAATTTTATTGTAATAAACTGTTTCCGTGACTTTTAACTGTGCTGTAATGGAATATTATAACGGATGTAATGCAAGCATGTTAGGGTTTAGGGTAAATTATTTAGGGTTTAGGGTTTTTAGGGTTTAGGGTTTAAGGTTTTTTGGGTTTAGGGTTTTTAGGGTTTAGGGTTTACGGTTTAGGGTAAATTTTGACAAAAGAATAGTGCGTATCATACATGAAGACAGTAATTACATCGTACAGGGTACTACTGTCCCGGAGCCTGTCCCTGCCCCTGCCCCCTACCCCTCTTCGGCCTCCTCGGTCGCACGTGCCCCGACGAGTAGGTGTAGCGATCCGGTGGAACACCTCGAGTCGCGCGGACGTCCTGCATTGGAGTCATCTGTGATAACTCCTGCGTGTAGGGCGGAGGTGCTCCTGCAAGCTGTGAGGGGCCGATCTCGACCTCCTCGTCGCTGATCGATGCGTCAGTGGGGGGGTCATTAGGTAGTCGGTAGGTCCGCGACGAGGTGCCGGCTCCCTGGCCCGACGTCCAAGCTGCTCCCTGCGCGGAGGTACCCAGGACTCCCCAGGCTGCTCCCTGAGCGGAGGTACCCACTCCATGGGGCGAAGGCCAGGCTTCCCAGCCTGCTCCCTGAGCGGAGGAACCCTCACCATGGGCCGACGAGCTGGGTGGAGCATGAGTGAAGTGCCTAGATGCCTCTGCTCCGTGCACCGAGGACCCCCCTCCGGAGGAACGAAGGTACGGCGTAGTGAACGCTGTGAAAGGTGTCGTCGTAAGTCACACAGTCATCCATATTAGAAAAACATAGGTAGACGAGGTGGGGTACACGGAGTTACCTCTGGTCTGGGGTGCAGGAGGACGTGCTGCGGGTGCCGGTGCAGGAATTTGAGGCGCTACGTCGTTGGTCGAACAAGTGAGAGCCCTCATCACGGATCTAAGCGTCGCACGCATCCGCGTGTACGAGGTGCGCTGCTCGTTGACTGTCAACGCCAAGCCACCCTCCAAGCGGCGACACACGGAGTCCATCTCCGTGTAAAGTAGTTGCGTACCATCGACCTAATTTCAGTTTTAAGTTACATGAAAGATATACGTAATGAAGTACTGATATATATCACAGATTCAAGTACTCACCGCACGGAAGTAATCCTGATCACGGTGCACAGGGTAAGTGTCACGCACGGCGGCGACGTGTGGCTGCTGCTCTGGAGGAACGAAGGTGACACGTGTGCGGGTACGAGGCTGGTACCACCGGAGGTACATCATGTACGAGTCCTCGGTGTGGGGGCGGTACTCATCAACGACGTCCTCTGTGGCAAGCAACCAATCGTCCACGTACGGCCGCAGACGTGGAACCCATAAGTTGCCGCCGACCTGTCCCCTCCGAGTTAGCCTGAACACAAATTTGAGTAAGAAATGTCTACTGCGATTAATTTTTCAAAGTCAGTTGTTAGTAGTACTTACCTATGAGCATCTGCAGGGACGGTACGGATGATAGGGACGGGGGACGGCTGCATGAGACCGAACTAGCGCAAAACACGCCCTGGGCAGTGCGGTTCGACGAAGATGTCGAACACCATCGGTCGGAGCGTCAGCCAGAAGGCCTGGTCACGTGTGCACAACGTGGACAGCCCAAGGGGAGCTCGTGCGTGGATAGCCTCCTGGCTGTAAGGCTCCCAGATCACGTCGGTCGGCTGTATCCTGTCGAACTCCAGCATAAACTCGTTGTACGACCGCGTGACCTGCATATGTGCCCATCGTCGCTGAAATATAACAATAAATGGGTTAGAAGGTACGATACGAATTAACTATATACGTCAGCTAGGAACACGAACCTGACGACGGCACCAGACTGTACCCATGGTGGGGAAGTCCTCGGGCGGACGCTGCAAGTACAGGTCCTCCTCGTAGGCGGTGTGATCCACCACAGGTCGACCAATCGCGAACCGTTCAGCTGCCCATAGCTGTAGAAGGAGGGGGCAACCAGTGAGCATAGAACCTGCTTCTATCTTGGTACACGTTTCGCAAAGCCCCCTGTACGTCGCCGCCAGTACGGCAGATCCCCAGCTCCACTGTGGCACTGCTCCCTCGTCAGCATCAGCGATCGCGCGCGCGTAGGGGATCATGACCTTGTCGACTGCATGTCCCGCGCTGCTGGTGAACATGACCCAGCCAAAAAGCCACAACAAGTAGGCCTCCAAGCTCCGTTGCACAGAGTACACGTCAGCCTCTGGGTGTAGCTGATCGGACTGCAAAAGATATAGTTAATAAAGTTGAGTAGAACTGTAAATTGATAAAATTCTTTTAAATTAGGCCTTACGGTAAACTGCATGAGCCACTGCTGCGACGGGCCCATGGTCGTGTACGGAGGGAAGCTGCTCAAAGATGGAAGTGCAGGGTGACGCTGTACGTGGCCGAAGCGGGCCATCATGTCGTCTCGCCAATCATGAAGTCCGTCGACTGGCCCAACGGCATCGCCAGCGAGGGGAAGGCCAAGCAAGAAGGCAACGTCCTGAAGCGTCGGTGCGACCTCCCCGCACGGTAGGTGAAACGTGTGTGTCTCCGGCCTCCATCGGTCGAGCAGGGCTGCTAGAAGAGACCTATCGAAACTCCACCTCCTCGTCTCATCGGCCTCACCAGCTCCAGCCTCAATAAGACGACACAACGGGAGGAGGCCTGCCTCACGTAACCTGCACATAAAAATTTTATGTTATTAAGAAGCCATGTGTACTTAATTGGGAGAATTGAAAGAGTCAACGGATACCTGGAACAGAACCGAGGGTCCACTGGAAGTAGACGTCTGGACGGTCGCGGTCGAAGTACGGGCAGATTGGCGTTCTGCACCGCAATACGGTACGAGCGGTGCTGCAGATCGATCCCTCGATCTAGCAGCTCCGGTGTGTCGTCCGCCATCCCTGCATGACAATATCACAGTTAACACATATGACACATGCAAATAGAAAGTGAAAAAGTATACAACAATAAATTTAAGGTACAACAACAAATGATCAAATTTGAAACATAAAGACTGCACATACAACATGTAACAGAAATATATTCAGATACAAGACTGAGATTATGAACATTACATCCGGAATATAGGTTCAAACAATAAGTTTGTTCACTCCAGTTACAACAAAGCAAAAACCGTACATTACATAATCTTAACCAAGCTCTCTACACATCACTACACGACCGAACCACGAGGCACGCGTGCACGCCTTGGCCTGGTGGGCCTAGAAGTTGTCCCTTCTCCTGTTGGCGGGGTACCATCCAATCCGGATCCTGATGGCGGGGCTTCTGCTGTTGTGGCCATGTCTGAGTTCTTGGGGCACTTCTTGTAAGTATGTCCTTCCTTGTCGCATTTGCTGCAACGTGTGTACCTTCCACCTGCTTCGGACTCATCCATGGCATTTCGAATACGTCTTGTCTTCCGACGCCCAGCCTTGTCTCTGATCTTACTTGGGTCTGGAATATAGGTAGGTTGCGGTACTGTACCTGTAAAATTCCCCGCTATGCCAAAACCATAAATTTCATGTGACCATGTATGCAATATGGCTTCCTTGGTGAAATAGGGAGATACAAAAGTACGATCAAGTATTCCACACTCCGAGCTCGCTGCAATAACATGGGAACATGGTTTGTGGTAGAGTCTTGGCTTGTGGCACGTGCATACGCAATACCCATCCTCTCTAAGTATGCATTCTTGCACAACTCTTCTTCTATATATTCCACGCTTGGCCTTATCAGCACACAAGATTTCAAATCGGTGCTCTCTAGTACCTTGAGTTATAACTCTATGCTCCTTTGCCTTCTTACGTTTTTCCTCCAGATAATTTGTCAGCATTTGTCCGAAGAAAACACCTCGCACTTGCATTGATAGGGCAGCGACTTGGTACCGGTCTCTGAAATATCTGCATGTTCCATGCAGGATGAACTCAACAATGGCAACCAAGGGAAGGTCTCTAACACCACGCATCACCCAGTTGTAAACTTCAGCCAAATTAGTTGTCATAATACCAAACCGCGCTCCGCCGGCATCATGCAGCAAAGACCACTTCTCCTTAGGCTCATTCTCTATCCAGTGCGAAAAATTTCTCACAGCAGATGCCGATCTCCTTCTGATGTTTGGACCATCTGTGGGCAGCGGTCCTAAGGACTCTGGACCATCCTCACCAACAGGTGCTGATCGGCTTGAGTGTTCTTCCATATGCTTCGTTGTGAGCTCGTCCAACCTCCTCCAAAGCTCGTTGAATTTTTTCTGTTGATTCTATCCGCACAGCCTCTTGAATAGATCCATCAAGCTCTTGCGCTTAAACTGCTTGTAAAAATTAGCACCCATGTGACGCATACACCACCGACTTTGAACATCTGGCCAATCTTTACCATATCCCATCTCTGCATCACCGTGCTTCAGATATTCAATTGCCCGAAGAAGGCCAGCGTGACGGTCATGAATTAGGCATACACCAGGCCTCATACCAACAATGCTAACCTTCACCTGCTTGAGAAACCAGTACCAACTATTGGTATTCTCGCTCTCCACAAAAGCGAATGCCAGTGGTAGAACTTGATTATTCCCATCAACGGCAATTGCTGTTAGTATCTAACCTCTGTATTTACCTGTCAGAAATATCCCGTCAATACAGAGTACTGGACGACAATGCACAAAAGCCCTGATGCAAGCACCTAGTGCAAAGAAAGCTCGTTGCAAGACCAATACTGTACGGTCATTCTCCATGGTTGGGTATGTTACAAGATCTGTACATGTCCCTGGATTTCTGGCGGCTATGCATTGAAGAAGAGATGGTAAATTATCATATGAGGCTTTGAATGTGCCAAACCTCATCTCGATAATCTTCTGTTTCGCCCTCCACGCCTTAGCATATGAAATGGTGTATTTGAATTTATCTTCGATATGCCTTATTATTGACCTTGGCTCGTATCTCAGATTATGCACAACATCTGAATACATCTCTGTAGCAATAAATACAGATGTCATGTTTCTGTGGTACTTCTGTACACCTTCCAAGTTACAGTTGTGCTGGGTGACTATTGACACTTTCCAATAATCCTTCCACTTTCCCTTGAATGCATGCACCCTCCACGGACAACCATCGCTGGATCTCATGCACTTAACTTCGTATACACACTTTGTGGACTTTGCTACCCAGAACTCCCTCTACAGTGATACAGCCCAAAGCTTGACTGCCTCCATCAATTCTTCCTTCTCTGCGTACATCGCTCCCTCGATTATCTCATTCTCCTTATACTCCCATGGAACATGGTATCCCTCTGAAATAGCAAGTCCAGAGAAGTCTTCATTAGACCACTGCCACGGATTCACATTGCATCCTTCCTCATCAGAAGATTCATAACCCTCCACTTCCTCATTCGCCGCATCTTCGTTTTCCATTTCCTGAACAATGGAGTTGATCCTCTCGCCCTCATCTGCCAAGCCTCTCGGCTCACTGGTTTCTTCTTCTCTTTCTGGTTGCTGCACATCATGTCCCTGTTCTTCTCCTTGTTCAGCACGGTCATTTCCCTCTTCTATTTCAGCATCAGTCCTAACCATGCTTGTACCCTCCACATCTTGCAGGGTTGCATTGTCTTTATCGTGCACCTCCATGAAAATGCTGGGTTCCCAGCCCCGCTGCAATGCATTTTCTACGTACCATTTCCATGTTTCGGTGCAATCTACCGACATCAATTCCCAGAAGCATTCTTCGTTGCCACGGTTGACTACTACATTTACTTTTATTGTGTTCACCTCTGGATTGATACGAAATACCCTCATTAACCAGTTACAAACTGACCGAAAATTTCTTTCCGCTGGCCTATCTATCCCCTTTAGTGTTGACCCAAATTCAGACAGATCTATACCATACGGCCCATATCTGACAATGCCACTACCATGGAACAACCGAAACATCACTTTGGTTGACATATCTATTCAGAGAAAATACGATATTCGTCACATTTCAAATCATGCAATCCATTGTTTAAATCATAAAAGAAACATCATTATTTCTAACACCACATTTGCAATGCTCTAACATCATTATTTATAGATCTAATATACATACTACTCACAGATCTACCCAGAGTCAACTAAAAACTAAACAACTCTAGTGCACATTATATTTTACTAATGCATAGCAACAGACTTGTAATGTATGAGAAACTTACCTAAAAACCGAGGTCTCAAACTGGCAGGGCTTCGCCGTTACTTCCTTCTCCTCCCTCCTCTCTTCTCCCTTTTTTCTGAAAATTTTAGTGAATATAATGAAAATCTGAAGGGGGGGCTGGGTATATATAGGTGGCGGCCAAAAAACGCCCACTGTGTGGGCGTTTTTTGGCGGCCAGGGGGCCGCCTGCAAAAGTGCACGGCCGGCCTCGCCTGTTTTGCAGGCGGCCCCCAGCTGGCCAAAAAACGCCCACTGTGTGGGCGTTTTTTTACTGCTCGGGGCCCGCCGGCAAAACAGGCCGGCCATTTTGCAGGCGGCCCCCTGGCCGCAGAAAAACGCCCACACAGTGGGCGTTTTTTGGCCGGCAGAGGGCCGCCCACAAACGCCGGCACCGGCGCCGGCCCGACGTTTTGCCACGTCACAAAAAACGCCCAGACAGTGGGCGTTTTTTAAAAAACGCCCAGATAGTGGGCGTTTTTTCACTATGGACGACTACTTCTGTCATTATTTGAAACCGCAGACTATTTTTATAAATTTTTTTTTAAAAAAAATTAAAAATAAAAAAAATTCGCCTTCTCCCTCTCTCACTTAATTTCTGGCCCGTGCGGCCCTGTTCTCCATCTCTTCTCAACTCGGCCGAAGTGGCCCAGGAAGGTCCAGCCCCATTCCCCCGCACCGCAGGCCCAGCGCGCCACCAGCGGCCCAGGAGCAAACCAGGCCCAACTGCGCAAGCCCGCGTGGGCGACTCCTTTCTCACGGCAGCTGCAGCAGCCGCCGCCTCGCCTCGAGCTTGCTGCAGCAACCGCAGCTCTAGCAGCGCCGCACGCCGCAGAGCTCGCCCGCCGTCACTGTAAGCACTTCTCCGAGCTTCGTCACCGTCAGCGCACGCCCTATTATTTACTCCCGCCATTGCCGCCGCCTGTCCTTCGGCTCACCTCGTTAATCGCTAACATACCGATTTGTTCCTTTGTCTATTGCAATATGCAGGAGACAATGACGTCCAAAGAAATGATAGTGGCAACAGTGACCTTGAGAATCATGATAGTGGAATGGCCTCGAAGGATAGCACATGGCCAATGTCCGGTGCAATTGTTGGCCATTCGTGCAAACTTCCCTATGTACGAAATCACCGGCTTTGATGGGAAACTATAACTGTGCATCTACGTGCAGCGCCGGGGGGGAGGGGGAGTACAAGAGGTATATACTAGCTCGTACATTTTTTTATGAGGACTAGCTCGTACATTATATTATGGGTAATGCAAGCGCTCGGACGTCCTACCGATAGGCCGGATCCGAACGGCCCATGATGGCCCAACTGACCGTGGCGTACTCGCCGCGTCGGGACCGGGGGAGGAGGAGGAGGTGGAGGGTGAGGTGGAGGTGGGGGCCGAGGTCGCCGGAGTTGTAGGAGAAGGAGGGGAGGGGAGAGGAGGAGAGGAGAGAGAGGAGGAGGGGGCCTACCTGGGCCGTATTCGGTGTCTCCTCCGCCGGATCCGGCCGCCGCCGCCATGGCCTCCTGTGGAGGAGTTGTGGGCGCGGGGAGGCGATGAAGGTGCGACGAGCCGGTGGGGCGTGGGGGATGGAGAGGGGAGAAGAGCGCGCTGTCGCCGTCCACCGGTCGTCAGTGGGTAGCTCGCCGGAGAGGAGCGCGAGGGAGAGTGAGAGAGCCGCCATCGCTGGGAGAGAGACGGGGCGAGAGATAGAGCTGGGGGGAGAGAGTGAGGGCAGTGGGGAGTGGGGCTGTGGGGGTGACCGGGGGGTTGGTTATGTCGTGCGGCGGGGGAGTTGGGCCGGACCAGGGAGCTGGGCCTGGAGTCATCCTAAGCATAGGACGACCTATGCTAAGCATTACCGTTATATTATATCTATTATATGCTTTATGTCTTGTATATATACTGATACATAATGTAATAGATTAAAACCCTTCACATTTATGCTTGCAGGTGCAGGAAGGAATGGTCGATTTGGTGCCCATTGGACCCCGTCAAATTCTCTCGACTTATGGTTACTTTATCTTGGGAGTTTATGATGACAAGTCTGGTCCTCCCATCATCGAGGATGGGTGGGATGTTTCGGAAGACGATGAAATTGAGGAATACACATAAACTCTATGTGCAGGCCCTGGTCGCAAGTTGGAGATCACATCCTTGGTGATTCCCAATGCCATTGAGGCCAAACTTGAGGTCAAGTTAAAGTTGAAAGACCTCGGTTCTAGAAGCCATGTTGTTTATGGCGAGATCAAGGCAAGCACCACTGAATATAGGAATAGAAGCGTCCACCTCTTCACCTCTTCAGTTGTGAATGAGGGATGAGCTTACCCTTTCCGTCTGGCTCCACATCCACTCTTCCGTTGAGTCCATCTATGGTTTTCGTGCCATATCGTTGCCATCTTGAACTCCACGTAGAAGTGGATCTGATAGTAATCACAACATGTGGTAGTCAAGAAGAGCGGGACAAGCATTTAAAATTCAGTCTAGAATGCACCGGTGAAATTATGAATCAAGAAAAAGAAGTCGATGATGATCAAGTTGAAGTGAACATCAAGTGGTACCCGATTTGGTGATACTTGGTAACTGGGTCGTGATGGGGTGTCATTGTAGTCGCATCACCAAATCTGGAACTTTATGTATGTTTGACAAATGATCTTATATGTTTCCTTTTCTGTTTGATTAATTCATGTATTTTTTATTTGAACTGAACTGTTTGTTTCATTGGTTGAGTCACTTCCAAAGAGAGAGGCACCCGCGCGGAGACATAGGATGTTTGCCAGGGAAGGGCAATCCTAGATATTGACATCTCAAAATTGTGAGTAAAATTAGATGCAAACATGTTTAACGCTTAACATGGTCCAATATGTGAAACTAGCGCACATTTTGTGCGGATAAGTATATTATAACTTTGTTTATTTTGCACATTTTCTGGCTAATTCGAGTTATTCAGGAAACATTTGTGCCTTTGTCAGAGAAAGGGAGAAACATCTATGACAAAAAATTTTATAATCTTTTTTGTAGGTAAATCCATAACAAGTGTGTGGTCAAGAAATTTTTTTTAGAGAAAAGGGTACCCCTTGCTTTTGTATTACCCAAAAGCAAAACACAACGTTTTTAGTTCAGCGTATTCAGGGGCACTCGCCACCTGGCACCAAAGGCCTTACATCCAACTCAACTAGAAAGAAGTCTACTATAGACTCAACAACATTACTACTACTCAAGTGACTACTATTAGGGGCAACAGAGCCAAACGGAGCAAAGAGATCAGGTTCACAGATCACATCCTCTGACCGACCTAAAACATTTGCTGGTACCGAAGGCCGAGCAGCTGATTGACCCAACTCTGATGACGAAGTCCTCCCCTCTGACCTCCAAAGTATCTGCGGTGGTAAGCAGGCTATAGCCTCCAGGCGATCTGCTATCTCTTCCACTTGCGTCTTTACCTCAGCCTTGAACATCCCCAGCCATCTTCTTAACAATCCCACCACCTTTAGCAGTATTTTCTTCATTCTTGTCCAAACCACACCCTAAAAAATAATCTCATTTCTTAGCATCCAAATAGCCCACGTTACAGAAGAAGATACAATGTTAGTCACAACATGGTGCTTATTAGATAACCAGAAACTTGCAGTATTCTCAAAGCTATTGCCAATCTTAATATGCAAAATATCAGAGATGAATACCCAAACATTGGTACACAAACAACATTCAAAGAACAAATGATGGATGGATTCTTTTTCACTATAGAAAATGCAGGATCACTCACTTCTTTCCTCTTGGCTAGATTGTCTCTAGTCAAAAGTCTATTCTTTGAGAGTAACCACAGGAAGAAATGAACCCTAGGCAGGATAGAAATATTCCAGACAACACTAACATATTGAGGGACAACCCCTCTATGATTAATCACCGCATAAAGAGATTGAACTGTGTACTTACCATGGGAAGTATAGTTCCAAAGAATTTGGTCCTCCTCTTCAGAGAGGACTAGACCACTAACCGGTTCACATAACTCCCTCCAACACTCCATGTTCCTACTGGATACATTTCTTCTAAAAGTCAACATCAAATTTTCTCCATCCCAAACCTCACTCACTGATTTACCGTGCTGTTCACAAATCACATATAGGGGCCAGTAGACTATTGCGAGACTGGTATTCCCAATCCATAAATCTTCCTAGAATCTAACTTTATGTCCATTACCAACTACCCACTTTATTCCTAACAAAGCCGCCTTCATAGCCCACATCAACCCTTTCCAGAAAGGAGATACTCCAGCCTTAGGACATCAAAAAATATTTGGTTTGTCCAATCTATATGTAGAATCCACTATGGTTCTCCAAATAGAATGAACCTAGGCACTTAAGAGTGCAAGGTTCAGGCTTCTTAAATCAAGAGTGCCCAACCCCCATCTCCTTCTTCTGAGAGACTAATTGCCAGTTGGCCAAATGATATTTTTGGTGCTCCTCAGAGTCTCCCCAGAGAAAGTGACCCATGTGAGAATTAATCATATCAATAGCCCATCTAGGGAACTTAATGACAAAAAGTAAATAGATAGGAATGCTCACTAAACAAGCTTTTAATAATGTTAGTCTACCAGCATAGGATAAGTCTACCTCTCCAGGTAGCTATTCTTTTAATAATTTTATCAATATCTGGCTGCAAATCTTGTTTTCTCAGCTTAGAATAGTGAAGAGGAACCCCTAAATATTTAATAGGGAATTCACTCTTTTTGCAACAAAAGATCATAGCAAACTCATTAGTAGAGTCTTCATCCATCCCAATAGTGATAAGGTCACTTTTGTCATAATTGATTTTCATCCCAGATATTTCCTCAAAATAGACCAACAACCACTTTAGAGTAACTTCTTTATCAAGGTCATTCTCTAAGAAGAGCAAGGTATCGTCAGCGTATTGCAAGATAATAATCCCACCATCAAACACATCTAGCATTGAACTAGTGATCAGGTTCTGTTTAGCCACTTTCATAAGGATCCTAGAAAACACATCAGCCACTAGATTGAAAAGAAGGGGAGAGAGGATCCCCCTGTCTCAAGCCCTTCCTAGGTTTGAAATACTTGCTATTTTCATCATTGATTTTAATACAGAGAGAGGATCCCCCCTCTAACTACTATATTGATCCACTTTATCCATTTTTCCTCCAAAGCCCCTAGTTCTAAGTTTCTTCTAGGAAACCCCAATCAACTCTGTCGTAAGCTTTCTCGTAATCGAGTTTAAGCATTACACCAGACTCCTTATTCCTATGCACCTCATGAAGAATTTCATGGGGTGCTACCACACTTTCTAGTATGTACCTGCCTTTTATAAAGGCAGTTTGGTTTGAGGCAATCAACTTATTATCAATGCCAACTAACCTATTATTAAGAAGCTTAGCAAAAATCTTAAAACTGCAATTTATCAAACTTATAAGCCTAAACTTCTTAAGAGTTTTGGCATCAGGCTCCTTAGGGAGTAGAGTAATCATGGAGTAATTCAATCTATCAAGGTTAAGCTAGTCCTTATGGAAGTAGTTAACCAACCTGAGCAAATCTTCTTTAATTATGTCCCAAAAGGTCTGATAAAAAGAAAAGAGAAGCCATCGGGGCCTGGGGCACCCTCAGCATAAGAGCCAAAGACTGCTACCTTGACTTCCTCCTCAGTGAAGTCAGCTTCTAGGAAGTTATTTTCCTCACTGGTCACCATCTCAGATTCTTCCTAGAAGTCTATACTCAAAACCATTTCTCTCTTCCCTACCAAAGAGCGACTTATAAAAGTCTACCGAATGGTCCAGTAACTCATTGTTCTCTTCTATCCATCCATCAGGAGTCTCTAAGCCTATAATCCTTTTTTTTTCTTTCTTCTCTGATTGGCCACTGCCTGGAAGTAGGCAGTGTTTTTATCTCCTTCTTTAATATCTCTATCTCTTGACCTCTGTCTAGCTTTTGTCTCCTCCATTTTCCAAATCTTCTCAAGATCTTTGCCAATTTGCTCCATCCTTTCTTTCTCAACGCTGGTGAGTCCAGCTCCCTCTTGTTTTACATCTAGCCTATCAAACTCCTTAAGGAGCTCTTGCTTCCGTTTCCTTATCGCGGCATTTATATTCAAGGACCAGCCTTTAATCTTTTTCCTTAGGTTCCTAATCTTGTATTGCCAGATGTCCATAGGGTCATCTACAATACACTCAATCTCCCACGCTTTCCTCACTATTTCTCTAAAATCTGGTTGCTCAAGCCACCATTTTTTGAACCTAAACAATGGTGCTTTTTTAGTATCATTGACCCCTAGATTCAAAACTAAGGGAACATGATCACTACCCGCTCTCGGCTTAGCAGTCACAAAAGCTAAAGGGTACTTGAGCTCAAAGTTAGTGGTGCAAAAAATCTTATCCAACGCAGCCAAAATAGGTTGTTGCTGGTTGTTGGTCCAAGTAAATGCCCTACTAGAGTTCTTCAGCTCCACCAGCCCCATTTGTTCACCAGCTCTACAAGAGCATCAACCCACTTTGGTTTCACAATCCCATTATTTTTTTCTGCGGCAGAAGTGACCATATTGAAGTCACCTCCAACTAAAGTTGGATCATCCCAGTTAGCTAGGAGGTCTTCTATTTCTAACAAGAAATCTGCCTTACCCAGCCATAAACAACAATTAATCTCCAGACCAAATTATCAATGCAACTTTTAACCATCGCAGCTACACTGTAGTTACCTACTTTCCAAGTAATAACTTCAAACTTTGATTCATTCAGACCTACTAGGATGCCCCCAGCTGTACCACTAGCAGGGAGATTATGCCAGCAAAAACCATTATGAACATAATTTAGAAAAGAATCATGAAAAATTTCTTTCTTAGTTTCAATAAAACCAACAAAATCTAATCTGTTATTAGACACAAAGTCAGTTATGCATTGTAACCTGCCTTCTGCATTAAGGCCTCTAACATTCCAAAAGGCTCCTATCATTGGAAACTATTGGGTTTTTGCTTTGGGCCTTGCCTGTAAAGACAACCTGAGCCCAAGTTTGAGAAATAATAACAATATTCTCCCTTAGGGGAGTTTCTAAGATATGCACACTATCATTACTATCATGTTTACTCTCCCTTAAGGGAGGATTTTCCTTAGGTCTGTCATCAATATTTTCCAGAACCAATTTTTCCAAATTTAATTCACCAGGAAGATTAACCTCAGGGTTGTTAAGCTCAAACTTCTCCCTATCTTCAAGTTATTTGCATTTCATCTTATCATTAACATTTAAAGAATCAGTGGTATTATTACTATCGGTGTCGGGACCCGGGGGTGCCCTAAGCCGACAAGTAAACGTGTACTGCATGCTCTCTAATTCGGATGGTGATGCATGATGAACACACGATTTTTATCCTGGTTTGGGCAAGAGAAGACCCTACGTCCGGCGGGGGAGAAGACTTGTATTATCTTGCACCGAAGTGCATGTACAGGGGAAAATACAAGCAAGCGAGTGAAAATGGGAGTGAAGAGAACGAGACCGAGCTAGGACTTGAGCGTTTCAGGCTCCTAAAGCTCTCTCTACAACGAACCCGACATCCCCTTTTATAGACCAAGGAGAGGCACGGGTGTACAGGAGTCCTAAAGCTGTCGTAGGTGATGATGTCGAGGGGGATGCCGATCACGTCGTAGCCACTGTAGAGGCGTGCGCCGGGCATGGCTTGCCCTGTAGCGACATGCTTGGAGTCGACGGCTGTCCTCCTGGGCGTCACGGTGACACCACAGATGGTCAGTGAGGGACCCATGCTCATGCGCGGGCGTGCGGATCCCTGTAGGCATCGCGTCCGGAGTTGTTGTGGCGCTGACCGGAGGCGTCGAAGTCTGAATTGAGGGGTGGCTGATGATGTTTGAGGCTTAGTCGAGGGGTAGCCTTGGGGGTCGAGGTCAGGTGGATAAGATCGAGCCACAGGGCATCCAAAGCTGGTGGCTGTCACGTAGTGCGTCGAGGGGGCGTCGGAGGTGGAACAGTGCTAGGCATGGTGCAGCAATACCGGGCAAATCATCGCTCGTCCAGGGATGGGCGGTAAAAGTAGGATTCGACCGCTGTACCCAATCATTGTAACACCACTGTAGCCATGCAGTTATGTAGGATTTGGTGGAAGCATTAAATGCGCTGACTCCCATACAGGGAGTAGGTGGATCGAGGGGGTAGTAGTAATCGATGAGGGGTCGTTCGCTCAGGCGGACTTCCATCACTCGAGCGAGGGGTCATCCGCTCAGGCGGACTTCCATCACTCGAGCTCACCCACCGAACTGGAGTCGGCCTTGTCTCGGGCGGTATCGCTCGTGGGCCGGCCTGGCATAGCTTGGTGTACACTGGTGGACCCGTATCTTTGATTATGGGCTTCTTTGATGATTTTGGGGTTTTGCTATTGGGGGATTAATCCTCCTAGATATCGAGGGTTTAGGGTACCCCCCTTTATCCAGGTACCCGACAGTAGCCCCCGAGTCTCTACGCGAGTGCTGGCACTCACGTAGAGGCTCATGAACTAGATTCGTAGTGTCGGTCATTCTCTGAAGGGTGCACGCGAGCGTACCCTTCGGGTATAGCCCCTGAGGCCTCGGGTTAGTAGAATACTTGCCCGAGGGCTTTCATGCTTTTCTTGCCGAAGAGTGCTCGAGTGGTCGAGCCCTCGGATAGTCGGTTCCTCTTTCGTCAAGGCCGTCTGGTCACGAGTGAGCCCCGAGCCTCTTTCATCGAGGTTGATCAGGAACAAGCCCGTCTTTTTTTCTTTCGACCCTCACGCTCCCTTTCGTCGGGAGGAGGGGTGAGGAGCACCGTGCTACCCTCATTTGGGCGAGCTCCGATGTTCTTGGATGAGCTGTTATCGAGTAATTCAAGCAAGAGCTCATGGCCCGTTCGATAGGGGTCGACTAGTGGCCACGAAGGCGCTCTTATTGAAGCAAATCAATGGGTCCCATGGATGCCGAGCCTGAAGGACCGATGAGTTAGTCAAAGAAGAATTTGAACTTGAAGTACCTGACACCAGAGCCATGGTTGGGGCGGACGGATTCTTGATCCTCGCCTGTGTCTGGAGGTCAATCTTAGTGGACTTAAGCTTGCTGAACAGCTCGTCCACGGTGAGAGTCTCGTAGTTGGCCGATTCGATGATCGCCTGCACCTTGACCTCCCAGACCCTCTGATCAAGAGCATGTAAAAGCTTGAGTGCTCTCTGATGATCATCATAGGTCATAGCTGCATTCAGCTCGCATGTTGTTCACAATGGTGGTAAAGCGAGAAAACATCAAGTCAACTGTCTCTCCATCAACATGGGTAAAATTCTCGTATTCCCTCTTGTATGTCTCGTAGAGTCTGGTTTTGACATGGGCTGTACCCTCATGGAATCTTTGAAGCCTCCTCCAGATCTCCCGAGCAGTCACACAATCGAAAAGACGATCAAACTTAGAAATCGACAAAGCAGCATAAAACTCTTGATTTACCCGTGCATCGATCACCTAGTAATTGGCATTCTCAATGATCTCCCAAACACACCAATTGATCCCTTGTAGATACGCTTGCATCTAGATCTTCTAGTATGAGTAGTTCTCCCCATTGAATTGGGGCAGCTTACCTGACCGGTGTTGCTAAGCCATGTCTCCTTCTACGGATCATGGATCGATTAAGGTGGAAGTGATCCTTAACTGGCTCTGATACCAATTGAAGGACCAAAAACGGTGACCAGAGGGGATGAATGGGAGCTGAAAAAACCCTGACCAGTTAGAAACACTGCGAGCACCTCAAAGTAAATGCAAAGCACAAGGATAAAAGCAGAGAACAAATTGCAGCTGGTCGGGAACTAGTCAGCAACAAAGAGAAACCTGGTCAGCAACTGATTCAGACCACACTGACCACGATGGTCGGCAACAAGACAAAAGCTGGTCAGTAAACTGCTCTGGACCACATCACACAAAGGTGGTCAGGAACAGAGCTGGAACAGGTCAGAGACATAACAAAGCTGGTCGGGAAAACTAGTCGGGAGCTCATGACCTAGAATGGGAGGCGCTTCAGTGCTGCAGTGCTACTGTTGTTCTCCCACCACTGGCGTCACCAAAGCAGTCAGCCAACCATCGACGAAAGAATTGGCAACTGGGGTCAAAGACAAGTGCTGCTCAAAAGAGCTCTCTTGGTGCCTAGGCACACTTTGCTGGTAGCACTGCTGTTGAGTCCCACACAGTCAAAAAGTAGAGAATCGAAGGGACTCAGGGAAGAGCATCTGCTCAGGACAATAGGAATGTGAGAGGGAGAAATCAACAGAAGTTGGATCTGACTGGCATAGAAAGTTACAAGATTTTGCACAGGCAATCATAAAGGAGATTGAAAATTATCCCCAAGAAATCAAGGCCCAATTTGAAACCAGTGGCCGTAAAAAGCAGATCTGGGACTAAGCATGCAGTTTCTCCCCAAAACACAAACTGCTTGGTTTCTTAATGCACGAGTGCAATTGGTTCAAATCACTTTAGGATCTAGTTCATCACTCGACAAAGCATCAATCTGTGAAAAAAAGAACAAGCTAAATCGCTCCAAAAAGAACGAATCAAAGTTCGTCCAAAGTACCACAGAAAGTCAACGGCGCACAGAGAACAAAGCAAACTCATAGATCAAACTAGAAAAGCCCAGAGGGCATGAGGAGGATTCGGGCCTCCATTTCCACCCAAAATATCTCACAAATGGGCGTACCCAGTGCCATAGGCTCCCGCACTGCGAGGTCTGGAGAAGGGAAATAACCAGCAGTCATCCCTGCACAAATGTGCAGAGGCTGGGGCTTGAACCCGGGATCTCTTGGTCACAGACGGTAAAGCTCTACCGCTTACACCAGGGCCGCCCTTCACAAAATATCTCACAAATACATGGGTAAAATTCTTGTTCTTGGACCTCTACAAGAACATGAATAGAAAAGGAGAAAAACAAAAACAGACCGACAGAGTAGCGGCGGCGGCCGAGTGGAGAGATGGGAAAGAGAGGTAAGTCTGGTGGGGGCCTGTCCACTCCTATTTATATGCCTACTACACCATTCCACTACTGCCCTAGATATTATTAGAGCGAACCATCTAGCCAAGGGCACTATGGTCTAACTCAGGATTTCCTGATCTGTCGACCACCGCGCCTTCTCACCGGTAGCCTTGCCTCGATGCAATCTCCCCGATGCCGCCATGTGCCATCCGTCCACATCGGAACCACCCGGGTTTTGAGGCGCAAACCCACGAAACCTGCCTTCGATGGTTTTGAGGGCAAACCACCAAACCATCCGCGAGTAGCGTAGCCCATATGCATCCCCCACCAATGATTTTGAGGACAAACCACCAAACCTTCTCACAAGTAGCATAGCCCGTACGCGTCCCCTGCCATGTACACTTGCGCTTGTCGATGTCCCAAGTGTCAGCCACCGCAGCTGGCCACCTGGCCGTCTGGTCCCTCGGTCCAAGCCTCACATCCGCCCTTCACTGTACCCGGTCCATCAGCACGGCACACCCTACTTGACCTTCACCCGACCACTGCCACCGCCTCTGGACTCCACACCTGCACATCACAAACCAAGAGACATGTTTTGACACATAACCCTGTGCCAGGGGATCAGTAGAACCACCAAGACCGACCACCAACCAAAGTGTTGGACATTTTGATAATCACTCGTCACACCAACAAAAGATGCTACACCATGATATGAAAAATCATGTGTTCGCAGAGCCCTTTCGATCAAGTTTGGTGGCTTGATGCCTCCCTGCGAGGGGATTCCAAAGTGGACCCTTAGTTTTGCCTTGAATATGTCCATAGGAGCTTCGATAGTTCATTCTCGACAAGGGACTCGTGTCGGCTCCCCCCGGTCATCCCTGACTCAAGTACTCGAGGACGGCTATCGAGCCCTGGTCAAGGGCCAGCCTTCGCTCCCTTGAGATTTTTTGTGGGGCTGGAGCCCACGTTCCTTACCGTGGAAGATATCATCGTGGATAACTCCTCCCGCCCGTTGGGCGCATCTTTTGAGGTAGGAGTCAAAGCGGCACGGTCGTGGGGGGCCAGGACAGCGGCTAGGGTCTGAGCATCCCACATGTGTCTCTGTACCTAAAAATTGAGGGGGCGGTTAGGTAGGTGCAATAAATTTGAGGATTTACCTGTCCCCCGGCCGGATCCGCCCATTGCCTCCTGGCCCGCCTATAAATTTGGAAGAGGGGTAGGGCTTTCGTTCATTCCTCATCCTTCCTTCCTTCTCTCATCACCGCCGCCACCGAAGAGCTTAGTCGCCCTGCTCGTTAGCGTGAGAGAGAAAGAGAAAGAATGATTGGAAATCTTCCCTCCCGTCCGTCCACCGAGCAAATTCGCGCGGTTGCCATGGCATCGGAGCTTCTTCCCCTAGAGGATTGGCTCCCGTCGGCCATGACGGAGCGGGAGCTCGTGGAGCTGGTGGAGGAGGGGCTTCTTCACCTCATTTTCTTGGGCGACCGACCGTAGTGGAAAGTGCCACCGAAGGGGGACCGGGAGCCGAACCCCTCGGAGGGGTACATGGTGAGCTTCGTCAAGTACCACCGCATGGGGTTTGGGTCACCTCCGAGCCAGTTAATGTGGGCACTGATGAGCTACTATGGAGTTGAGCTGCAGCACTTCTCCCCAAATGCCATCTCCAACGCGGCGATCTACGCCACCATCTGCGAGGGGTACCTGGGAATGGAGCCACACTGGGAGTTGTGGCTCCATCTTTTCAAGGGAGAGATCTTCACCAAGCCGGTCTCATAGGGGAGGAGGAGGGTTGCTCGTGTCGGCTGCTGCAACTTGTCCTTGAAGAGGCCAAAGTTGTTTATCCCGATGGGGTTGTCATCCAGCCACGGCGGGTGGCACGCCCGGTGGTTCTATGTCCTAAACGACGAGGACTAGTTGCCGCGATATACAGGATGCACCATCGCAGCGCGCCTAGAGCACTGGCCACGTGGCATGGTGAAGGACCATCAGGCGAGGCTAAATCCTCTCTTCAACACGTTGAGGACCCGGCATGAGCGGGGGCTGAACGCCGGGATCGTCGTCTCGGCGTTCCATAGCCGGAGGGTTCTACCGTTGATGTGGCGCCCGCTGCACTTGGACCAGATGGTCTCGGGACGCCACTCAAGGGGTGCCAGATGTTGTCCGAGGCGCTTCCTCCCGAGGAGGTCGCGAGGCGGGTGAGGGGGCGGTCGCCGGCGCCTTCGCACCATACAAAGTCAACAGCATCCCGATGCTGCCTGACAACGGTCACATCCAGCTGGTGAGTACATCATTATATTGTTCTCAGATTTCTTTCTTCTCCAACTCATCCTCATGCCTATTTTCATGGGTTTGTGCGTAGGCGGCCATAGACTTTAGGGTGTCGACGCCCTCGGTCAAGGAAGATAATCTTGACCGTCAGGCGAGGCGCTTCGCCGCCCAGCAACAGATGAAGACCAAGGACGAGGAGAAGAAGAAGAGGAAGGAACAGAGCCTCGAGCGCCAGGCACGTGAAGCAGAGGCATGAGAGGCTCTCCGAGGAGGAGTCCCCCTCGAAAGAGGAGGAGGAGGAGGACAGCGATGACCAAGGGGTGCAGGCGCGTCTCGATGCCTTGGTGCCCCGAATGGCCCCGGCCGACGCCCCTTCTACGCATGGAGCCATCGGGGTAGGGTCGTCCTCTCAGGCCTCGAGGGTGATCTCGATGCCTGTCGAGGGCCAGGTGACGAGGGCCTTGGAGCAGCCCCGGATGCAGGGCTCGAGTGACCCCTCCGCTCGGGGGAGGTCATCGTCTCGTTGCACGCGTGGTGGGATGCCTCCGGCCTTCACAAGGGGGTCCAACACACCGCCACCTCTGACCAGGTTCTCGGCACCTAGGGCGCAGACTCAGAGCCAATCGGCCTCAGAGAAGTGAGAAACACCAAGGACGTCGTTGGCGGTGGCTCTGAGCGGCTTGGGCTCTGGCAAGGGCCCATCAAAGGGGGTTCCACAGCCCTCAGCGGATTGAAGGTGGACAGGAGGGCACCTCTCATCCCCGTTGGGTAAGTTTTTGGTGTCTTGGGGCCTCCGTTCCCTTTTCTGACGTTTTGGGTGTTCTCAGCACTTCTTTCCCATGTGTGTTTCTAGGGTCAAGAGCGCGCAGGAGATGATGGCTTCCTCCCCTGCTAAGCGGCTCAAGGCCGACGTCGTGGTGAGGTCGGCGGCGTCGACACCAGGTGCCACTTCGATGCCCTCGATGGCGGCAATGACTGCATGGGTTACGGAGGCCTGCGCCGCCATGACTCGAGGCAGGCTAACAGGCGCTGCTTCTATTGCAGGCTCGGTCGCCCCGGGAACCATGGCGGGGAGGGACGCAAACCCTAGCTAAGAGCGGACCAATGTGTCTCCCAGCACTGCCGCGCTTGGGGACACATCCTGCGGCCGACAGCTGGGGTCGATTGAGGAGACCCCAATTATCATCTAGGGCGAGGGGGCGGATTCCCCTGCCCATGGCGCGAAGGGGACGGCGGAGACCCCTCCGCAGCAGCAGCCGTGGCTGGCGTGGCCACAAGGGCTGCACAAGCTGGAGGAGCGGCAAAAGCTGGAACGGCTACAGCAGTAGGAAAAGTGGCTCGAAGAGAGCCAGTCGCGGCCACAGCAGTAGGAAGAGTGGCTTGAAGAGAGCCAGTCGCAGCCAAAAAAGCTGGAGACTGAGGACGTCCTGGCGTGGGGTGAGGTCGGACAGTCGATCGCGCAAGCGGCCCCGGCTGGGGCGTCGGCGGGCGAGACGGTTGCGACGGTATTGACATCTCACCCGATGTCGGCCGGGGCGTCGACTAATCGGGATGACCCCGGTTTGTATGATCCCAGCCTCCTCGCAAGGGAAAGTAGAAGGCTGGGGAGGCTGGGTCATCGAGGGTCAAGGGATAGGCAGAGTTGTTGTTCCCCATGATGGCTGACCGTGTGCTCTGTCACGGTGGTTCAGTTGAGATGGGGGACGACATCATGGCGGCGGTACAGGAGCAGATCGAGGGGGACCTCCCTCACTGGGGTCGGGAAGCCCTTCTGCTCTGGGACCTGGCGGACCCCGACGCTCACATGCTTGAAATGAACGACCCGGTGGAGGTCAAGAGATGGGAGCATGTTGAGGAGTTTCGGGCCTGGTTGCATCACGCCCTGCGGTTGGCGGTCGAAGTCGCCTCCGAGGACATGATAAGATGCTTCCGGGAATGTGATCTCTCTTCGCGGAGTGGGGGTCAATTTACTTGCTTATCTAATATCCCCCTTTTTGTGTATCTTTGTTCCCAGGACCTAAAGAGGCACTCCCAGGCCAAATCCCACTTCATCCACCTGGCAAGGGGTGGATGGGAGCAAGTTCCTGAGCTACAAGTGGTGGTCGAGGCTGCCCTGGCCAAGGCGGAGAAGGTGAAAGAAGACGCGACCAAGGCCCAGGAGGAGGTGGTGATGTGACAGAACCGACCAATTTATTAGAGCATAAGCACATAATTCGCCATTAGGACGGCAAACTACATGATTGAGACCTAATAAACCCGGTAGTCATACTGAAATCTCGAAGGATTTCAAACTTTTCCGGCACGACCAAGATCGTAATAGTTTAGCATTCCCATTCACAAGTACATAGTTCGCACATAGTTTAAATCATCAGAGTAATTAAAGTTATTACAAACCAAGTTCAAAGACTCAAAGTAGCAGAAGCGATTTAAGTTCAAATACCACACACACACATTTGAAATACAGTGCCAGGTCCTTAGTCCACATCCAGCAAAAGCATCAAGTAGAGAAGAGTGACCATGCCCAAGGTCTAATCATCTCCCAAAGAGGGATAGAAACAGTTCTGACAATAACCATAAAGCATCTCACCATCTGCAAAAACATGGGAAATAAAACCCTGAGTACGAGGATGTACTCAGCTAGACTTACCCGTCATAAACTAAAAATAAGTGACTCCAAGGAGTATGCAAGGCTGTATAAGTAGGATGGCTGACTCATATAAATTGCGGAAAAGCTTGCATTAAGAAACAATTAATAAGAACCTTCTAGCAATGTATTTTAATCTGATTATCCTTATCATGCTACATTAGCACCTGTACTAAACAAGCATGGTAATAATTATTCAACAAAAAGTAACCAATTCCGGTTGAGTATCTTTCCACCTCGAGAGCTCAACCATCTCATCTCTTGTTCAAATTCTTACTACGATGCCGCTGCTCAAGTCAAGTGTTCACTGTCCAGGAACGATGGCGATTTTAATCGATTACTAACCAGCTGGCGGGTATTCCTCACACAAACCACACTCACCAACCACGGTGAGCTATAGGTCACCGACATCCAATTCAGGAAAAGCGCGAGATCAACAGGTACCATCGCATTCGTGCATCGTCCGGCTGCCAGCAGGGCGCACCATGATATATCCAGGCCTTACAACCGCGTAACCCATGGTCCCCCAATTTCACCAATGCGATGCGTACAGCAGGTCGACTCCCGGCCCAAATCAAAATTAGGCTTCGCGGTCGGAACGACTTATCCTTCCAGCTAAATGTGAGGCATAAATTCAATATGACTTGAGGACGTACAACGGACGGGGTCCTAGTTCGACACAGATGGGATAACCACACCAAACCTCCAGTTCAGTCTCAACGCCAATCCCGCCCGGTCTCGATTTATTATCTCCACATGGTTATCCAAGATAACAATGTATTCAACCATTCCGAGTTACCACCTATAACTCGCGGATGACAGGAAATCATCCGACTTCTACCGATCTAGTTAAGCAGGGCTAAGAAAATAATCGTACCTGAACCTAACAGGGTTGAAGTATAAATAGTGGCAAGGAATATAAGTAATGCAGCAACGGTATAAAACAACGCCTATAACTTAATGCAGCAAACAAGTAAAGGACTCAAGTTAGATATTTTACAAACCACAGGGAGAATGCTCCGGGGCTTGCCTTTCAGGAAAGAGCTTGGCTGGTGGTCGGGACACTCCGAAAGATCAACTTCGGGATCCTCTTCTGCTGCTGCTTCCCGAACCAAAGCTTCCGGCTGGCCTTCCTCTGCTTGTGCTCCGGGAACTACCGTTTCGAGCTCTGACGATCCTGTATGATGCATAGTGCGTATGAGTACCGTGCATACATATAAATACAATGCTGATGGTGATGGTGAATGAATGCTCAGCTAAGATAAATGATATGATATTTAAAACATGTATGATAAGCACATGTCATCTGCATTCTCTTCTACCGACAACTCTCCAAACAAGCCTCGCATTACAAAATACTCGCACACTATAAGGAATTATAAACAACCATTATTTTGCACACTACACTTTACTGAACCAAAACCAATAGCAGATCATACATATCATGAATAGTATAAAAAGCATTTTTACACACATGAAATGATAGCTCTAAAGCATTATTTATAAATAAAAGAAATCAGGGTATAACTGCAACATGACTTTAGACTACTCAGAAAATTCTGTAAAAATTACAGAAGCTTAATCATACAAAATAAAGACTACCATAAAAATTTCAAGTCAAAACAGTAAGTAATTTATCCTACACAAAAATGACAAGGCAGCACAATTCCAGGGGCATAAAATACTTTGTACAAAAAAGTATATCAAACAACAGATCTCAGAACATAATTAGCTCTAGATTGACATAAAAATACTCTCCAAAAAGTTTCATGCACAAATTCTTTATAAATTATTTATTATGAATTATTTATCATCACATGAAAATAGGCACCATAACTAGACAGAGCAAACTTTCCACATGATATAACCTCATAACATTTTTCACTGATAGAACATGACATAAGAAGACTAACAAACTTAGTCTCACATTTTTCTGAGCAACAGAGAATTACTTATGCATTTTCTAAGATAAAAGCAATTAATAGGGATAAATGAAGCTATATAGAAAAGTATCACAAATTCCACATTTCATATTTTTCATGCATAGATCATCTCATAAGAAAAATACTGCAAGTTAAACCAACTCATTTGGATGAAAAATGAGCAAGTTATGAATTTTCAAAGTTTAAACTGAAATCTGAAATCAATTCTGGAAAAGAAAAAGGAAAAAGCACTTTACACCGGGGACCCTGAGGTTTCTAGAAACTAACCGAGCCCTAATAGGTAAATCTCTGTGTCTGGCAATCTTGCACCGAGAACCCTAGGTTTTCCTACATTCTAACTCGATGGTCCTCGTCGACGGCGACGTTCGGCCTGCCGTCCCGGCGGCGCTCCGGCGTCACCAACCGGCGGAGAAGAGAGAGGAGAACAGCGTGCATCGATCAAGGGTACTAAAGATGGGAGGGAGCAGCTTGAGGCGGTCGGAGCACGAGCACGGCGGAGCGGCCGCACTCCGCGCGGCGGCCCGACCAAATTCCCGGCGAAGGAACCCTAATCGGCTTGATTAGCTAGGGCTCTAGCGGCTACGGGGCACGGCGCATCCGATGTGCACGAAACGGCAAGTAAATAACGGGCGGAGCGGCGAGTCCACGGCGAAGCCGAGGTGCGGCCATGGCGGACGGGAAGAAGACGAGGCGATTCGGGCGAACCTTGACGCAACCGGCCGAGACGAGGGTGGAGGAAGGTGGAGCGGACTCGGGCGCACTTGATTGCGGGGCTCAGCGAGCGAATGCGTGGCTGACGGCGGCGAATTTCTAGACGACGGCGAGCCAAGCTCGGGCGACGCGGCGACGAGCAGAGAGGAAATGAGAGGGGATGAGGGAGAGAGAGTGAGGGCGCGGGAGGGTGAAGGAGCGGGCGCGTTCGGACGACGCCCACGCGGCCGAAACGGCCCGGCCTCGGCAGAGCCTAGGCGCCACGCGGCCGACGCATGCTGCCGCGGGCGGCCACGGCGCGTTCCTGGTTGGGGATTTCCCTGACGGCCAGGAAACAACCGTCACCAAAAAGCTATTTCTATGAATTTAAAACAAACTTTGCTGCTTAATAACTCTTGAACTAGGCCAAATTAGCAAAAACTCAAAATAGATGAAATGTAGATTTTGAAGAGTAGAATATTTCATCTTAAAGAAGTTTTACCAGATCCTGCCTAGATTTTGAAATACAAAAATCCAAATAAAATACCTTTTAAAAATTCCCAAAATGGAAAATCAGCCCCCAATTCTGCCCTTTTTCAACATTTTTGAACACCTTCCAAGCATTTTCATGAAAAGTGGTAAAAACAACTTTTGTTCCTTATGAAATTCTATACAAACTTTATTTAGGGTGCACACACATGCAAGCAATCTAGCTATCACTTTCAATGCAGTCAAACAAAACTACTTTCATGGTCCACCTTGGTCAACCATGACAACAAAGCTTATTAGCCAAAACAATGAACATAAACCTAGGTTCATTTGGTGTCCTAATCATGTCTAGGTTACCTTAGAGGTCATCAAACACCAAACACTCATACCACTTATTCAATTCATGCGAAAGGCAGGCATAATTTGAATAATCAAACTTGATACATGAAATGACAAACAATCTTTTCCTTAATGCTATGCATAATGATGCTTATGCTTAAGAATGCAAATGATTATGCTTGCTTAACACCAGAGTGTTACAGGTGAAGGCCAAGGAAGATGTCTCTTCGGCTCGAAGGGAGGCGGCCCAGGCCAAGGAGGATGCCGCCAAGGCCCAGGAGGAAGCGGAGAAGGCCAGGGAGGATGCCTCGGTGGCCCAGGGGAGGCGACCCGGGCCAAGGAGGCGGAGGCTAAGGCCAGGGACGCAGCCGCCAAGGCCCAGGAGGAGGCGTGAAAGGACCTCAAGGCCTTGTCCGCTGAGGTTGCCACGTTGAAGAAAACCCTCCAGGAAAAGAGGGAGGACATCATATCGGCAGGTAAGGCGATTGAGGACTTGAGGGTGGGAGGATGGAGGTGGTCCGTGCCCTAAAGGTAGCCAAGAAGGAGCACACCGAGCTGCAGGAAGGGTACACGACCCTCGAGACCCACGCCGCTGGTGAGTCTTCTTCTTCAGCCTTTGGATTTTCGCCTCTATCGCTCTTTTCGTGGCTGACCGCTGTCTTATATTTCAGCTCTCAATGAGGAGTTGGTTAAGGTTCGGGACAGCGCCAAGACGCTCCAGGATGCCTACTGGGCCGAGATGAAGCTAACCAGCACCCTCAGCACCGCGATCACCTCGGTCTGCAACGCGTTCGAGGTTGAACCTCAAGCGGAGGTTGAGGGTGACGTGCGTGGGGGCTCCTTCACCGCCCGGTGGTATGAGCTCACCCGTGTTGTGAGGGAGCAAGTCTGAAACACACTCCATGTTGGCTTGAAGCGGGCGATGGTGGCCATCTGCTCAGGCTTCACCTACGACATGGAGGTGGTCTCCCACGGCTTTGTCAGTGACCCCACCCAGACCAATGCCCAAGAATGAGGAGAGGCACAGGGCCTTGATCGAGGCTACTGAGGAGCCCAGTGGTCGGTTGGTGAAGCTGTTCGAGCCTGAGTCCTTCCTCCCAGTGCTGACGAAGAAGAAGAAGCCAGCCTATGAGCCAAATCTGGGCATGAAGGCCCATGTAATAAGTTAATTTTTGGAAACTATGATGGTGTGGCCCTGGGGGCCTTGGAAACATTATGCATGTATATATATGTGCTAAGTTTTAAGTCCTTTTCTTTATTGCCAGCCCGACTGTATTTTCATTTAGCGAACTCAGTGCACAGTTGTGCCCCTCGAAGGGGGGGAGTGAGTGGAGGTACCGTAGCACAGAGACATAGGTGATCTCGTGGCTCGACAGCCCTCGACCCTCGGGACACTCCCATGATGTTTTTGACTAAGTGCCGACACATATCGAGGCGTGTAAGGAAGAATAGACATTGAGTTTCCAAAAAAGGTGCGAGATTTTAGGAACTTCGGGGGTTCCCCCTTTTGTAGCCCCCGAGAGAGGCTCGACTCTAATGAAGCAGAGTCAAGGCTACCTTATGTATGTAAATAAAAAGTTTGAACTTGTAAACGAGAGTACTTCTTATTTGTTCACGACATGAAAATGTACAAGGCCTCAAGGCCTTAAGGGTAGAAGCGACGTAGTTGTTCGATGTTCCACGCGTTGGTGAATGTCTTGCCCTTGCCATTGGATAGCTTGTAGGTTCTGGGCTTCAACACCTCAGCCATGATTAAGGGGCCTTCCCATCATGGAGTTAGCTTGTGGCGGCCCTTGTTGCTCCGCCATCAACGGAGGATGAGGTCGCCAACTTGGAGGTCTCTCTTGTGCACGTGCTTGTCATGGTAGCATTGAAGCTTTTGCTGGTACCTCACGGAGTTGAGGAGAGCCACATCTTGAGCCTCCTTGAGTTGGTCGATGGCGTTCGCGAGTGCTTCCTCATTCGTCTGCTCGTTGTAGGCCTTTAGTCGAGGGGACCCATACTCGAGGTCGGTGGGGAGGATGGCCTCAGACCTGTAGACCATAAAGAACGGAGTGAACCCCGTGGCTCAACTTGGTGTTGTCCTTAGGCTCCATAGGACCGAGGGTAGCTCGGTGGCCCACTTCTTCCCGTACTTCTTGAGGCGATTGTAGATCCTTGGCTTGAGCCCCTGGAGAATCTCCTGTTGGCACGCTCGACCTAGCCGTTCGTTCGTGGGTGGGTGACTGCAGAATAATTCACACAGATGTGATGATGGTTGCAGAAGTCTAGGAATTTCTTGCCAGAGAACTGTGTGCCGTTGTCGATGATGATGACGTTGGGGACCCTGAAATGGTGGGTGATGTCGGTGAAGAATAGAACCGCCTGCTCGGAGTGGATGTTGGTGATGGGTTGAGCCTCGATCCACTTGGTGAACTTGTCAATCCCAGTTGTCTTCTTTAGGGGCCCGACAAGATTGAGCCCCACACGACAAAGGGCCACGTGATGGGGATCATCTGTAGGGCGTGAGCGAGGAGGTACATTTTCTTAGCATAGAATTGGCACCCCTCGCAAGAACGGTCTAGGTTGATGGTGTCGGAGACTGCGGTCGGCTAATAAAAACTTGCCTGAAGGCATTTCTGACAAGGGTCCTTGGAGCAGCGTGGTGGCCACAAGCCCCCGAGTGTAGGTCCTTGAGCAGCTTCCTTCCCTCCTCGATGGTGATGTAACACTGAAGGACCCCGGTAGGGTTTCGTCGGTAAAGCTCCTTGTTGTCGCCGTAGAGGACGTAGGTCTTGGCCCGTCGAGCGATGTGCCAAGCCTCGGTTCAATCCTCTGGGAGCTCCCCTCAAATAAGGTATTCAAGGAAGGGAGTGCACTAGTCCGGCTCGGGGGTGGGCCGAGGAGGCGACCCCTCGATCTCCATGACCTCGGCCCCAGTCGAGGGGGCCTCAGTAGGAGGGGGTCGACCCCTGTGTTGCAGCTCCTTCCCCTGCGCCTAGATCGACCGAGGGCTCATATAGGTCCTTCGAGAAAACGTCAGGTGGGACAGTACCTTGAGTCAACGCGATTTTGCCCAGCTCATCTGTGGCCTCGTTGTATCTACGGGCGATGTGGTTGAGCTCGAGGCCATAGAACTTGTCCTCCAACTTATGAACTTCCTTACAGTAGGCCTCCATCTTTGGGTCATGGCAGCTCGAGGCCTTCATGACTTGGTCGATCATGAGTTGCGAGTCATCACGAACGTCGAGGCATCGTACCCCGAGCTCAATGGCGATGCGCTGGCCGTTGACGAGGGCCTCATACTTTGCAACATTGTTAGAGGCTGTAAAGTGGAGTCGAATCACGTAGCGTATGTGGACTTCGAGGGGCAAGATGAAGGCAGGCCTACGCCCGCTCCCGTCTTCATCAATGACCCATCGAAGAACATTGTCCAGAGCTCTGCTTGGATCTGTGTGGGGGAAAGTTGCGTGTCGGTCCATTCGGTGATGAAATCTGCTAACACCTGGGACTTGATGGCCTTGCACGGTGCATAGGTGAGAGCCTCGCCCAAGAGCTCGACTGGCCACTTGGCGATTCTCCCAGCGGCTTCCTGGTTCTGGACTATCTCCCCGAGGGGGAAAGACGAGACCACTGTTATCGGGTGGCCAAGGAAGTAATGTTGGAGCTTGCGTCACTTGAGGACGATGGCGTAGAGCAGCTTCTGGATCTGTGGGTAGCCAATCTTGGTTTCTGAGAGTACCTCGCTAATGAAGTAAACCAGCTGATGGACGGGCAAGACATGCCCTTCTTCTTCTCTCTCAACAACTATGGCCGCGCTGACCACTTGGGTGGTTGCGGTGACATAGAGCAAGAGTGGATCACCAGGGTTCGGAGGTATGAGAATTGGAGGTGAGGTCAGCATGGCTTTAAGCTTGGCGCGGGCCTCCTCGGCTTTAGGGGTCCATACGAAGCGCTCTGATTTTTTCAAGAGGCGGTATAGAGGCAGTGCTTTTTCTCCGAGTCGTGAGATAAAGCGACTGAGGGTTGTGAGGCAACCCGTGACCCTCTGCACACCCTTGAGGTCTCGGATTGGACCCATCTTGGTAACTGCGGAGACTTTCTCGGGGTTGGTCTCGATACCGCGCTGAGAGACTATGTACCCCAAGAGCATGCCTCGGGGAACACCGAAGACACACTTCTCGGGGTTGAGCTTGATGTTCTTCGCCCGGAGGCATTTGAATGCAATCTCGAGGTCATTGATGAGGTCTTTGGCCTTCTTAGTTTTGACTACGATGTCATCGACATAGGCCTCGACCGTTGGCCCGATGTGTTCGTCGAAGACGTGGAGCATGCATCGTTGGTATGTTGCCCCGGTGTTTCGAAGGCCGAAGGGCATGGTTATGTAACAATACATGGCGAAGGGGGTGATAAAGGAAGTCATGAGCTGGTCGGACTCCTTCATCTTGATTTGGTGGTAGCCGGAATAAGCATCGAGAAATGAGAGAGTTTCACATCCCGCAGTTGAATCAACAATTTGATCAATACGTGGTAAGGGAAAGGGAACTTTAGGACATGCTTTATTCAAACTGGTATAGTCTACACACATCCTATATTTCCCATTCTTTTTCTTAACTAGTACATGATTAGCTAACCACTCGGGATGAGGAACCTCCTTGATGAAACCGGCCACCAAAAGCTTGTTGACTTCCTCCCTGATGATCTTGCACTTCTCCTCGTTGAAGCGGCGCAATTGTTGCTTCACCGGTTTGGACCCGGCTCGGATCTCCAAGGCATGCTCAGCGACTTCCCTCGGTATGCCTGGCATATCCGAGGGACTCCAAGCAAATATGTCAGCATTTACACGGAGAAAGTCGATGAGCACTACCTCCTATTTGTCGCTGAGGTTGGCGCTGATGATCAGCGCCCTCTCGTCGGAGCTGCTCGGGTCGAGGAGGATCTTCTTTGTGTCCTCGGTGGGCTCAAAGTTGCTGGCGTGGTGCTTGGGGTCGGGAAGCTCGGCAGCGAACGCCTCGAGGGTTGCCACAAGCATTGCGGACGCCTAGACGGCCTCCCCATTCTCAACGCACTCGACGTTGTAGTCGTATGCGTGCTCGAAGGAGGGGCCGAAGGTGATCACACCTTTAGGTCCTGGCATCTTGAGCTTGAGGTAGGTGTAATTGGGGACCACCATGAATTTGGCGTAACCGAGTCATGCGATGATGGCGTGGTACGTGCCGTGGAACTCGACCACCTCGAAGGTGAGCTTCTCCTTCCTGAAGTTCGCGGGAGTGCCGAATCAGACGGGGAGGTTGATGTGGCCAACGGGGAGAGCCTTCTTCCCTGGTACGACGCCGTGAAAGCCCCCGACACTCGGGCTGAGCTTTTCTCTTGGGACCCCCAGGAGGTCGAGGGTCTCTGCATAGATGATGTTGAGGCTGCTGCCTCCATCCATGAGCACCTTGGAAAGGCGAGTGTTGATGATGATGGGGTCGACGATGAGCGGGTACACCCTAGGTCGGGGGACATGGTCCGGGTGGTCCTCACGTCAAACGTGATGGCCATATCGGACCAATCGAGGTAGTGGGGAGTAGCGACCCGCGAGAAGAAGACTTCTCGACACTCCCTCTTGCGTTGGCATGGTGAAAGCCGGGTTCAGAGGCCCCCGTAGATCATGTAGCAGTCATAGACCTCGGGAAAAACCATCGTCCTTGTCACCGTCCTTTTCCTTGGGATTCTCCTTCTTGTCATCCTTCCCGAGGCCCACACTCTTGAAGTACTTCTTGATCATTCGACAGTCCTCGAGGTTGTAGTTAGCAAGCCCCTTGTGATAGGGCAAAACTTTTTCAGCATTTCGTCGAAGAGGCCCTTCTCGGGAGGACCTCAGGGCTTCTTACGCTCGGCGGCAGCCACGAGATCGTCGGGGGCGTCCTCGCGCTCGCCCCGCTGGTTTTTCTTCTTTTTGCCACCCTTCTTGGCACCCCGATTCGAGCTTTCGGGGTCTCCCGGCTTGGCCTCATGCTTGCCCTAGCCGTCGTTGAAGAAGGTGCCAACTGCCTCGTCGACGGCGGCGTAATTGGCCACGACATCCATCAACTCGTCAACGGTCTTGGGGGGTTGCACCCCAGCTCTCGTACCAGGTCCTTGCAGGTGGTCCCGGCAATGAAAGCCAGGGTCACATCATCATCGGCGATGTGGGGAAGCTCGGTGCGTTGCTTGGAGAAGCGACGGGCAAAGTAGCAGAGAGACTCTCCGGGCTTCTATTTGCAGATCTGGAGATCCCACTTGTTACCGAGGAGCAAGTAGGTTCCTTTGAAGTTCTACTCGAACACCCTGACGAGGTCGGTCCAGTCATGGATCTGGTCCGATAGGAAGAGGGGAGTTACCGAATGATGGCGTGGTCGCTGCGCGCTCCGCCCAATTGGCATGCCAATCTGAAGTCGGCTAGCCACAGCTTGGGCTTGGTCTCATCGTTGTACTTAACGAGGCTCATGGGGGGACGGAAGGGATTCGGCAGCGGTGTCCTCCAAATCGTCCAACTGAAGACTCGAGGGCCTGGCGACTTAGGGGACCGATGTCGGTCCTCGTCACTGTCGTAACACCCGCCCATGTGTGCACTATAGCCTCGTGCCTCGGCGTCACCGCTCTTGCGTCTGCGGTTCTCGTTGACGTCGGGGCATGCGTCTCGAGGCTCGTGGTCATCGTGGATGCGTTCATGGACGGGGATCGCCCTCTTTGGTTGGGTAGAGTCCACTTGATGGATCGAGCCCTACCTCTCATGTCGAGACGGTTCGGGGGGTTGCCCCGAAGTCGCCCCCTGATGTCTCGAGGCCGAGATTTTGTCCTGCTGTGCAGCGGCTACCTCGAGGAGGCCCTGAACCTCCTGCTGGATGCACCAGGCTTCGGGGTTCGAGGGGGCCGTCATGTTGCAGAGAAGCATGGTCTCGGCGACGACGTTCTAGCTGGCACGGTTGAAGATGGGGCGCTCAATCGCGTCCCCCTGACAATTTTTCGATGGACTTCTTAGGCTCTGGCTCGAGCCCTTCTGTCGGGCGGATGTCCGCGCTCCTGTTCGAGTGTCCGCTCGAGCTGGCATAGACGCTCCCGATCCTCATCGAGCTTGGCTCGCATCTCCCGGACTTGCGCGAGCTGGGCATCATGGGTGTCCTGGGGCACCCGCGTGTCATTTGGTGCAGCAGGTGGCTGCTCCTCCTGATCCACCGCGCCGAGGGTGCCTCCTACTGTAGTCGTAGTTGCGGGGTCGACGGTGTCGTCGCTCGATGCGACGGCTTCGCCGATGTGGAAGAACTTGCACGTGGGGTCATAGTGGTCGAAGTCGGAGTCGGGGTTGACGGAGTAGAAGATGGGGAACTGCCCCCGACGCTCCTCCTCCAGCTGTCATCACATTGTGCCGAGGGTATAGCGCCTCGGGCCAGAAGTCTCTGAGGAATCTGGACGCCCAGAGGCCGGTGTAGGAGTCAGCAAGTGCTCGATGGTCCGAAGGACATGTCCTAGGAGGTCTTCATACACGCTCATGTTGGTGCTCACCAAGGAAGAGTACAACTTGGCAGTGTTGTTTAGACCAAACTAGAACAGGCGACGAGCCTCGAACAGCCCGTGTGGGAGCAGATTGGTGGCATTGGAGCCGCGGCCGTAGAAGAAACCACACTCAGTCCCCTCGGCGAGCGCATAGTGGTGATGAAGTTGGGGTCGCCGCCAAGACCTCCCGGCTCCTCCAATCCCAGGCGTAGGTCTGCCAGGTTCCCAACCAGGGACCTTGTGTCCTCTACCGGGGACGAGGAAGCTGGGGTGGATGTCGACCCAGAGCGACGATGGTGACTGCGCTGGCCACACCTTCTCCTGGGCGGGGAAGCGTGGTGATGAGACCGACGAGGGGCCCGTTGCGGGACCGGGACTGCTTCTGCTCGGATTTCCGATTGAGAGCAGGACCATGTCATGGTCGTGGCCTAGTGACATGAACTCCAAACTCCTGAACCAGATCACCGTAGCGAATGAAAGCGATGGTGCGGAGTCTGCCATCCGAAAAATGGCGGGAAGCGGTGGTGACACGCAGGTCCCCCTACTTGGCGCACCAACTGTCGGTGTCGGGACCCGGGGGTGCCCTAAGCCGACGAGTAAACGTAACTGTGTGTTCCCTAATCCGGATGGTGATGCAAGATGAACACATAATTTTTATCCTGGTTCGGGCAAGAGAAGGCCCTATGTCCAGCGGGGGGAGAAGACTTGTATTATCTTGCACCGAAGTGCTTGTACAGGGGAAAATACAAGCAAGCGAGTGAAAATAGGGGTGAAGAGAACGAGACTGAGCTAGGACTTGAGCGTTTCGGGCTCTTGAAGCTCTCTCTACAACGAACCCGGCGTCCCCTTTTATAAACCAAGGAGAGGCATGGGTGTACAGGAGTTCTAAAGCTGTCGTAGGTGATGACGTCAAGGGGGATGCCGATCACGTCGTAGCCGCTGTAGAGGCGTGCGCCGGGCATGGCTTGCCCTGTAGCGACGTGCTTGGAATCGATGGCTGTCCTCCCGGGCATCATGGTGACACCGCAGGTGGTCAGTGAGGGACCCGTGCTCATGCACGGGCTTGCAGATCCCTGTAGGCGTCGCGTCCGGAGTTGTTGGGGCGCTGACCGGAGGTGTCAAAGTCTGAATCGAGGGGTGGCTGATGATGTTTGAGGCTTAGTCGAGGGGTAGCCTTGGGGGTCGAGGTCGGGTGGATAAGATCGAGCCCCAGGGCATCCGAAGCTGGCGGCTGTCGCATAGTGCGTCGAGGGGGCATCGGAGGTGGAACAGTGCTAGGCATGGTGCAACAGTACCGGGCAAATCACCGCTCGTCCAGGGATGGGAGGTAAAGTAGGATTCGACCGCTGTACCCGATCACTGTAACACCGTTGTAGCCATGTGGTTAGGCAGGAGTTGGTGGGAGCATTAAATGCGCTGACTTCCGTACAGGGAGTAGGTGGATCGAGGGGGGTAGTAGTAATCGATGGGGGGTCATCCGCTTGGATGGACTTCCGTCACTCGAGGTCGCCCACCGAACTGGAGTCGGCCTTGTCTCGGGCGGTATCGCTCGTGGGCTAGCCTGGCATAGCTCGGTGTACGCTGGTGGACCCGTATCTCTGATTATGGGCTTCTTTGATGATTTTAGGGTTTTGCTGTTAAGGATTAATCCTTCTAGATATCGAGGGTTTAGGGTACCCTCTATCCAGGTACCCGACAATTACCAAGACTTAAGCCAACACACAGAGAAGTACTCAATAAATCAGAATTGCTTTGAGAAGCAAAGGATCTTGCTGGTTTACCTTTCTCCAGGTTCTGACTTTTTTTAAGTTCCTGCGCTTTTTGCAGCACAGTCAAAGCATCATCATTACCCCGCCTGGGCCTAGGGATCCTTTCCACATGGCCCATTTTGTCTTCCTCTTTATGATTCTTCTTAATTTCTTGGTCAACAATTGCTTCAGACAACAGTCCAGCATCAACCAGAGAACTCCCCACATCATTCTTTTCCTCTTCATCAACGTCATCAAGCAGGTCACTTTCCTCATCAGAATGTGGACAAGAAAAATGAAATTCTCTAATTGTACTCAGGCCTCAGGGTCAGACGAACATAGCGATATATGAATTGCAGTGGGCAGCAGTGGATTGATGGACGTTCTGCCACCATGTCAAGAACTGAAGCTCTCTCTGGGGGGTTCGAGAAAAAAATACTGCAAGTTCTCTGCCGTAATTGGAGAACTACAAGTGGACTGAACTGAAGAAACAGTGCGGTCGGCTGTTTGTTCAGTCCATAACTATCCTAAGACTATTCGTACTCATAGATTTCTATATTCATACTCTACATATCCTAATCATCAAGATTCTCTACTCTAAATTTATTTCTTCCGCACCCATCCAAACTTCGTATGCATCTTCTATACCACCGTGGGGCCCACACATCAGATTTTTTTTCTTTTTTCTAATCCTCCCTCCCTCCACACTCTCTCTCCCCACTGCTCCCTTCCCCAGCGTCGCGCGGCCATGGACGGCGACGGCACCGGCGCCTCCCAAGCGAGGGCATGCGCGGCCACGCGCGGCGAGCGCGGCGGCGATAGCACGTGGCCATGGATCCCGTTCGCGCCTGATGAGGGCACCCCACCCGTGCCCACGGTGCCCGAGATGGCCATGCCACCGGTGGCGCCCGTGGTGGAGCCGCCGGTGCCGATCCGGATTAGGAACCAGGCGCGGAGGAGCAGGGTAAGAAGGCGAGGGGGCGGGGGCGGGGGTGGAGACGGGGACACGGAGGGCGAGGTCGACGGCGGACCCGGCCCCGGAGGTGGTGCTCCCGCTGCTGCGCTTCTAGGAGTGGCTCGCGTGGGCGGTATCCTCGCCGATGAGATAGGGATGGGGAAGACCATCCAGGCCATCTCGCTCGTCGCTCGATGACGCGGCCGAGTGGCGCACTCGGGCGCCAGGCACCATGGAGTACAGCTTGCTCCGCGCCGTGGAGGTCACCGGGAGCGAACGCACCGCCGACGCCGGCACCGGCGCCGGGCGCCTCCGTGCGCGACTAGGCGCGGTGCCAGGCGGGTGAGGGGATGTGGCGGCCGGCACCAGCGTGACCGAGCGACGACAGGGGCGAGCGAGGCGGTGGGCCTGCGCGGCTGCGCGACTGGGTGCGTGCTCTCTCTCTCTCTCCTCTTTTGCATGCTTCGTGGGCCCTCAGGGTGCGGTAAAGATGGCCGCTACTGCCCCAAATTTAACGCATGTGCTCGCCTAGCGCATCCTTTACCGCTCGCCGGGGCAGCACTTTTACAACGCTAAACGACGCTGTATGCAGGTAACGCACTCCTTTGACGTTCCCATTGCGGGTAGTCTAAGTATATTCAGAGAACTTGAGGCCTTGACATTTGACACAACAGAATGACACACTGGTAGTCAGTGTCTGGTTGGTAGCCAAGACATGGCTGATCTCTGCTGGGTTGGCCAAGTCAAGGTAGCAGAGATATTAACGCGTGGTGTCCACTCCAATCTGACTAACGATGATCGGTAGCATGACGGCAACAAATGGAGACGGACGACCTGCGGGAAGCCGTCGTGGCCGAGTATGGCGCTTCCGGTTCCGGGCCACGGCCCGGCCACGCATCGACGCTACGGCCCATCAGCAGTGGTAGGGAGCGAGCCCACCAGCCGTGGAGCTAGCGAACCCCCAGCTAGCCCAAGGACAGCACTGAACTTATTTCCTTGGACTTGGATGTGCTACTCCGATTCAACAACTTTTTCCTAGAGTAGACGTTCATGTGATTGTCAGTAATCTGTAATATGGAAATGAGAATATATTGTCCTTACGCCATCACACGAAACATGCTTTTCGCAAAGGCCATACTAAGATATTATTCTTATTTCTGGACTTATAAGCCCTATAATAGCTAAGCACATTTTAGCACGCATCAACACAATAATATTAGAGTGAAGGAGACCCCACATTCAGTGAGGGTCTAGAAATTATGAGATAAATCGAAAAAATAAGCATTATAGGATTTATGATGATCTAACGATCTAAATTTAGAAGCAAAATATTATTCTCCATAGAATGTACATTTCGTTGAATATGTTTTAAATTCAGTTGCACAATATAATAGCCGGACTTCTGACGGAGCGAAGCGGAGGCCCGTCACCGGGAGGCTTGGGCCGGAGTTAGGGTTCCACTGTGTCTGATTCATTCATTCTCTTCTAGCCGCCGCACGGCGTCTGTAACCCGACTCTCGATAATAGTAAGCAGTATTTGCTAGCTGGCGCCCGTGGTTTTTCCCCTTCGTATTGGAGAGATTTTTCACGTTAAATCTTGTGTCTCACTGTGATTTGATCTTTGTGTTCTTTGTGATTTACCGCCGTCATTCACATCACATTTAAATAAATTTTCTTTGTTG
The DNA here is from genome assembly GCA_023333625.1 of Bothriochloa decipiens. Classification (NCBI taxonomy): domain Eukaryota; kingdom Viridiplantae; phylum Streptophyta; class Magnoliopsida; order Poales; family Poaceae; genus Bothriochloa; species Bothriochloa decipiens. The sequence continues at coordinate 59,467,280 of CM041632.1, forward strand.
CCATGTTCTAAATTAAAGTGATTTAACCTTAGAAAAAAAAGACCAACACATACCATAATCAAGTAATATTACCATAGATATATTTTTGAAATGTTTTCCTATTTTGTGACATAATCAAGCAAAGCTTCGGACATCATTGACTTATTGATCCAAAACTTGTTGTAATTCATGTTTTATCGTTCAATTTTCTTTCAGCCTTTTTTCTTCCTAATCTCTGGACTGTTTTGTGTAGCCCTCTTTTACTCAAAAATAAATTTTTCATAGGGTGCAAACACCTCTAGTTACATAAAAATATGCTACATTTCAGAATGGAGCTAGGGAGTATATATAGAGATATCCGCATGCATCTGAATATGCCTAAGCGCGCCGAGCAAAAATTAAGTAATATATTTTTTGTTCCCGTACGCAAAACTTTGATGGGTTGTTCGATCGGCTCCCGTTACTAATAATAGCTTTCACTTACCTAACTGCGCCCTGAGTCCCCGACACTAAAATAGTGAAACTTTGATGAGCACTTGAGCAGAATCGCATCGGAGCTGTGCATATCATGCACATATGTATTAGGTCCTGCTTTGAGCTAGTTAGATAGCTAGCTGATCGAAGATGGTGATTAGAGAACAATCGCTTAAAGGGGAAAAAGAAATATCAGGCTAATAAATTAAAGCAGCAAGCTCAGGAACGTGCTATCGCAAGAGAATATATCCAAAAAGGGCGAAAGAGGCCATGTTCGATTATGCTCAATCCCACTAACACAAATTCTCCTTGCAACTTCCTTTTGGGACGGAATCGACCACACATACATGCATGGGCAACAAGGTTAAGTTGATGCATGTGCACTTTCATTTGCTTTCTTTTTGTTTTTTTCCTTTTATTTCCCAGTGGATGGAATATATATATTTATTCATTTTGTGCATGTGTGTGTCTGTGAGAGAGAATGCATCCAAGATTTTATCTTTTCGTCGCTTAAATTAAACCAAATTAATAAAGCAATTTCAGACGTCTGATTTTGATCATCTGTGGTTGGAACCTCCTGTTTAGTGTTGGTACTACACAGACAAGTCGATCTTTGGACAGGTAGAGGTAGAGGAGCGAGGAAGGGAGCAAGACACGGCATTCCCTTATTCCCCTTGTGTCTTTCATTATTTTCTGCTTTCTATCTCCTGTGGAAAGGGACAGGCAGAGGCCGGCAGGCAACAAAGAGATCGAGAAGCAGGAATTGAATTATTATATGCGCAATGCACAAGCATTGCGATATACTACGTACTCTGCATCTTCTTGAACCCGCCGTATCTGCTAATATTTATACGCTAGCTGTTGTTGCTTAATATCGTATCATCTCTACACAAACCTGACCAGAACCTATCTATCTACAGATACGAAAAAATGTTGTACATGATCTCAACTTGTTGAGCAACTGCATGCAACCTGTAAGCTAAAGCTAGCTGTATGTGTGTGTGTGTGTGTGTGTGTGTGTGGTGTGTGTGTGGGGGTGTGTGCGTGTGTGTGTGTGTGCGTGTGTGTACGCATGCTGTCTGCAACTTAATGTAATATAAATCAATATATGGATGCTAGTTAGCTAGGCCTAATTAAAAACGACTTGAATATATGGAATCTGTTGGAGTGTTTCTATCAGCTAATAGGTCGATGATGTCCCTAAATAAATTAAATTAATTTCTACAATTATCTTAAGTCAAAGTATTTATATGTTTAGTTGAATTCATATAAAAGCATGTAAATATCTATGATATCAATCAAATGAGTTTATTGAAAAAAGTATATTTTAAGATGCACTTCAAATTATAAGTCATTTTGACATAAATTTGCTATGTATCTAGACATCACATTATATCTAAATACATAGCAAAATTAATGTACCAAAAAAATCAAAACGACATATAATTTATAATGGAGGAAGTATCTAATAATGATACTAGTTTGTTCTCATAAATTTTGGTGTTATTTTCTATAGCTAAATTCAATTAAACTCTAAAATAATTCAACTGGCGATAACTAAAAATTAATCTATTTAAGGATGGATGGAGTATACAAATAAAAATAGATGAATATAGCTCCATGGAGAACCTTCGCTTTACCTAACTAGTACTCAATGGTGATCGATCAAGAGAGTTTTATGAAGAATGGTAAGGCATATGTCCTCTTATTAGTACAAGGATTCAAATCTGCAACCATAAAAAGTAGCAATATACCCTAGAAAAAAGAACTCCATTAGCTCGTGTAGACATATATGATCAGACAAAGTGCAGAATAAGCATCTCTTTTTGCATTGCATCAGAGAAAGATATCATATTCCAAGCATACACATCCCTCCCTGGCACCTATAGCTGCTAGTTATTAGGTCCTACTGTCCTAGGATCGACCCCCCATACTACGGTGTGATCGATATAATCTGATGAAAGCCAAGAATCTCCATGTCTAATGAAGTAATGATGGATAGATAGAGCTAGAATGGGAATCAAGAATATGTATATGATGATATTGCTGCCTGTCCGTATGTTCTTATTACCTATATATGGATCGGAATAACAAACAAATGAATCTTAGGGTTGAATCTCAGCTCTATTTGCTAGTCATCTAATAATAAAATAAAAATTCCTATTTGGCCAAACTGCTCTGTCTTTTCAAGATATAGGTTTTGCGATGTGACTAGATGTGTGTCCAGTAAAAACTATATGTATCTACAAAAAAAATTAGAATTACGTACTTATAATTGGAGTTGAGAAAATTTTAAGGACAAGCTAATAACATACATGATAAAAATTAAAATTGTGTACATGAAGACAAGGGCGTACGGATTCGTGCATATATACCCCACATGTTTATGATGCACAATGTATATGTTCATGTGACACCTATAAAACTAAAACTAACGAGTACGAGTACTCCTAATAAGTTTGATCTCATTTGAAAATCTTACCGTGTGATGGTCTACCTATATGCAAAGCAAGCCTATGCATCATGTAGGGCCAAATGCAAATTCTATGCACTCTTGCAAGTCGTTTGTCTTTCTCTCTCATTATCTCACTCCATCAGAAATTAGCTTCTCAATCTCATTATCTAATTGGTTCTTACATTCCCCAAGGGTTGTTCTTTGCCAACCATATATATTATGGAGTCACTAAGGGTTGTTCTTTTAATCCATAGGAAAATTAATTATATCGAACTAATCTTGACGGACTATCATTTACGACGATACATTATTATTATATAGGGTTACATATGTTATAAATTCATACACAATTACACACTTTTTTGGGTGAGAAGTTATAAACGCCTTTTACTTATAAGGCAATACCCTCATCATTGGAGCGGAAAATCTATTACTCTGGTCACCAATGTATATGATGGTAGCTTTCACTAAAACCCAATAACTTTAGAAGCTTTAACCACGTGGAGGTTAGAAATGATATAATGGGTAGTAGATTTGTGCTGAATAATACTTTCATAATAGTATACACTTACTAGGTATTATAACTATCATAATAAAAATGATTGTTAGTCATGACACACTTCAAATACTAAAAACTAAATAATATCATCTTTTTTAACCAAAGGGATTGGTGTTTTAAATAGCGAGCTAAAGCCCATGGTTACACACCAAAAGAGATTAATTAGGTCGATCACCCAAGTGCGTGCTACATATTTTCATCATTGGAAATTATTTGCGCCCATCACTTCTCTGCTACCACAACTTGATGTGCACCACACTACCATTTTTGGTAACATATTAAAAACTCACCCATCGTTCGTAAAGTTTCTCTTTTGGGCAATCCATAACTCATAATAAGGACTTTGAGACAAATGTACAACATGTGGAAAATGTTTGCATTCACATAGACTAAGACAAAAATGCCCAAACATGTTCAATGTTTGCATCAAGTATAGATGTTAAGCCTTACCTTAGTCATAACCTTTAAAAAGAGACACACCGTCCTTTTTCTATGTCATAGGATCTTTAATAGAAGATAAGGTTTTGAGAAACACTTGGTTTACATAAGGATAATTCAGTTTTAAGTTTAGTCCACTCCAACTTGTTTTTTAGTATATGGTCCCTTTTTATTGTGCATGTAAGAACAATGTATGAATCAAATTTTAGGATAAACTATATAATTACAAATCAATTAAAACATTGTCTTTTTACATGATTTATATGGAGAGAACTTAAATTAATAGCATACAGATATGTTTTGATGCACTTATGACATGACAACATTTGTTTAAATATCACTACGTGGTTCACAATAATCATATCAATCAACTTATTCCTTCAAACAATGTAGTTTGAATTCTACTTGAAAAAGATTACATCAACAATAACAATAAATAAACAATGTTTGTGCTCCAGAAAGAAAGGAATTATGAGCTTGTTACTAAGTTGATTTCTCCATTATGCATATTAGTACAAATTAACCAAAGGAAAAATCAGCATCAATTTAGAAAGTGAAAGAAATTAATAGGGTTAATGTACATGCAAACAATACCACCACTTTTTACAATTGGAAAATAGGTAGTACGAATAAAAAAACTGTGATAAACCGTGAACTGATTATAGTTGTACTTGATTAAGGTGCTCTAATAGTACATCTAGCGGCCCACACATGATCCCTTCAATGTCAGCACGAACAATACCTTTCTCCCATCGATCTTTCGTTCCTCTTCTCTTTTCGTTGGCCATTTTGTCTCTTCTGCCTTGGAGAGCTCACACAATTAACTAAATTTATCCTCATTTTTTATTGAGGGAGATCTACAGAGATCTGTTTTTTCTCCGTTCTTTCCCCACTATAGTAGGAGTACATTCTCCAAGAAGCAACACTGCATATTGAAGCAGACAAAAAAACCGCCATTCCAGTGAAAGTGCTTGTGGTTAGTGTTCCTTTAGCACTCATCGCCACTATTTACCAGTTCTGTTGCTACTATCCATGATGATCTTGGTTGTCAGGTGGCCAGTACGGGTAAGGCCATTCTGTCTCTTGGGGGTGAGCAATTGAAGTTTCCTACAATAGAATAGGAAAAAGAGGGTCAAAAAGATCGAAACTTCTAGTGTTTCAATGGAGTGCAACAGTTGAACAAGTGCAAAAGGTGATATCGCTTGAAAGAGCGAGAGAGCAGATGCATATGCTAGCAGTGATCAGTGAACAACAAAATGCAACATATGTAAATGTATGAATGGTTAAGATCACGTTCAACATGACATAGCTGTTAGACCATGGCACCATGCAATATAGCTTCTAATCATCAGGGTGTTCTATATAATATATAGCTAAACTGATATCTTGACAAGACTATCCCGGGAGACGTACTGTAACATGAGAGCATGTGCATGCATGGTTTTCGTGTGAACCCACTCATAAAAAAGCAGTACAAGAGAAGACACAAATGATATTGCCCCCTTTTCCTTGGCACTTTTCTCTGAAGAGATAACAGTAAAAAAACTCATATAGTCTGAAAAGAGAGGAGGCTACCGACACGGAGAAAAAGCCCTCGTTTTCACGTATATGGTCATGAAAGCAAGGAAAGTATGGTCTTGTTTTTACTCTGGTCTTTGGTCTCTCCTTTGGCACCGAAAAGCAAAGCAAAGGGTGGTCCTTGTTTGCAGATATTCATGATGTTTCTTCTACTCACTGTGAGTACAACAGTCTATAGATCTCTCTCTCTCTCTCTCTCTCATACACACACTACAGTCTACAGATCTCTCTCTCCCTCTCTCTCTCTTATGCATGCTGTAAAAGCACCTTAAATAAATAACCAATATAAATAGGGAACCAAATGGGAGGAAAAAGCTGTCATGGTGAGGGCTAGTTTCAGAATGCTAGAACGACAAAGAGACTACGGGACCCCACAGTGAAGTTTCCTCAGGACCACCCCCCCTGGTACAGTCTTTCTTCTCCTAGGCCATCCCCTCACCTCGCCTGCATGAGAACATGCATGCAGCTTTGCTGCCTATACATACAAAATAATCAATATGACATGAATGCACACTATTTGGTCTCGCTGATCACAAGTTATACAAAGATCAAAATTGGATGGAGGGAGTATCTTATTAGGGAGAAAAATTAAAAGTAACATAGTGATAAGCACAGTATATACGAAAGATAATGTTCATATGCATGTCGAATAGTTAGATGTCTGCACACATTCTAAATTCTTCAGACATATAAGAGCCTATGTTAATAATATTGTCGTTGTGATGTAGATCCTACTACTACTACCATGTTTGCACACAGTTTAAAAAGAACTGAAAGAAATTAGCTTACTCCTTTTGTGCTTGTGGACGACGTGCATCCCATTATCAGTTCTTCCAAACCGGCAGACCTGCGGTCAAGCTTTTGTTGTGGCTGTTGCTGTTGGTGCTGAGGCTGTTGTTGCATGTTCTTTGTTATAATAATGTTGAAATGGAACAATAACTAAAGCAGTGTTCTTGTAAACAAAATAATTAAAGTAGTGTTTCAGTAAAGAACCAAGCTAACTAAAAGCTAAAGAAACTATTGGAAAAAGTATATATATGGCAATGGAACAACAGTTCTTTCTTTACGAGCTTAGGCCAATATGTATGTCTACAGTAGACTCAAATCAAATGAAATCTCCAAGGATATGATACTAAAATGGTTGGTGTTGCATCAATATCTTCAAACAAAAAACATCATGGGACTGAATTACAAATGTATGTGGGAGTGAAACATGGAAATTTGAACATTCTTCATGTCTAGATCTAGTTTAATGTGTCATTCACGTATACATTATTTTCCAGGCATGCATGCATTTCAGTACTGAGCACAGGTGAAAATTACTAAATACACATACAAAACAGTGAGTATATTTTAGTGATTTATTGCACATGTATCTGTAAAAATTAATAGTGCAATATTAGAACTGAAAAGATTTTTGTACTTCATACACGATGTGCTGTAAGAAAACCTTGATGGTTGTGTACCAAAATTATCTAGAATTTTTGTAAAACAATAATACTACTATCTTATTTTCTGTCAGAAAAATATATTGTGCTAGCTAGGATTGTGTATACGTACAAGGAAGCAAAGATAGCCACTCCAAGGCTCTTAACATTGTCCATTTTGGTAACAAAACATACTTTTCTAAAAAAAGGAAAGAAAAGAAGAATGAGAGAAATATGAGCCACCATTCAATTAAAGGAGGAAAAAGGTGTCGCTCGAGGATGGGAAGATGGAAAAAAGAAACAACTAAGACATATCAAAATTAAGAAAACACGCATGCATGTAATTTGGCCATTCCAAATTTAGCTTGTGTGCAATCCAACTATACAAGCCCAACATGCAAGACCACCTTAATTTTTTTTTCTAGCAAATGCATTAAAGAAACAAAACAAGCCAATACGAATTAATCACCTGAAATTTGTCATGATGATGGAGAAGGATTGCTGGCACATGGAACTGATCATGATCGAGAACAACTGATGTGTGCTGCATTGCAGGTGGCACTATAGTCGAGACGGGGTTCGATGGCCTACTGATCAGGAAAGCTGTAGCAGGCACGGCCGTCGTCGTCGCGAGCACTGGGCCGTGTGGCTGCTGCCCCTGGCTGGCATTATGCGGATCTGATCGTCCAAGCTGATTAGATGGCACCTGATCACCACCTATACCAACCTGCTCAGTACAAATACGCGTAATTATCTTATTAGCGGTCAGAATACACACATGTACAGTTACACGATTAACTACACTTATCTTATTTTTTCGTGAACAAGAAAATATATAAGAAACATCAATTATTCAAAGAAAATTTATTGGTAGTTTTTGCTTTCACGGTGGGTGGATGCCTGGATGGTTCCTAGCTAGGGTTGCTTGCAATATGAGTAAAATGATGTGAGGATTCGAACTACTTAAAAGGGTCCATACTCTGTGATGTTGTAGCTCATCTTTCGCTTTAGATTGGCACGTCCTACATTTGGTCAGCTACCAAGACACCCATGCATATATATGCAACAAGCTAGGAAGCTCATCTAATCAAACAGAAAGTAGATATATCCATATACCAAAAGAAAAATAAAGGGAAAAATAAAAATCATGCATGGGTGCATGGGAATGGATCGATGCTGATCTGCATGATGTTCTCCCCAACCTAACCAGCAAGGCAGCAACAGTTTCACATACACACTTTGACTCAATTCCGGCCCAGTCCAGTCATATATGTACTTACAGAGCTACTGAAGAAGAATGGTGGTTACGTTTGTTACCTCCTGATCGAAGGTTTTACTGAAAGGCGTGAAGCTGAAATGGTCAGCCTGCTTCATATGCTGCTGCATCTCGACGGCCGTGGTGACTGTGTATCCGGTCGGGTACGATGTCGCTGACACCTCGTGATCCCTAGACGAGCAGCTGCCACTGCCACTATCCCTCCTATGCTGCTCCTGCACCGCCGCTGTCGTTGCTGCCATGGCAGTGGCAGCAGCGCCCCGGTCCGAGGACCAGCTGCACTGCCTGGGTTGTGTCTGGTAGAAGATCTTGCACACCACCAGCTCACCCTCCTTCTCCTCTTCTAGGTCGCCGAGGTGGTACTGGTGCATGACCCAGTTCGTTTTCTCCGGCTTGCGGTGCTTGCCGAAGTTGGTGTACAGTACCAATATCTTCTTGCAGCCCTTCTGCCGGCCGTTCACCATCACCGGCCGTGTCTTGCCAGTCTTGTGCCACCTCGTCTCCCCCTTGTGGACATCGCACTCCGTCTGTATCTTCCTTCTCTTCCTCGTGCCCGTTGTGTAGGCCTTGGACGGCCGGTGGAAGAAGTGCTTGCTTAGGCCATCCCTCGTCACACCTGATGATGATCATCAGCACATGCAAGGCATATAGATGCAAGAACTGTGTTAGAAACTGAGAGCTGGTGGGTGGCCAATGTTTCTTGAAAGATGCAGCAAACCTGTGGAAAAGATAAGAGTAAGAAAGAAAAGAAACCTATTTGGAAACTTCAGAAGCATCTTACCATCATGACAGAGAGGAGAGAGGTAGATCAGGGTAGGCACAACTTTCCATAAACAATAATTCTCTTTGCATATACTCCTACCCAAGAGCACATGTAGAGAACACTAAGAATAGAGGGTAGAGCACATCGAGAACAAGGGAATATATGCCATATCCCAAATCCAAACCATGGCACATAATTCATGGGGAACAATCCCAACATACAATATATCACTCCATGAAAAGCAAAGCTTGAAAAGCCAGGAATATATGTCTGTATAAGTATATATTGTTCAGAAATATTTGCTCATGTCTTTGCTTATTAGATAGAGCTCACTCGCTCACCTGGAAGTTTCTCGGGGTGGGTGTAACATATGCCGTCCTCCCCGTCTATCGTGGGTATGAACTCGTCGATGAGAGGGTGAGATCTCGAGCCTTCATCCCTCACTTTCGCCTCGAGGTGCTCGATCAGCTCCTGGTCAGTTGGATCGAACTTGACGCCTGCTGGCAGCCCCACCCAATCCTTGTTGCAGTTACAGAAATTAATCCCATCAAAACAAGTTGCACCACCAAGTGTAGTATGGTACTGAGGCTAGCTGAGGGGGCGCAACTGTGCGCACAAGATACGAAGGCAAAACGAAATTGTCAACTTGACAGTTGACACATGTACTTATTTACCACATACCGGTTTGCTGTCGATTTTCTCGCCGCAGTGGGGGCAGTGCTTCGCGGTGGAGATCCGGTGTTCCTCGAGCTTCTCGTTGATGAGCTTGGAGCTGCTGCTGTGCCCCCTATTCATGTCGTCTGGTTCATACGCGGCACCAGGAGGCAGTGCGCGCGCATGAATAGTAGTAGGAGGAGAGGGATGATTCTTGTTTCTCCGTCTTGCTGCGCTGCGAAGTAAAATCAAACAAGCATATATGGTCATCAAGCAAAATTCAGCAAGAACACGAGATGGATCGATCGAATCAAACAAGCAAGTGAACGAAGGCAATAGAAGAGAGCAAACCGAAGAGCAAGTCGGAGGAGCAGTGGTAGACAAGGGGTGCAAAGGAGAGAGCGAGCAGTGAGGGAGAGGGGTATACATATAAAAAAAATCGAGGCAGGCAGGCAGCTGCTTTCACCGGTTTAATACATGAGAGCAGAATTCCTGCCTACTTTAACTGAAGCCCACCCCCCTAGTCCTTGAGGAAAAGTTAAAGGGCCCCTCTCCTCCCAAGCCCTCTCTCTCTCTCTCGCTCTCGCTTAAGCACGACACAAGACATGGACACCTTTCATCTATGCTTGATTAATTATAATTAAACTGACCGTAAGATGGTGCCATGGCATGCATCTTTGCCTTAGAGGTTTTACTGTTGCCCCAAGTGTTTTTTATTGGGCTTTCAGACTTTCAAAGTTCAGGGATTGTCTGGCTGGCAAGCTAGGACAAGCAAAAGCAAAAGGCATATGAAGAACCGCTGCCTCACCATACCACACACCACAGCTGTTACCGCAGATTCCACACCCTGCACTGCACTCACTCCCACGCGGGGAGAGAGAGAGAGAGAGAGAGAGAGAGAGGAGATTGTATCTGCTACTATCTAGCCAGTAGGCTCAAGGTAGGTAGCAGCATTAGCATGGATGCATATATCAAACACGCAAATCCGAGTATCTGACATCAGCAACGAGTAAACCACTTGGGTTATCCAGTGCACAATGTAAGAAAAGGGCCTAATAATCAAGGTTCACATAAAGTAAACATGTGAGCATTGGTTAAGGGATTTTTCTTTTGTCATTATTGTTATTTTTTTTTTCATCTAGCTTGCATTGCATGCATGGGATGATGGAAAGGGGAAATTTCTTTCCACTGCACAATAATGAAGTTTGCAAATTGCAGGAGCAAGATATAACAGAGATAATGTCTCACATGGGCATATGGAGGAGGCCTTGTGCTCAAATGATGATCCTTTTTGCCATGAGAGTGCGTGATGCTGGAGCTGGACACAGAGAGAGAGAGAGAGAGAGAGAGAGAGAGGTGAATCCCAGAGCTTGCTTCCTACCCAAGGCAAATGGAGCAGTACAACACTTGATGGACCCCAACAGCTCGAATACTAGTAGTACTACAAACTGGGTATAGAGGATATAGAGCACATAAAAAATATGCGCCTGCTGCATGCCTGGACAAAGGAGCAACCTTAGCTTCTCCTACAAACATCGAAAATTCATGAGCATTTATAGATATATGTAAGCTTTTTAATAAACACTAAAATGCATTGTAATGAGCTAATAGAAATAAACTGAAATTAAACCACTAGCCAAGGATAAAGAGACAACTACATTCGTCTAATTTCCTATGCAGAAGGACGCATGGCCAATGTAGTTTTTCAGGCAACGGAGAATGCCTCCACGGACGGTTAAACCTAAGCATTTTTGCCTATGTTACCGAAAGTTGCGGCACAGCAGATGATAGAAGCCACGAGTAAGCAAGACGTACTGCCAAAGAGAATCTTGCCACATCTCCTTGTCTGGTTGTACCCGTGACATGTGGAGTTTTCTGGTAAAAAAAAAAAAGAAGAGAAAATTTGGCAATTTTTTTCCTGGATAAGGAACTTCACTGATAATCAAGAGGAGTTTACATGAATGTGATGAATTAGATCCCGGACAAGAGTGCACTTCTAATTTAATAACAGGATGCTGATTCTGATGTTCAAAAGTAGCACAAGAAAATGTGGGAGAAATACTGCACACGGGAAAAAGAGGAGTTTGCTGTAGAGCACTAGTAACTCGATCAATCGACGGATTATATATAAATCCTCCACAGCATGTTTACTTGGTCCAGAACATATATCATATAACATTTATCTCACTTTCATTTTTAACGGTGGCAAAAGTGTGTGATTTCAAAAACAAATTTAGGGGTTACTTTTTATTATCTTTTCTAATGGTAGATATGTGTAACTTACATGTAAGTTTACATGGCTGTTCTAAATTATTTTTGATAATAGTGATATATAAGTGGTGCAAATTTAGGGGGGAGGCTCCTTTATGTGTCTAATAAGATGCAAAACCAAGTGGCTAATTTATGTATTTTTAAGTGGATATTTTTTCTAGAAAACTGATACTGATCTTCAGAATTAGCACAGGAAAATACAGGAGGAACACCACAGGCCCGCGTTATCTGCGTGCGTGGCTAAGTTTGCTTCAATGGTAGTACTAGTAACTTGAATGCACAAGGCACAGATCACAATCGACTGGTTGTCTGAAGTCCGAAAAGATGGGGCCCAGGCGCCACTTGCCCGGCCCGGCACCACCGTTCAGCTATCCCTGTGGCTCCCCTCCCATGTATGGAGACCCCAGACGGCGGCGGAACAGAGTATGAACCTGACCAGACCAGCGGCAGGGCCCCACTCGCAGAGGGCCGTAGGGTGGTCCACCCTGCTCGGACCGACAGGTATCATATGCCTGAGGTCTAGATTAAGTAGGCTTGGCTTGTCCCCGCGTGCGACTGGGCGCGCGAGGCGTCACGGCGTCGTCGTCGGCGTCCGAGAAGGCGCGAAAGGCCAGCTGCTTGGGTCGTTCAACAACAACACCTGGTCACCAGCACCAGGTCCCGGCCGTGGTCTGCTGCTGCCCCTTCTCTTCCCTTCCGCCTCACTCCATCCAATTGAATCCCATGAGAGGAAGAAGGGAAAAGAAGAAAAACAAGAGTGGAAAGCCAAGGTAGGCAGGGCAATAATCCAGACCAGTCCACCTCCCCGTGTGTTGCATTGTGCCTCTCATGGGCAAATCAGGCCATTATGACCTGACAAGCCCTCCCAACGCCGACGACACGACACGACGTCTCGTGGGACGACGCGCGCGCGGCGCCATCGCACGGAGCTGCCGCGCATTCGGCCGGCGGCGATCGTTCCGTGCGTCGTCATCTAGCTTGTCGTCTGTCGAGACACACGTACAGTGATACAGGAGTGGCACCTCGTTGCACTAATCAAACCCAATCACGTTTGACTAACTAAGCATGGCAGATAGCAGGCTTAATTGGGAACGCCATCATCAGCGGGGTCGGTCGAGAGTTGTTTTGGGAGCGAGAGGAGAGGTCTGCGTGCCGGTGGACGACCGCGCGTACATACACTTGGAGTCGCGGTTCTGGCCAACCGACGGATCCGTCGCCACCCGCGCAATAATTGCCATCCCATTTGCTTGGTGGGCGCGCAAACGCTGATGCTCAAGTCGCAGCAAATACGTGCTATCCTAATGCCATCAGTTCAGTGCACTGTAAATCGTAGTGTGTGTGTGTGTGTGTATATATATATCTGTGTTCTGTTCTCTGGCTTTGCTGAAAGCAACACCCCAGAAAAGGATAATAGATAGATAGTAATGCAGGAGTATTAGCTAGTCAGCAGAATGTATGCATTTGACGGATCTGTAGCTTATAGGCTCTTAGCGTGAGTGAAGAGTGAAGCACGTAAAGGTACCTGGAGAAGCGCTGTGGATGGATGGATGCAGCAGCTGCGTTCCCACGTAAGACCTGAGCAGCCATCTCTCTGAAACCCGACCTGTTTGACTGATCTTGTTGTCTGTGTGTGCACCACGGA
>CM041632.1:59508390-59531123 GCA_023333625.1 Bothriochloa decipiens
CATATTTATGGATTAATACATGGTGTAAAATGACTAAATATCCAACAGCATCATCATGTATTTTATCAACCACTTGTTGAAGGCTTGAAGCTCCCTTAAGATGTAGTACTTGAAGATATGTTGGTTCTCTCTCTGTATGCATGTCATCATGTCTTTTTTTGCATTAACATGTCAGCATGCGTTAGTGTGTGTGCCGGTCAAATTTGACCCAACGTCAAAAGGTTAACATCCTACTAAGAAAAAACTGTAGTGCAGTAAAATACGTTTGCATTACCACCAGAAGTGAGATTTCACAAGACCGCACTAAACTTTGATGAAAATTATCACAATGCAAAGTTTCACTTTTGGGCAACATCAGTTCATTTTGATATAAGCAACTTGAAGAAAAGAAAGGTAAGCATTGCTAAGATAATCAAATACCAACTGGATGATTTTTCTATGTCGTCGCACAAACTCTATTTGATGACCGCGAATATTTTTAAATGCGGCTTATGTATGTGGTACACTAGTGGATGTAATTTTCACGTACTTCGTCACTCTGATTGGAACACCGTCGTGTGTTGGTTGTTTGTAAACATACAGATCAAACCTTGATCTGTCACCAATAAACATGAGGGTGACCATCAAAGTGACATGCTTGAGTGACACCTAGCTATGAACTAAAAGTGTGAAACCAAAATCAAACACCATCACTGAGTAATAAATTAAACAAAGCACACTCCTTTTTTTCAAGTTGGTTTTCTGCTCCTTCCATTTGGCTTAGAGTTCTTCTAACGTAAGGCCTTACTTTGGCTACACTCTAATCCACTCTAACCTATGTAGATTGTGATGGGATTCGTAGTGCAGCCAAACAACACTGCGTCTGAACAGAATAACCGCAGCGGGCATTTTGGGTTTTCCATGGCTGGCACATGCGTCCTCTTACGGTGCCATGCCACGGTAAATCAAGACGGCAACATAAGGCGCTCGCTGCGGTTAATGCTGATGAATTAAAATTATGATTTTTAATAATGATGGATTAAATTGGTTTCGAGTTTGAGAGCTGTCCAAGCAACTGAATTACTTGCTTTAATTGTTTCCTGGTAGTGGAGGTTATTGAGTCTTTGATACACCGAAATGCTAGAATACCTTTGTTTGTAATGTTATCAATATGTTTTTCATTTTAGAATGGCCAAAACATGAAACTGAACTTAAAATCCATCTTCTTGTGGTTGGTTAAGGCTCGCTAGTTTTCTTTGATTCCTAGCACTAGGTTCTTAATTAATTGTGTATGTATTCGTGGCATCCTTTTGCATTTCCTCCTCTTGGAATGAGACAAGCTAGCCACACAATTGGCAAACTTGACTTTGCCTCTAGTTAAGTACCCTCATTATTTTAGCTAGCTAGCCAGGTAAGCTAGTTTGTAGCATCCTCTTCAATCCTCATGCTTGTTTCTCCCTTTTCTTTTGGAGGAACATGATTCTTATTTTACTTCTTTTTACAATGGCATTGTATCACTTTCTCGAGAGAATCCAAGAGGAAAAACTTCTTTTGAGTATTGGCAAGTGGCAAGTTAGCTTCCAATCCCAGAATTGTGGTCATATATATTATCCGGATGAAGTGAAGAAGGTTTCATGCACCAACCAAACTCAGCACAAAATCCCAAAAAAAATTATGGCATGAACCAAGAAAATTAGTCTTTTAAACAAAATAAGCAAGAAAAAACTTATAGTTAGTTCTGTATTATATTCACATATGGTAGTATATAGTTGCTTGTAAGATGATGGCTTGTATAACAAAAAAAAAACAAAGAAAGGATACAGCATGAAACCGCCCATCCAATTATATTATTCCCAATCAGAATCAGGTGCAACTTAATTACAAGCAAAGCATCTTCCAGGGAATATGCCCCTGTTGAAAAACCGGGGGCAGGCAGCGTATCACCTTTTTCAAGCAATAAGCTTATCAGAAACCGTGTGAGAGCTTATCATATCAAAGCCGCTGGTTTTATTGTGACCACAGATGTACGCCGTCACCTTTTTTTTTTATAATGTTCTGATGCTACTTATATATGAGTGGCTGTTAGCTTCAAGCTTCATGCTTCTTATAATTATCTTATTATATATTGTTTGCTGAGAATAAAATAAAGCTAATAAATCCATCTTTTATTCTTTGGAGGAAGCAAAGAAAGGAAGAAAGTGGTGGCCGGCGGTTGAGGAAGCCAAGACGGATCGCAGTTCGCACACAGTTTCTTTGATTGAATAAAAGAAGATGAAGAAAAAAACAAAAGGTGCCGGACTCCCGGTGCGGTGCTCGTCATCGTCTTGTGCTTGTCAAGGGGACTGCATCCAGTGGCCGTCAATTTCACCTGGCGACCAAAGAACATGCGTGGTCGGTTTGTAGCCTGTGGCATATATATATATATATATATATATATATATATATATATATATAAGTCTCTTATTGTCCGTATATTGATCGGCATAGTATGTAGCAGCCGGAGGTACGTACAGATCGGCCTTTGGGAGTACGACGTTATATATATGCATTCCTCAGTCTTCACCTAAGTGGTTTATATGGCTTCGACCAATTTTGTTTTCAGAGTAAACATACCGGCACTAGAAACGTATGCTTTGATTTATATATAGCAACAATTGAAAATCAGAAATCCTCAAAAAGTTATCTGCGGGAAAAAGAAAAAAGAGAATACCAATACAACACTACTTAACTTATTTCTTGAGATCGAATATAAACCAAAATCAAAAGTAAAACAATTGCTTCCTTTTCCTCTTCTGTCAAAATGTCTTGAGCATACTGGTCTGACATATGTACATATCTTATCCATATATATGAGTACTTATAAAAGGCTATATGCCGACAAATTTTGAAATTGAAGAAATCACCATATAGTTGATTCGTTATCCTCGTGCACGTTGCAAATAGCAGGGATAAAAATTTACAGAACACTCCATAACGTGCAACGCTTAAACTAACTATTTAGTGCTCATGTGTTGTGCATAACCACACAACGTATCCTATCGCGTGGATTGGGGAAAGGGCAGCGGCCGGCGAGGATGGATCGGATGCGAATTATATATAGCGAAGAAACCTAATGAATTAATAAAACCACCTGAATCTGAATGAAAATTATAAAACCACCACCTCTAATTAGAATCAAAATATATATTGTACGCATGCATCAAAAACGATGTCCTCTTGCCTTGCGCATGCAGTTTGGACAGCGATTTGTTTCAATACCGGCCAGCTGGCCTTCGACTATTCCGCCACCACTAGTAGTGAAATCCCAAGGACCTTAGCTTAATTTCCCATTTACCAGAGATCAAGGAACCATCACAAGCAAAGGCACAAACACCTAGCTTGCTACCTTAGCTCTTCCAGCATCCTTGGAACCAGGGTATCTGCAAAAGTTTTTATTTATAAGTATTTCAGGACATTTGCGATTGTATAATCGTGATTATTCTAAAGAAGAGGTCAACATCATCTTGAAGTGTGATTGTAATCGTCGTGATATACTATATATTATAGTATATCATACTGTATTATGAAGGCGGGCAAGTCATCGTCCCCATACGTGGAGAGCAGAGAGCAACATCAATTAATACATAATATAATCGCTCATTATTTATTTATTTGTTTGTTTGTTTGTTTGTTTAGTATGCTCACGGCTCACCCAATTACGGTTCCTGATAGCTAGCAATGCAAAAAAGTCCATGCATGATGCTCATTGCTGCGAATTAATAAAGTGGGCGATCTCCAGAAGGTCCAAATCGAGGAGCGGAAAATGAGCGGTGGACAGCAAGATGCGCAGCTAGCAAGGACGAAAGAGAGAAAAGACAACATGCAAGAGGAGACGGCGAAAAGAAATGGTCGGCGTTGCATCTCGTCTCGTCTCCATGGACGACGTCAAAAATACGATAATGATGATGATGGTCTTATTCTTATTGATCCGTGTCATCACTGTTTGCCCCTAGACTAGTGCAGTTTTCTAGAATATAATTCTGGTTAGCAGTTTTTATCAGCATATATATGTTCTGGTCTTCTGGAACACTTTTTTTTCTATCGAAATAACAGTGATGCATGCATTCAGTTTTAGAACATATATATATTATTATAGTATCTTTTTAGAAAAATGAAAACTATGGTAAAATCTTTGCTGTAAAAAAGGATGGAGCACGAGCATGGCTTCTAGTCCGTGGTCATTTTGCCTTTGCGATGGGGCTGAAGATGAATCCCGTGCTGCTGATGACGATACATACGATGCTTCTAGCTAGTAGTTGTAGGGTTTGGAGGAAAGCTAGTAGTTGTAGGTGACACGTCACGGTCATGTTGTTTGACGGACGCTTCTGACGACGGCGCTAAAGCAGTTCCGTACTGACCGTTTTGCCCTCCTCTCTTTCCGACTTGGTGGGTGCGGTTCGTGGTCCCCCGCCCGCACGGGGGGCATGCAAGTCAAATGTTAGCCGCCCGAGCTAAGTCTAGTCTGCTACAAAATAAAGATGGGGCCGTCAGCGATCGACAGCGAGAGCCGAGAGGTGTTACGAGCCTTCCCGTTTTTTTTTTTTGACAAAGAAAAATAAATTCATTATTAGCGGCAACTTGCTGCAGAGAGAATACATTGTCTGGGAATTACATTCATCAGAGCAGTTTTTACTAGGCACTCTGAGACATGAGCTGGGTTTGTACATGATATCCTATTGACAACATCCAGATTCCGATAGCATTTCCAAGCGTTGGAGGCTAAGGAGTGAGCGATTACATTGTTGGACCTTCCTATTTTAAATATACGAGACCTGAAGATTGCAGAATTGTTATGGAAGATTTGAGTGAATGGCTTAACTCTCTAATCAGGTGGATCATCCTGCTGGTCACCTTGGAGAAATGTAGCCAAAATTTGGCTGTCAGTGTAGTAACTGATTTGGCTTAATCCCAAATGAGCGGCAATTGTTGAAGCTGTGGAGAGGGCCATGGCTTCAGCCATCAGCACTGAGAAACAGTTGTCAGCCTTGAGGCTGATTCGCAAATTTAGCCCTGTGCGTGGGTCTAGAAAAAGGATTCCAAGACCAGCTTGTCTTGGCTCAGCGCTTTCTCGATCAGGCGAGATGGATGCATCAGTAAAGCACCAGGGACCTGCTGTTTGAGAACCTGGAGAACTGGAGCAAGTACTTTGCTCTCTGGTTTGCTGCTGAGAGATGATCACATGATCGGCTGTGGAGCTCGTCTGGTCCTTTGTCGCTGTCAGAAGAAGTGCACTGAAATGTGCTCGCACCGCAAAGTGTGCCTGCATCACAGACCACTTTTGTTTAAGGAACCGAAGCTCATTACGAGCTTTCCATAAAAACCACAGGGTCACAAGAATATTGTTAATAATGCTGTTGTTAGAAATGTTGCCTATGAGAGCCTCCAAAGCTAGCTGAATACCATCCTGTTCATCGGGCAAGGAAGATGAACGAATAGGGGGTTTGGCAGAGAACCAAACTGCCCTTGCAAAATTACAGTGGAAAAACAGGTGGCTATCATTTTCAGTTACTCCACAATAAGAGCATTGGCTGTTGATATTAGAAGACAGATTCGCAGCTCTTTGCCCTGTTGCCAAAGCTCTTCTAACAAGATGCCAAATAAAGGTTTTGATGTTAGGGACCAGAGTGTTGTCTTTCCATACCTTTTTGAGGATGTTGATGCAGCCTGGTGAAATACTCCTTGGACCATCTGGAGGAAGATTGACCTGCAAATATTTGTTGAGGAAGGCAAAGGCTTCCTTTGTGGTGCAGTCACCTTTTGGTGAGTGATTCCATTTGATGGCATCGTATTGATTGGAAGGTACTGGTTTGAGACTTTGGATAACCGAGGAGGCTCTTTGGTCGAAGATTAGGTTGATGAACTCAGTATTCCATTCAAAACTTTGGGGGTGCCACAGATCAGAAATGGTGCTAGGCAGTTTGGGTACAGTAACAGGCGATTTGAGGTGGCTGTGAATCTCTTTCCAAATCTGGCACCAAGGGGAAGACCAAATACAGGAATTGCCTTTCTGAATTTGAATGGAGCAGTTGTTAACAAGAGTATCTTTGATGCTCATAATGGATGCCCAGAAGGCAGATTTAGCTTGGGGACTTTTGGCTTTCCAGAAGCTAGTGGAGGGATGATACTTGGACTTTAGGACTTGAGAAAGAAAAGGATTTTTATTTGTAGCTATTTTCCAAGCTGCGTTGAGGAGAAGACTTCTGTTAGTAGTCGACAGGTCTCTGATTCCTAAGCCTCCTTCTTCTTTTGGCCTACGGATGTCCTTCCAGGACCTAAAATGAAAATATTTGTGGCTATTTTCTTCAGATGCACCTGACCACCAGAACTTCCTGATGATGGCGTTGATTTTTGAAATAAAATTTTTTGAAAAAAGAATGGTGGTCATATAGTAGATAGGAATGGAGCAAAAAACAGAGTTAATGTAAACCAACCTACCAGCATGATTTAATTTATTTGCTTTGAGTTTAGTAAATTTAGATTTGAATTTATTTATGATGAAGTTGTAAGCTGTATTTCTATCTTTATGATTAAAAATAAGAGGATGACCCAAATAGATGGAATTTGGAGTTAGATCCTGCACTGGGAAAATATTCTTTACCTCTGACTTACTCTGAGTATCCACATTTGAGCTGAACGTGATGGATGATTTGCTAAGATTAGGAGTCTGTCCTGATGCTCTGCAGAAAGACATTATTATCTCCTATATTTTACCTGCTTCTTGCTTATTTGCTTGACCACAAACAATCAGATCATCAGCAAAGAGCAGTGAGTGAATTGGGGGACAGTTGGGCCCAAGAGTGACACCATGTATGTCCTGTGAGGCAGAATGCTTTTGCAAACAAATCAAGAGCTCATTAACAGCAATTATGAAAAGATAAGAAGATAAAGGGCATCCTTGCCTGATACCCCTTTGAGGGTGAAAAGATGGAGCAGGTTCACCATTGATAATGACAGAGATGGTAGTTTTAGATATGCACTTGAAAACTAGGTAATGAACTTGTCATTGAAGCCCTGTCTCTTCATAGCACTAATGATAAAGTTCCACTCAATTCTGTCAAAAGCTTTAGCAAGATCTACCTTAAGAAGAAAAGCTTTTTGCTTCTAGCTTTTAAGATTGAAAGAATGAATAATTTCCTGTGCTAGGATGATATTAGAAGCGATGTGCCTTCCTTGAATGAAAGCAGATTGAGAGGGGTGAATAATGTGAGGATGATGATTCTTAATCCTCTCAGCAAGGGTTTTAGCAATCACTTTATAGGCAACATTACAAAGGCTGATGGGTCTATAGTCTTTGGGAAACAAGGATTATTCACTTTAGGTATAAGAGTGATGTGAGTTTTATTAATGTCTCCATGAATATCACCTTCTCTGTAAAAATTAATGACTAGATTGGAGATGTCTTTACCTGCCCAATTCCATGAAGATTTGTAGAAACCTGCACTGAGCCCATCAGGCCCTGGAGCCGCATTGCTTCTCATGCTTTTTATAATAGAATGAATTTCCTGCACATCCGGTGTAGAATTGGTATAGTGATCATCAGCAATATGTGCGGTGTCTTTAGTTTCTGCAGTCCAGCTGATGGCTTGATTGTTCTGTGAATCAGAAGAGAAAATGTCCTGGAAATAATTGTTAGCCACCTCTGCTAATTGTTCTGAAGTAGTAGCATAAGTACCATGAGGTCTGATAAAATGTGTTATTGTGTTTCTTCTAGACCTCTTAATAATGCTTTGATGGAAAAAAGTAGTGTTCCTATCACCTGCAGTTGCCCAATTTTTTTTATATCTCTGCTTATGATAAGCTTCCTCCCTGGCTAAAACAATTTCATGCTGCTGAATAAGATCTTTTTGGAGTTTATGATTTTGCTGACCTGGTGGTTTGCTCTGTAGCTCCTGAAGTTTGTCTTCAATTTCCTGTAAGATCACCTTATTGTTTTTCTTGGTTTTCTGCCACCTGTATAAATCTTTGGCAAGGTAAAGAGTTTTTAAATGGAAAGGTCTATATTTGGATTTATCCCAGCTTGCTCTGGCTATTCGTTCATAGTCCTGTGTAAGCAGCCACCAATTTTTAAATCTGAAAGGTTTATGAGATTTGCGCCGAGAAGCAGCTGTTACTGCTAAGATTGGATAATGATCACTCCTGAACATAGGTAAATGATAAACAATTGTGTTGGGAAAATGAGAGCACCAATCTGCATTAGCAAGGAATCTATCAAGGCGTTCATAAGTAGCATTAGAATCAAAACGCTTGTTAGTCCAAGTATAAGCCGGCCCATGAAAACCGAGATCAAATAGACTGCAGTCTTTAACTAGACAACAGAAATTAGAAATAGTTCTACAGCTTGCTGGCCGAGGGCCTAGCTTTTCAGATACATGCATAATGTTATTCAAATCACCCATACAGATAAAAGGCAAATTTTGATACATCATAATGAAACTACGTGCACTCTTCCATATCCATCTGGTCCTGTTTTGGTGAGGATCTCCGTAGACACAAAGAAGACCAAATTTCTTGGAAGCTAGCTTATTGAAACAAGTGGAAAAAATAAAGTAAGAACTTGATTTGATAACATCTACTTCTACGTCATTCCTAGACAGCAACCATAAACCTCCTGATTGACCTTCCGCTGAAACAATATAGGCACTATCAAGACTAAACCTATTAATAACCTGTCTTGTACTGAATTTAGAAGTTCTAGTTTCTGAGATGAAAATTACCTTGGCATTAGTAGAGGATATCAATCTGGCGAGATGCTTCATCTTAGGACTGTCAAGACTCCCGCCCATGCCTTGACAGTTCCACGCTAGTAGATTCATGGCTCCCGTGGCGCCTTATGGGCTGGCGCCAGAGCCCCTTCAGAGTTTTGTAGAGCCTGTAGGTCTTCATGACGAGGAATGGGGAAAAGGTGAGTATTGCCGACATCAGGGCTGACCGAAAGTTGACCTTGTATTCCCAGTGTCCATCTTTCTTCCTTTCTGATTCCATCAGCGACAGCACTAGAACTGCGATCCATTTGCCTGTGATCCAGAGCCGTATGAAGGCCCTGATTGTTGCACAGATCGACCATTTGGCCACCAGTTTCCACTTGGTGGCCTCCTTCCTTTTGTTCAGCAGCTGAGCAATGTTGACGTGACAGTTGTAATAAATGCTGGAGAGGAAGTGGTATGGCATTGTGAGCAGGCACAACCACATGGACTCCCACATTGCTCCAATGAGCAGTGCTATCAGCGCTATTAGCGCTTTGAGCAGGGCTATGTGTGGCTTCTTGCGCAGATCTGATGCCCATGGTGACACGAAGTAACTGTGCATTTTCTCCGTGGAAGGTTTGGTCACCAAAGTCGGGCGCCAGTTGATCCCAGCGTGATAGGCGAGGCCTGTGGCTAGGCCGTCCTTCACCTTCTGATCTAGCTCCCCCGAAAGCGGCGCCGGTGGCGGTGGGAGCTCCTTCCAGAATGGCCGCGTGAGGGCAGCGTATACCAGCAGCTTTCGGCCCACCTTCGCCAGCTTGGGAGCTTGATGCTGTGGGTTCTGGTTTGCTAAGTCTTCTTGATCTTCCTCTTGCTGAGATTGTTGATTCTCTTCTGTATCCCCTGACTCTTCCTCTTCTTGCTGCATTGGGCTGTCCTCCTCCACAACTTCGATTTCTTGTTGAGCTTGCTGATGGACTGTGGAGAGAAGCTCTGTCTCCGCCTCCAAGAGAGAGCTTTTCCCCCCTTCCTCTGCAGAGGTTGCTTGTAGCGCCTTCTCCAGTAGAGCACTCAGTTTCCCCTCCTTCTCCGTGGCCACTTGCATTGCTTTCTCCACTAGCGCGCTTGAATCCGCCTTGTCCCCCGATGCCGCTGACAGCGCCAGATCTAGGCCGCATGCCAGCGTCTTCAGGATTCCTGCCTCCAGTCCTCCATGGCAGAGGGAAGAGTCACCCTGCCCCTCAACCCTTGTAATAGTATGGATTTGCTCTCCAATTTGAGGGGGGTTGATAGCAGGAGAAGGAGTGCAAGGAGAGGTTTGGCCAGGTTCGTGGGCGAGGGTGGGGTTTTGAAGGGAGGGGGAGCTGTTGGCCGGGGAGATTTGTACTGACTCCTTAAGCTCCGGCGATGATTCATGGTGCGGAAGCAGAGGAGCATTTGCAGGGACACCATGAGGATGGGAAACAGCGGCGTTGTACGGAGTGCTGTCACTATGCCTGTTGTGATGGCTAGACGTTCCTCCCTTGTTGTTCAATTTTATAGGCACCCGCAGATGAATCAGTGATATTTTCAAGACCATGGATGAGAGGTATCATGTGGGAGGAAGGCAAGTTAAGGTAAGAAAGACCTTGCAGATCCCCCCCAAGAAGACGACAGTTAGGATTGATGGAGGGAGGTAGGGGATGGGTGGAGGCACCGTCGCCTGAATCAATTACCATTTTACCCTTATTAGTGACATCGGTGTCTTGCTCTGGTTCAGCTGGAGGAGTGGCCATGTGAAAGGAGCTGGGCCATGAATTTGAAATGGGGGAAACTGGAAGAACATGCGGCCTGTCAAGGAGAGATGACTGAACAGAGGTAGGCATGGGCTGATGGCGGGCCTTTTGAGAGTTAGTAGCGACAAGGTAAGCAGTGGGCGTGACAGGACTCACCGTCTGAACACCCAGGCTCTGTTCGATTTGATTAAAGCCGGGTGGAGGGGGAAGAGAGTGACTAAAATGGGTAGTGGGGAGCGTTGAAATAGTGGCTGGGGTAGTTGGAAGCATTGGTACAGTGGATGTTGCAGTTGGCAATTTGAAATTTTGTATGTGAACACTGAGACCTTGCAGGGACTGTGTGGCTTGTGTAGAAGTAAGCATTGGAACAGTGGATGTTGAATCTGGCAATTTGGAATTATGCATGTGAACACCGAGACCTTGTGAGAACTGTTGCCTGGCAATTTGGAGCAGCGATTGTTGACCAGATGTGCGAGAGGTGGAAAAGGCAATTTGTGCTTTGACCCGGTCAAAAGGAATTTTAGAAATCTGAGTCATCCACGTACCATGAACAATGAATGGAACTTCAGAAGAATTTTTAGCATTGAGAAGGGTTTGCTCTCGCAGCTTGCAACAGGAGGCATTATGAAAGAAGTGAGCACAAAAAGTGCAGATTTTTTGAATCTTGTCATAGTGGATGAAGATAGTGATGGAATCCTCCCTGGAGATGGAAACTTTGATGCGATCGGTTGCTTTTTTGGTAATGTCCATTTTAACACGGATAGAGACCGAGAGAGGATCTCGGTTAAGGCCAGCATTGGTGATTTGATCAAAGTCCGAGGAAAGAGCAAATTTAGCTATGATAGTGGAAATAAAAGCAGAGTTTCTGAAACACTGGGGGATGCCAAAGAGCTTAACAGTGGCGTGAAGGTACTGAAATGGGTAGCTATTATGATTTTTTGTGGGATCAAACCACTCAAAAAGAAGATAATCTCTTCGACCAACTACCCAAGGCTAACGCTTGAGAATGTTAAGCATTTTTTCATGGCTTTCAAAGAAAGCAAGGAAGAGATTCATCTTAACCTCCTGAATGGCAAGGTAATTGTCAGCCCAAGCTCTACGCATGTCATCTCTGATGGATTGAAGAAGAACTTGCCTGGCTGGTAGGGTGGGAGCAATTTTGATCAGCAGGCCATAATCAGTTTGGATTTCATCTTCATTGATGCCTTGGCTGGAGAGATTGAGCGATTGAAGAGCACTGGCTAAGTCAATTTCTGGAGGATTATTATCAGTCGAAGATGAAATGGGAGGAGGATCTGGAGGATTGGCAGTAGGAGGAGGAGGGCTTCCAGCTCCCGAGGAAACAATGCTCATGCTGATGCTGTTGCAAAGAAGATTAGGAAAGTAGCGCCTAATGTAGGATAGGATGATGTGCATGGGTAGATTAAATAGAGGCAAAAGGAAAAAACTAAGAAAAGTGCAGAAGAACCCAAAAGGAGAAGAAAAATACCAGAAAACTGACTAAAAAGAGTGAAAGGGGGGAGGAAAAACGAAAAGAACCAAACAGCAACGAAGTTAATAGAAAAGAAAAGGCACTAAAACAGAGAAGAAATAGAAAGAGGAAACAGCGGACAAGATGAGCTAAGAGTAAGGAATTGGGAATCCAAAGATGCAGGTGAAAGAAAAGGAAATTAGAAGCAGATGGAAGCAAAGATGTTACGCATAAGGTTTTTCGGCTACTGTAGCCAAAGGTGCCGGCATACTGCCCAAGTTCCTCGTGCCCAAGGTTGTCTGGGAGAAAAGTTAGTATCAGCCTTCCCGTTTGTGCTCCTGGTTTACGACACACGGCCACGTCGACCGTCCTCAAATCCGTGCATGGAAATGGCAATGCATGGGACCAAAAGACTTGGGAAAAGATGGGCACATGCCTGCCTTGTATATTGGTGTATGTATATGTGGTAGCAAGCTCAGCTAGGCTTGTTGCCACATTGGTGAGGTAAGGTCCGCAATGGCTAACCTTTAGCTTTAGGGGAAAAAAAACTTGCCTAGACGGTGTTTGATCTTGGACAGTAGGGGATGTATATCTTGGGAAGCATTCTTAGCTTGAGATGTCCAAAATGATGCTCTCTGGTCTACTAGACACTTTCTCCACGTCAAAAATCAAACAAGCTCCAATTAATGAAACTGTTGGACTTGCCTATAAGTAAGCTAACAACTAGTAAAGGCCTTGGCATGAAAAAAACTACTACATACATAGTTACATACACATGTATATAATGTTTGTTATAGGTATCAAACACACCTAAAACTTGACCTTAGACCAACATTATAGCTTCCTAGACAAAATCCAAATTTTCGTACAAAGATATTCTTGACCCTACTCTATCTTTGTGTGTCTTCAGGTTAAACGATGCTTACTTGAACATGACGATAACGTTTTTTTGTATGGAAATTAATAAGATTGTCAAACCTGATTTCCACAAACCACATGTCTCGCATGTGTAAAATGAACCAAAGTTATAATCGGACCAAGTATAGCATGTTAACCAAATAAATGCTTGTTTGAGCTAAGGGTTGGAGTATGAGCTTCATATTCTAGGCATAATAACAGTTGGAATATCCAATAGTTTTATCCAGTCAGATATTTACCGTATTTGACTCTATATATGTTCTTTAACTTAGATACTCGACCGCTCATTTGTTCTTAAATATATTCTTAAAATCCTTCTAATTTATAAAAATTTTCAAGTATTTTGGGTTTGACAACTCAACTTTCAAACTAAATAATTAAAGAGTTATTAGTGTTTATACTTAAGTTTTCACTAATTTTGTCATATCATAATTGGCATGTTACTACATTTTACGCATAATATGGATTATTATCCACTCTCCTTGATACCCTATTCAATCATATTTAGCTATATTCCCGCTTCCACCGCTAGTCACATTCATGATTTGTTTGGCTATCACCCTACTCCATATGCATGGGGTGAGTGAGGTGAAAAAATACCTACTTTTACTCCTTAATATATATGGATCCAAATGCGGTCAAACAAGCTCTCAATAAAGAATAGCTGTTCACATATGTAAAAATGATCTAATGTACTCCCTTTAAAAACATTTAATCTTGTTAAATTGTTATTAGCTATATTGTAGAGCAAAGACACGTCTTCGAACTCTACTCACCCTGTTGTGACCGGTGACTCCAATTTAAACGAGGAAGGATATAATAAAAATAAAAATAAAATAAAATGCTGCACGCCAATGTCTTGGGGAATATTCCACTTTCTATACACGCCGGACGGCATTTCTTCCTCTCCAAACCGTACGGCACGCACCGAAATGGCAGAGCCGTAAATAACCCAGCTCTTGTTCCAAGGGCGAACCTTCTCATCTCCCCCTGCCCCCTTCTCGGTCCTCCGGTCGTCGTCGTCAAACGCGACGTTTAACGGCGGCGCAGCGCGCTAATCCCGCCCAAACCCGATATATAACGGCCAGCGCCTTCCGCAGACGCCAAGAACAGCCTCAGATTACTCGCAAAAAGATTTAGCTTGCTGCGGGGGTCGGACAGAGACTCTTCTTGATCGCGCGTGCGCGCACAGGGCGAGCGGACAAGAAAGCTTGCTTTGTGTTCACCGGCGGCACAGGCGGCCGGCTGCGATGGAAGCCGTCGGCGTCTCTCCTGCGCCCGTGGCGGCGCCGGAGACGAAGAGGCTGCTTGACCTCAAGAAGGACCCCTTCCGCGCCGCCACCAACGGCAGCGCCAGGGCGTCCCCGGCGGGGAAGTGGGCGATGAAGAAGAAGCTGGTGGGCGGCGACGCCGGCTACGTACTCGAGGACGTGCCGCACCTCACGGATTACATGCCCCAGCTCCCGGTGCGTGCCAGAGTCCCCCACCTGATCTTCTTGGTGTCTCACGTTGGGGACAGCCGGTTTCCTGACGGTTAGTTGCCGGCGTGGACTGGAAAGTTCTTGGCTTTTTCTTTTTGGTGCTGTGCGATTTTGGTTTCTGCCGCTTTTTTTCTCCCCCTTTTGGTCTATCTTAGGTTGAGAGCATGCGGATTCTAGTTTGGATTGGAGTTTTCACATATTGATCTCACAGTAAAAGTGTCTGGTTCCTCCGATAGAGTTTGTGGCAAAGGGGAATCAGCATCTGAAAGACAAACAGCAAAATACGATATGAACTTTAATTTTTACTTTTTTGTTACTTTGACTGATTACTGATTTCATTGGTGCTGTCGATCGGCAGACATACCCGAATCCCCTCCAAGACAACCCGGCGTATTCAGTCGTCAAGTATGATTTCTTCTCATTTCTCGCTTCCATTTCACTATTTCCATTCCAACTTGATTCTTATCCATCCAGACACGGATGTTCCAAAGCTGACCTTTCTTCCCACCACGTGTTTCTCTCAGGCAGTATTTCGTCAACCCAGACGACACCGTCACGCAAAAGGTGAGTGAGGCTTTCTTTTCATTGGCAAACAATGAATTGGAGACTATAGTGGTCTTCCTTGGTGCTAATCCTGTGACATGACTGGCTGCAGATTGTTGTTCATAAGACCAGTGCCAGGGGCACCCACTTCCGGCGTGCCGGGCCACGGCAGCTGGTGTACTTCCAGTCTGATGAGGTGAACGCCGCCATTGTCACCTGCGGAGGGCTCTGCCCCGGGTTGAACACGGTCATCCGCGAGCTTGTCTGCGGGTTGTATGATATGTATGGCGTCACCAGCGTTGTTGGCATAGAGGTGAGTACTGGGGATTTTTACAGTGTTCCTCTTGTGAAAAACGTTTTTTATTCTTCGGCATGTGTAGATTACAATGCTCATGACGATGCTAACAATGTTTACTAGTTAATTTGAACAGTTTAAAACAAAATCAGTGATCAAATTGAACCGTTTCTCAACTGCATATTTAATTGGATTAGTTAAGGTTACAATTATTGATAGCAAAACAATGGCAAACTTTTCCTTTTGCCACCTAGCCACATGATGTTGTCTGTAGTATGAGGATAATACTTATAAAAAGTCATCTTGTTTCATTTCTGGACTAATTATGTGTGTGTAATGTGTAGGGTGGATACAAGGGTTTCTATTCTAAAAATACTGTTGCATTAACACCAAAGTTGGTGAATGACATCCATAAGAGAGGAGGGACTGTCCTTGGAACTTCAAGAGGAGGGCATGACACTGCCAAAATTGTTGATTGTCTTCAGGACCGTGGTATTAACCAGGTTTACATTATTGGAGGTGATGGTACTCAGAAAGGTGCTTCTGTAATTTATGAGGTAATACATGCATCCAGATGATTCTATTTCTAGAAACTGTTGTTAGATGCAAATATGATGTGTGACTCGAAATATTTGAATCATGATTTCAGGAAGTCCGTAGAAGGGGACTCAAATGTTCTGTTGTTGGTATCCCAAAGACCATTGATAATGACATTGCTGTACGTTTTGCTTTCTGCTGCTACTGCATTTTTGAAGAGTAGCAAAATATTTTTCATTCCTGATTATATCTTGATCTTGAACTGCTTATGCAGGTGATTGACAAATCGTTTGGATTTGACACTGCTGTGGAGGAGGCCCAGAGGGCCATCAATGCTGCTCATGTCGAGGCTGAAAGTGCAGAGAATGGCATTGGTGTCGTGAAGCTAATGGGTCGCAACAGTGGTATGTTTATCTCCCTATTCGAACTTGCTGCAACCTCTGGTGTCAATTCCTGCATATTTTTCAGCATTATGATGATTATAGGTAACTAATAAGCTTTAAATTCTTCTGATTTGATGCAGGTTTTATTGCAATGTACGCTACTCTAGCTAGCCGTGATGTGGTATGCTCTTAACACTCTGCTAATTGATTTTATGTTCAACAGGACAAAAAAAATTGAGTCAAATGACTGACCACTTCATTCTACTTGCTACCTCAGGATTGTTGTTTAATCCCAGAGTCACCCTTCTACCTTGAAGGGAAGGGAGGACTCCTTGAGTTCATTGAGAGACGGCTCAAGGACAATGGTCATATGGTCATTGTGGTGGCTGAGGGTGCTGGACAGGATCTCATCGCAAAAAGTATGAATTTCGTGGATACTCAAGATGCTTCAGGAAATAAACTGCTTCTGGATATTGGCCTTTGGCTATCCCAGAAGATAAAGGTAGATTTGTGGTCCAAATCTTCATTTCCTTGTCAAGTGGGGACAGAGAACATGATCTGCCTCATCTACCATCCATTTAGCTCTATTATCATAAATGGATAATTCCCTAGTAGCAGAAGTTAATGTAAAATCAAGCATTCAAGCCATCCTCTAGAATGAATTATGTCTTCTCTTCTCTCTGTCCTTATCATTACCTGGAACAATGGTGCCCCTGGTCTCATTCCAATACTGAATTTCTAGCATTTCTTTGTCATGCAGGATCATTTCAAGAAGAAGCCAAGCTTCCCAATAACTCTCAAGTACATCGACCCGACTTACATGATCCGTGCTGTCAGGTCAAATGCTTCTGACAACGTCTACTGCACTCTGTTAGCCCACAGCGCTCTCCATGGTGCCATGGCAGGGTACACCGGCTTCACCGTCGCTCCAGTCAATGGCAGACACGCCTACATCCCTTTCTATGTAAGTAGTACAGTGCCTTGTGTTGTGCAATTGAGCCCAGCTTCCTGAACACGGGTTGTTCTGATGGTCTGAAACCTGGACAATCTCTTGTTGCAGAGGATCACCGAGAAGCAGAACAAGGTGGTGATCACGGACCGGATGTGGGCGAGGGTGCTGTGCTCAACGAACCAGCCCTGCTTCCTGAGCCACGAGGACGTGGAGAACATGAAGCATGATGACGACGAGCACCACCTGCACAACACGCAGCTCCTTGAAGGCGAGAGCTCGCCCGTGAAGGACGCGTCCAAGTGCAACGGGACAGTGTGAAGGGCATTCACTAGTATATAAAGCATGTAACTATAGATGGGGGTTTTGCCTTTTTCTTTTTCTTTTGCTTTTTGGGTGCTGGCGTTGTAGAGAGTAGCGACCACTACTATAGATAGGGTTGGATAATGAGAGCATTTGGTAATAATATATGCTTCGCTGAAGTAAGCTCAGTTTTGCTTGTGAGTGTATTAATTTCGGTTGCATCTTAATTTCATCAGGTGAGGCATGAGGGCAACGCATACTACGGATCAAAAGTAAAATCTGAATCGAGCTCACTACATGAGTTCTGCTCGATACCTTCCATGTTTTTCCACACATCACAAACTTGAGCACAAACCACACAAGAATTTTCAGAGAGGCTTAGAACAAAGATATATTCATATATATAGACGAGTAAGAAGTACAGGGCAAATTTGCCGTATCAGGTGACGGCCCCATCAAAGAAACGCTA
The DNA here is from genome assembly GCA_023333625.1 of Bothriochloa decipiens. Taxonomy (NCBI): domain Eukaryota; kingdom Viridiplantae; phylum Streptophyta; class Magnoliopsida; order Poales; family Poaceae; genus Bothriochloa; species Bothriochloa decipiens. The sequence continues at coordinate 59,526,217 of CM041632.1, forward strand.
ATCCAGATTGCCTGGTATGTCCGTTGAACTACACGGTGCTACAAGACAGTTTGGGGTGGGGCAGCAGTCTGGCAGCTTAGTTCTACCAAAGCCATAAACAACAGTGGAAAGAATCGCACTCCCCTCGAATTGGGGGAGCGGAGGAGAGTCAGTGATGGATCTACACTCTGTACACACCGGAAGGGTCAGCGTTCTGGACGACCCACGGGTGCTCAAGTACCTTGTAGAGAGGAAGCCGCTGCGCTGAATTCTTGACCAGCATCTGTGTACAACAATTGGTGAGGTTCAGGGATATGACTATCTGAATCTGACCAGCCATTTTCTTTACAAAACAAGGGAAAAACTGAATTCTTCTTACTTGAGAAATCAAATCCTTCGCAGCGGGTGAAACGAATGGTTTCAGTGGGAACCTCAAATCAACTTTCACTATCCTGTATCCAAGTAAAAACGACAGATTCAGAAACAGCAGTCGCTCTCGAGTTTCACAACCACGAGGAAAGATATTCATTATTCTATACATATATACTGAAAGGATTCATGGATCTAAAACATATGAAGCTGTGGTGCCTCTCTTTGCTACATTAGCACTGTATGCGACTTCAAAAGTTTCCTCACCAATTATCAGACATAGCCCAAAAGTTGCAAGAAATAATCTAGAACTCATATGGGCAAGTTAGGGACAAAATCGCGCCATACTAAGATCTCATAATTGCTTTTAGAAACAGCAGTTGTATTCAAAACTGCAAAAACAAGCAAGTAAAAGACTCGAGTTTCACAACCACAAGGATAGATATTCAGTATGCTATTACGTAGACTAATGATAGATAGAAAAATCATGGATCTAAAAACATGTAGAGCTAAGGTCATCAATATAGTGTGTTCTCTTTGCTACGCTAGCACTATATGCAACTTCAAAAATCTCCTCACAATTATCAGAGCATATCTGAAAACTAAAAAAGAAATAATCTAGAACTCATATGGGCAAATTAGAGAAAAAAAATTGCCGCATACTAAGATCCCAGAGTTGTGGAGTTACCTTCTGTATGTCTCTGAGTGCTCCTTAGCTTCAAAAGGTGGGACCCCGTAAAGGAACTCATAGCATAGAATACCCAAGCTCCATATGTCGACATTGTAATCATGCTCTGTCTTCTCCACTGGACAAATCACAACAGGATTCAGAGCCAAGGAAAGCAGCTAGGCCAATACAGAACTGGAACAGCTGTGGGAGTTTTCAAAAATCATTGAACTAGTTAATAACTGGATGTAAATGGTTAGCAAAAGTACCCATTTCAGGTGGCAGATAATCCAGAGTTCCACACATAGTCTGCCTCCTGTTGAAGGTATGCACGGACCAGCCAAAGTCAGCAATTTTGATCTCGCCCTGTTCCAAGGAAACATACAACAATGAAAGTAAGCATAGAGTTCCAGTCTTCCAGATCAGGGATTCCAAAAAACACAATTCAAGTACCTGGGCTCCAATCAAAAGATTCTCTGGTTTAATGTCCCGGTGGATAACATGCTTGCCATGAAGGTAGATCAAAGCTCTAGCCAGTGATGCGATATACTAAAAATAAAAGGAAATCTCCATTACTACTTTGTTGAAAAATGAGCTGCAGACAAATTCACCAAGTACGTGTATATGGCATCAACTTACAGTGGCTGAACGCCGCTCTGAAAAATGTTTGCACCTTGTCAGTTCCTTATACAGTTCACCCTTGGCAGCATATTCCAGGATTAGGTAAACCCGGGTCTAAGAATTTCAAAAGACAGAGCAATGATTACCACTCTTGTCATATATACGAAGCAATGTTAATTCTATATCAGAAATGTGGATATTTTTTACCTGATCATAAAAGTACCCGTACAGGCGAAGAATATTAGGATGTCGAAGATGACTCTGAATCTCCACTTCGCGTCGCAGCTGATGCTCGACCTGTGATTGCTTGAGCTGGCTCTTGAAAAGAACTTTCAAAGCCACAATCTGACTACTCTGTTTCCACAAAAACAAGTATTGTAAGACTTAGCTGCTCACTAGGATGATTAACTAGAGCATAAACGGAAAAAAAAAAACACTCTACAAGACATTTCCAGCATTGTCATTCAACATGTTTACTGTTAGTTGGAGTAGTATATTTGTAGATTATATAGCATTAGTTACATTAGTATAGTTGCTGACCATACAATAATATGAAAACAGTCCAGTTAGTAGATACAAAACAGGGTACAATACTGAATTAGTCAAATATCAGCAATCTCGGTGCAGTAACCATTCATTCAGCTAAGCTAGAGACTAATAATAATCAGTGCAATATTTTCTGACAAATTACATTCGTTACAGTAGTATATTTTCTTAGTATACCATAATAAAAAGTTCACTTAGTAGATACGGACATTGTACAATACTGAAGTAGTCTGTTCCGGTATTCCCAGCAATCACAGTAGAGTAAATCATTCAGTGAAGTTATAGACTAAAAATAAGCAGTTCAACTAACCAAAAGAAAGCTTAAACATGTTATTTACCCTCTTTACTCTGGCCAGATAAACAACGCCAAACTTGCACTGCTCACTAGGATGATTAACTAGAGCATAAACGGAAAAACACTATAAGACGTTTCCAGCGTTGTCATTCAACATGTTCATTGTTAGTTATAGTAGTATAGTTGCTGACTGTACAATAATATAAAAAAGGTTCAGTTAGTAGAAACAAAACAGGGTGCAAATACTGAATTAGTCAAATCCCAGCAATCTCGGTACAGTAACCATTCAGCTAAGCTGAGACTAAAAATAATCAGTGCAATATTTCTTGATAATTAACATTAGTTACAGCAGTATATTTGCTGAGTATACCAAGTTCACTCTATGGAGATTGCACATATTGAAGTAGTCAACTCCAAGCAATTATGGCACAGTAATGAGACAAAATAATCAGTGCAAGTAAGCTTAAACATGTTATTTACCCTCTTTTCTCTGGCCAGATAAACATGGCCAAACTTGCCCCTCCCAAGAGGTTTCCCAACCTCGAAGTCATTCAGCACCCACCGCTTCTCCTCATTTCCATGGGCTGAAGCCTGCAAAGTGAGAATGCATCGTTATATTTTCATTACACTTATGCCAAGATACCAAGCTCGCAAGCACTACCACAGTACCCTGAAGGCGCAAACCATCATTAGAGGCTTAAACAGACATGAATCCCCATTTACTAATGACTCTCTAAACACAGAAAACCCACTCAAATGGAGTGAAGTTCAGGGATAACCAGACCAGGAACAGAATGTTGAGTTAAAATCCCAAGGGAATGATGTCGTAAACCCATATGAGTTCATGGGCAAGTGCATAATGTGTAACCAGACAAGCAAAGCGGACGCCCAGCTTTTGCACAGATAAAGGTCAAGCCTAATTATCAACTCTGCAAAAGGATATTGAGAAAATGGACAGCGGCCAAGGTACTAAGCTCGCAAGCACTACCACACAGTACCCCTGAAGCCACAAACCATCATTTGAAGCTTAATCAGCCATGAATCCTCGTTTACTAACCCTCTAGACACAGGAAACCCACTGAGGAAACACAGCTAATAAATCAACGATATATTAATGACACACGTAGGAAGAAACATCGGTTTGACCCTGTCGCAGCCACGAGCAGACAGCAGTACAGCACCCACAAAAGGGGGGCGAAAGAGGAGGAGGAAAATCCCCCAGATCCGACGGAACGGGGAGTAGACCCGCACCAGTTTGACCACGGAGACGACCCCAATCAAGCACACAAAGGCTACTGGCAAAGCCAATCGCTCGCGGAACCCCACGAATCCACCGCTACGCACGGAGGCCACCCAAAATCATCCGCGGGAGATCCAACCAGGCAGGGGGAGGGAGAGGGGAGAGGGGAGAGGGGAGAGGGGAGAGGGAGCAGTAGCATACCCTGTCCTCGCTGCCGCGCGACTCGGTGGCGATCGCCATGGATGGAGCCTGGAGGAGCGGCGCGGAGGGGGAGGAACCGTGGGGAACGGACGGGGAACGCGGCGAGTTGAGGCGAGGAGAAGTTTGGAATTGCGGGGCGATCTGGGGGACGGGGGATTTTGGGCGGAGAACGCAACGGTCGAATCCTTGGCAGCTCGCCTCGCCCACGCGGCACGCCCAGTCGCCGTCCCGCTGGATGCCCGTGCCGCTCACGTGCAGCGCCGCGAGCCGTTCGAAGTCAGCGGCCTCGCCGGCGTATGCGTATCTGAGGTTGGGTTGCGTGCGGTATCCGAGGCCGAACTTGATGATGGGCTGCAGCAGCGACTTGAAGCATTTGGGCATGAACTTTTTTTATTTTTAATTTTTTTTAAAAAAAATTTACAAAAATAATCGGCCGTTTCAAAAAATGATAGAACTAGTCGCCTACAGTGGGCGTTTTTTAAAAAACACCCACTGTCTGGGCGTTTTTTGTGACGTGGCAAACGGCCGGCCGGCGCCGGTGCCGGCGTTTGCGGGCGGCCCTCTGGCGGCCAAAAAACGCCCACTGTGTGGGCGTTTTTTGGCGACCAGGGGGCCGCCTGCAAAAGAGCGCGGCCGGCCGCGCCTGTTTTGCGGGCGGGCCCCGTAGCAGTAAAAAAACGCCCACACAGTGGGCGTTTTTTCCTATCCAGGGGGCCGCCAGTGGGCGTTTTTTTACTGCTACGGGGCCCGTCCGCAAAACAGGCGCGGCCAGCCGCGCTCTTTTGCAGGCGGCCCCCTGGTCGCCAAAAAACGCCCACACAGTGGGTGTTTTTTGGCCGTCTGGGGGCCGCCTGCAAAACAGGCGAGGCCGGCCGTGCACTTTTGCAGGCGGCCCCCTGGCCGTCAAAAAACGCCCACACAGTGGGCGTTTTTTGGCCGCCAGCTATATATACCCAGCCCCCCTTCAGATTTTCATTATATTCACTAAA